>VDFB02353493.1:362117523-362414053 GCA_007258455.2 Sequoia sempervirens | reverse complement strand
TTCCTTATATTTCTGCACTCAATTGCACTTTGATTGCCATCAATAAGCTAGTCCTTAAAACCGTAGCCAAATCATATTCAAGAATTTAGACTCATAATCATAAACAAGATATTTATTTCAATTTTATTTCCATGCATCAAGATTAACCGTCAATTTTTACCAAACACGCACATGTAAATACCAGATAATTAGTCATAAGTGATATAAAATAGTCTCATCAATATATTGGAAAATAAATGTATCATAGGATCGAGATGTGACATCCTTCTCCACTAGAAAGAGACATTATCTCAATGTCTTATTAGACACACTGAAATAATAAGAGTAGCACATCAATGTAACAAAGTATCTCTGATGAACATAATATTATATTGAAAAGTTGATGGAGCGTGTGGGCGGGAGAAGCAATGGGACGAGGGTTTTGAAATCCTCTAATTTTGCTGGCAATGACGACTCTGACTCTGACGATGATGGTGATGGTGGCTGGCAGGAGGTGGTTCAATGGCTTGGGGTGTTGTTCTTTGGCGCATTCTTCCCTCTGTGTTGGTTTTTGTTGTTCCTACATGTTGCTGCTGCTCTAGTTTGTGTCTTTGCTAGAGTTTTGCGGTTTGGGGCAGTTCCTGGTCGATGATAGCATTGAGGATGGAGACGGCGCTATCGCAGATGGGGGCCTTTGGGCAATTGAGATGCCTCTTCTTCTCTCCCTCCTTGCCCTGGCAGTGGTTGATGGCTCAGGAGGCTGTTGCGTTCTTGATGCCACGATTTATGTGGCTCTACCCTTGGTGGTCCTTGATTGGCTAGGAGTTGTTGCTGTTGTTCCTGGCGTGACTAGAGGAGGCTTTCTCTTGGTTTTTTTTTGGCAACTCTCCTTGCAGTGGGTGTGGGAGTGTGTTGGCTGCTCTAAGGAAGTTTGGATGTTGAATGGGCTTATTAATGGTCCTATTCAACGTAATAGGATGGCTTGGGGGCTCCTCATGTTGGCTTGTTTTGCTTCTTGCTTCCTCTTAGTTGTCCTTCATTTCTACTTGTGTGTTTGGTGGCTCTTTTTTGGGATTTTTTGTGGAATGGTGGTGTTTCCCTCTAATTGGTTGTGTGGAGTTTTGGCTCATCTCTAGCTCTGAGTGGCGTGTTGGTGTAGCTTGGTGTTCTTTTTTGTTGGGCCTTCTCCTTATTCTCATCCTGTTTGGGGTCCCTTGTTCCTCTTGGGACTTGGTTGTTCATGTTCATTATAAGTTTGGGACTCTGCTTTTGGTGGTCTTTTGGCCTATGTTTCTTTTTGTTGTTGTTTTCTCTACGGCCTTGGTCTCTCTGACTGAGTGTTTTTTGTGGCCTTGTTGTTACATCCATCACATTGAGAATATATGTTTGGTTATGTATTTCAAATGTAATATTAGTTGCAAATAACTGCTTTCATGTGATTATGACTTTGAGAATGCAATAGTCGTTCTTTTATGGTAACTGTAATGTTAACGAACTCTTTATTTTGCAAGTGAATTTATTGTTCACGTGAAGTTGAATGAGATCATGAGATTAAATTGAAATGCATATTATTTAGCCTTTGAGAACGATCTAACCATAATCCCTGTCAGTGGATGCAGGACTGTCGACGCCACGAGAGAAAGGGAAAAATCATCAAGAAGAGGATGTGGTTAATAATGGATCAATTTTATCATCTCGCCATGAGTCGGTGTAAGACAATGTCGCGAAGTCATAATCTTGGCCATCGGTAAATTAATATAAATATTGATTAAGAAAGACAAATTAATATATATATACCTATAGAAGAGATTTCAAAAGATTAATAAATATTAAATAACAATAAATGATATAGTCGCCAATCAAAGGGTAGGAGAGTGGTCGACGGTTTTCCTTGGAAGGAAGAGTGTTCCGCCATATCTCCATCGTGCCTCAGATTGTAACCGAGGGGAGCCAAGAAGTCACAAAGACACTTGATCGGGGGTTATGGAATGACATCCGCATCTATTTTGGAGACCTCTCACTTTGCCTCAGTGGGGGAGGGGTGCGGTGGGATTTTTCTGCTACCTCTTCAAACGGCTTCAACACGGCTCTACAAATGCTTTGGCATTTTGGAATTCCTTATTTGGGGGAATCACTTTCTGCATTCGCCATGAATCACTTGATAAATTTCATTCTTCTATCTCTGTCACACTTAATCTATTTTGCTTCATAGTTGCGCCACTGCCACTATTGGGTTTTTCCATCCTACTTCTCCTCTGGTCAATTTCCCAAAAACGAGCTTAGGGGGAGGGAGCATCTCACGGAAACTCCTTCGAAATTACTATCAACTGCAATATCATTTACATTATTCACAGCTGCATCGAAGTTCATCATTGACGGCGCCTTTTTAGGGTGAAAGCTCGAATGTTTCCCTCTGTCGTGATATTTACGGAAAGAGCTTGGTCCTTGATTACGAATTCACCAGTGATAGGAAAGAGTGCGGGCTTCAGCAAGCTACAATCCAATATTCTCAGGCACGTAAAAGAATTTCTGAAATTGTTAATCTCGCATCGATAGAATAGGAAATTAATATGAGTAAGATTAATCATGCATCAAATCACTCTGTTATATTTATTTGAAAACTAAATGCAAATTCCTTTCGTCTATAATGAATCCCGTGCTCTGTATCTGCATGCTGGAGTCGAGACCCTTCCTCTTGAACCCTTTATGAATCTTGTCTGAGTTTAAACCTTGGATCATTATGCACAAGATCAAAGATGATCCGCTATCTTCCTCGTGTCTCCACATTTAAGATTGTTGTTGTCTCTAAGGCTTATTCCGAGCACTTAATCCTCAGTCTTGGTTATTTGAACTGGGTTATCATGTTCTCTAACCTGAGTCTTAAAGTAAGCATGAAGGAGAGTACTATCTGCAGAAACTCTACAACAGAGAGGTTTACCCATGTTTTTAATCCTTTGTTACGGATGGATATATATATATATATATATTTATTGTCGAATCTTTCCGTCCTAGAGGTATATTGGATCAGGTCTTTTACCTTTTCCTCTTGTAGTTTTTAAGATAATGGACTCTTTTGTTACATCTGTGAAGATCCTTGATTGAGGTCTGAAATTCTTGAAATCCTGCATGCAAATATCTACTATGTCCTTAACCAGACCACTTCACTCTTAAATTCCTAATTTGATTAAAAGCTTATTCTCTTCCACTCTGAGATCCTTATCTGATATTTGAATGTTAGGATTTGGAGATCCTTATTTTGAACTAGCTCTTTTCTACTCTCTCTCTCTATATAAATTAAATTCGAGGATTAATAATAAGAGGAAGTTTATGTGCCCTAAGATATATATATATATATATCTTTTCAATAGCCTGAATAGTATCTTATATTGAAAGTAAACCAGTGTTTAAAATTGAGATTTGGAAATATATATTCCTTTGGTTAAGTTTAACCTCAAACCAAGAGAGGAATTACAACCAAACCAGATGTTGCAAGAAATAAAACTTGATATGAGAATTATCATGTCGAGCAAGGGTGAGAATGTTGATGACACAGGAGTCCCAGAAATTATTAAAATCCTTGGCCAAGGTATGATGTCAGTTAGGCAATAGTTAGCTATCATGAACCAGATATACTTCTGGTCAGAATGATCCTTCTGGTTAAGAGGTACCTACAAAGGAAGGATCGACCAGTGGTATAGGTCTATGACACCAGGCTCAGAATGGCATGATGATAATTTGATCCATGTTGATTACCCTTGTGAAGGGCTGGGTTCCTCAATTGAAGAAACTCGGGGGACCAGTAGGTCTTGGTTGGGCGGTAAAGCCCCTGATGATAATTCCCTTTCCCTCATTGAGAAAGATGACAAGTATAACAACATGAAGATGATGTCAAATGTTATTCTTCTCTCGTAAATCCAAGTACATGCAATGCTAATTAAAGTTTACTTTCATTTATGCTATGAATGTTATTCTTTTATGTTAAATGTTCGTTGTAAGATTCTACAGTAGATTAGTTAGACAATTATTCGATTCATTTAGCTAAAATGGAAGTTCTAAAAATAGTTAAAGAATATTACAAAGTTATTTCTTCCCATAGTTCATTATTTGGTTAAATGGGAACCCTTGATGGAATAGTTAGTTTGTTTTGCCGGATAAGTTTGGTAGTTAGTTTCCATTTCATAAACCATAGAATGATAGTTGTATATTTATTTCATAGCTGTAGTATTTGTTCGTTACTTTCTAGTAGCAAGAAAAGTAGATATTACTTCTCTGTAATTTTTTGTTATTTGCTAGTTGAAGAATGGTATGTTGTGACAACATCTGAAATGATTTTCTTTTCTGTCTAACTACAAAGGAAACCCTAGTTTGGTAGTTATTTAGTTTTGATATACAGTTAGTTGTTACAATTCAGCTGAAAACTGAAAACTCAAAAATTAGTTGCATGTTTGAATTAGTTGGAAACAAATTGGAACCCTAGTATCGAAAACAAGTTAGTTGCAATTCCAGCTGAAAGTTGATAGTTGAATTATTAAACTGTAGACCGGTCAAGTTGTTACACTTGTTCTCTCTAGATGAGTGTCTTTGGATCCTCTTTGTTGAGGTTGTTGATGTTCCTCTTGCTTCTGTTGTTGTTGTTGCAAGGGCTTGCGGTTCTTTCTTGGGCTGAGTAGCTACATGTTTTTATTTTGAAGGCTTAGATTTCTTTGGGTTTTGTCCAGTTTGTTGAAGTGTGTTCTTCTTTCCTTTATTTGCACTCTGTTATGCCAAAAGAGAATTTGTTGGTCTGGCCTTTCGATGTCTTTGTGCTCTCTCTAGATCTACAGGTGGGGTCTTCTATGGAGGTGGAGTGCTCCCATTGAGGCGGAGCCCTCTTCTATTGAAGTGGAGATGGTTGTTGCAGATTCGGTGGAGTTTCTAGTCAACTTGTTCCTATCGAGGTGGAGCTTGTTTGGGCAGTTGTGTGAAGGCTTTGGAGGTTGGGGCTCTCATCTCTTCTCCTATAGAGAGGAGTTCCCTCCTATTGAGGTGGAGGTAGGATTGGCTCTGGTGGGGTGCTGCTACATGAAGATGGATGTGCTTCAGTGTTTTGGTGTACTCTCCAACTCCCCTATTGAGGTGGGGTTCTTGGAGTTGTTAGTGTTTTTTACTGTGGGCCTGGAGTTGATGGTGTTCTCAACCATTAAGTTTCCCTTTCCTCTTGGTTCAGTGATGTTTCTTTTGAGCAGATAGTTTGTTGATGTCTGGCTGATGCAAGGAAAATTGACAGGTCTTGAAGGGAGCTTTGGCATCCCTTTTTGTTTTTGCTCAATGTTGAGCAGTTGTTTCGCTATGGAGTAGATGCTACAAGTTGTGTTTGGTGCCTAGCGGATTCAGGTAGTTTCTTTAAAGATGTTCTGGGGTTAAGGCCCTTGTGATGTCCTGGTTGTAAAGGGTTCTGAGTCCCTTCAAAGCTAATTTCTTGCAGTTTGGTTTGTCTTGTATATCTTTTGGTAGACTGTTGATGTTGGGTTGTTGATTGTTTGTGTTCCTATCTTATTGGAGCATTCATTTGTTTGTAAGGGGTTTCAAGTCTCCCCAAAACCTGTTGATCTCTAATAAAAAACAAAGTATCTCTCTATGTAAACAAAACATCTCAAAACTAAGAGAGTCAAATAAGAAAAGAGTAGTCTATATTCTTTGCATTCTCCCATGTGGCACTATCCTCAGAATATTGGTCCCACTAGACCTCATACTGCACAATATCTTTATTGCACAACTTAATGTTGCGTCATCCCAAAATTTGAGTGGGCTCCACTAGCACCACTCCTGGATCATGTGCCTGTAAAACATGCCAATCAAGTATATGGGCAGCATCAGGATGATACATCTTAAGCATAGACACATGAAACACATTATGGATTCAGGCGAGAGCAAGTGGTATAGCAACTCTATATGCAATTGGGTTGATCACTTCCAACACATCAAATGAACCCACAAATCTCAGAGTAAGTTTAAATGATTTGCCAAACGAAACAGAACTCTTATGAGGCTTGACCCTCGAAAAGACTTTGTTCCCTATTGGAAAACTATCTGAAAGTCCTATTCTTATTCACATAACTATTCTGTCGATCTACTACATGCTTCAATTTTTCCTTGATCAATCTCATTTGATCATCCATCTCTCTAAGCATATCTGGACCAATCACAATTATATCTTCCACCTTATCCCAACTGATAGAAATGTGACACTTTCGCCCATAAAGAGATTCAAATGGTGTCATCCCCAAAGATGCATGGTAGGAGTTGTTAAATACAAACTCCACCAATGTAAGATACTCTTCCCATTTGTATTGTTGATCGATACAATACATCCTAAGGAGGTCTTCGACTACTTGGTTCACTCTCTCTGTTTGCCCATTTGTTTGAGGGTGGTAAGCTGAACTAAAATCCAACTTCATCCCCAATGTTGCATTCAATATTGTCCAAAATCTAGATGTCATGTGAGTATCTCGATCGAATATGATCATCTCAAGTACTCCATGTAAACAAAAGATCTTTTGGACAAACCTCTTAGTGAAAGTCAAAGATCCATCCTCAAGATTCCCTGCAATGAAGTGCACTACCTTGGTCAACTTATTCACCACTACCAAAATGATACCATGCTTGTTCTTGGACATAGGCAACCCTTAAATGAAGTCCATGCTAATCACTTGCTTTTTATACTTAGGTATGTCATGTGGGTACAAAAGCCTTGTTGGATACACATGCTTCACCTTGACTTGCCGGCACTCCAAGCATCGAACCACAAATTCGATTACATCCTTCTTGAGTCTAGGCCAAAAATATAGAGGTCTCAATTATGCTACCATCTTGGTTATTCCAGGGTGCCCTAAATAAGGTGTGTTGTGGATTTCTTCTAGAATCAATTTCCTCGAATCCCCTAAACTTGGAATGTACATTCTTCCTTGGTATCTCAAAATTTCATCTGATTCAAACACATAACCATCGATACGATGGTTTGTGGGGTTCTTCTCTAAGGCTTGCTTTACTCCTAAATAGTGCTCATCTCCTTTTAGATTCTAAACTACTTGTTTCGAATTGTACCTTGATGTAGTTGTGGTTGTTATATGCCTTCTTCTGCTAAGTGCATTAGCCACTTTATTTTCCTT
This sequence comes from Sequoia sempervirens, assembly GCA_007258455.2. Lineage (NCBI taxonomy): Eukaryota > Viridiplantae > Streptophyta > Pinopsida > Cupressales > Cupressaceae > Sequoia > Sequoia sempervirens. Next base: position 362,406,926 of record VDFB02353493.1, on the reverse strand, counting down.
CCTCTTGATATACTCAATACCAAAGTCATACTCAATGAGAAACTCCAACCATCTCCTTTATACAGCGTTGAGATTGGGTTGTGTAAAAATGTACTTGAGTCCTAAGTGATCTGTCTTCAACTCAAATGAATTCCCCAAAAGGTAATGTCTCCACATCTATAAGGCATGAACTATGGCCAACAACTCTAATCATGTGGTGCATAATTCAGCTCATATTGTTTTAACTTTCTTGATTCATAAGCCACCACTTGCCCATTCTACATTAGCACTCCTCCTACACCTTCTCCTGATGCATCGGTTATCACTGTGAATTGTCCATTCAAATCAGGTATGGTCAAAATTGGAGCTATAGTGAGCTTTTCCTTCAAAAGCTTGCTCACACTTGTCAGTCCACTCAAATCTTTTCCCTTTCTTTTGAAGTGAAGTGATTGGTGTTGCAATTCTGGAAAACCCTTCTACAAATTTTTGGTAGTGTCCTGCAAGTCCCATGAAGCTTCAGACTTCAGTCACATTCTGTAGAGTAGGCCATTTCACAATTGCCTTGATTTTCTCTGGACCTACAACAATCCCTTCAGTTGAAATGACATGGCCCAGATAATGTACTTTGTCCTAATAGAAGGTACACTTGGATAACTTGCCAAAAAGTTTCCCCTCCCTCAAGCATTGTAATACTATCCTCAAATGCTTGTCATGCTCCTCAATATTCTTGGAGTAAATCATCTAAACAATTCACGAATACATTGCTCATTAGGTTCATGAAAGTTGCGGGAGCATTAGTCAACCCAAATGGTACTAGTGTGAATTCATAGTTACCATAACAAGTCCTAAAAGTTGTCTTAGATCTATCTTGGAGAATATTGTAGCTCCTTTCATCTGGTCAAAAATTTCATCTATTCTCGAAAGGGGGTTTGCTCTTGATAGTTGCCTTGTTCAACATCTTGTAATCAACGCACAAGCACAATGTCCCATCCTTCACAAAGATCACTGGTGCACCTCAAGGTGACACTAAGTTTGATAAACCCTTGCTTCAACAACTCCTACAACTAAGTCTTCAATTCATATAGCTCGGTTGTGGTCATCCTATAGGGAGCCCTGGATTGAGGTTCAATTCCAAGTAGCAAATCAGTGGAGAAATCAAATTCCCTCTTTGGGGGCAATTTTGTTAATTCCTCTGGAAACACATCCTGAAATTATCTAAGGACAGGGTAATCATCAAATATTGGTTTCATCATATCAAGGTCACTAATGTGAACAACATACATGGAACATCCCTTCCTTCGGGCCTTCTTTAGTTGCATAGCTGAAATTTGCCTAAGCTTCAAGGGTTTCTGAAAGCCATGAATCTCAACATGGTTTCCCAAAGTCATCTAAACAACTTACCATCTTATCTTCACAATTGACTATAGACTTGTGTTCTATCAACCAATTGATTCCCAAAATCACATCATATGTTCCTAAGGGAGCTACATAAAGGTTGACTTGAGTTTGAAAACCAAGAAGTTCTAACTCACTGCAAGAAAGACAAAAATCTACCCTCTTTTTTGCCCAATTCCCATATTGAACCATCCATGAATTTGCCAAGTGTCCTGGTCTAGCTGGCAATTTGGAAATTATTTTAGGATCTACAAAGCATTTACTTGCTCCAATATCAATTAATATAGGAACAATTTGTTCATAGAGCTTACCGAAAAACTAGATGGGTGATGCTTGGAAATTCACTTGCCTGTTATCCACAGCTACATGAATCTAGTGTCGAGGTGCTCCTTGTTGATTCCTTCCTCTTTGTCCCATTGACCATTGAGGGAAAACATTGGCATAATGCTCTCCACACACAAAACATCTGCTATGAGGCACTTTGGGGCCTCCAAAACTATCCTTCTTGTTGTTGTAATTACCCCTCTTAATGTTTCCATTAAAATTTACTTCAGCTCTATCTTGGGAATTGGTTCCACGCTTCATATTTTGGATTTGACAATTGTTGTCTCCTTGTTGCTTATTGTTTTGAAATTTCCTATTCCTAAACCTAACGTCTCAGCTCTTCGAAAGTTGGCCATATGTTGAAGTTTTTGCTCATGTTTTATAGCCTTCTCAAAAACCTCATCCATAGTCAAAGGATTATGGATGTCTACATCTACTCCTATCTAAGGTCTCAAACCCAAGATGAACTTTCAGAGGTGGAATCGTTCATCCATCTGCTATTGCAATACATACTTGAGAAAATGGGTGAACTTCTTCTAGTACTATGTCATTATCAAGCCACCCTAAATCAAGTTTTGGAATTAATCACCTTCTTATCAAAAAAGAGTTGAGGTAACCACCTCCTCCTAAATAGTGTAATAAAAGTATCCTAGGTGGTCTCTCCAAGCAACAATTTATTCTCAGCTTTCACATTATCCCATTAAGTAGTTGTTTCCCCAGTAAGTTGATACGTAGCCCACATAGCCTTGGTCTCATCGAATAGATTTCAGAGCTCAAATTCTTTCTCCATCTCAATGATCTAGGCCTCTATGCTCTTTGATGGTTTTGCCATCAAATTTGGGCAGAGCAACCTTCTTGAGGTCCTTACCCAATTCTTTTGCAATCCTTCCACAATTATTTCCCTGGCCTTCATTCCCTCAGTCCTTTTCCACTCAATTTCCTCTGACCTGTTGCTATAAGTTATCCATCCTATTCCTTGTTTTAGTCAAGAGGTTGAGGATCTGATGCACTTAGCAGAAGAATGCATATAGCAGCCATAATTACATCAAGGTACAATTTGAAACAAGTAATTCAAAATCTACAAGGAGATTAGCATTATTCTAGAGTGAAGCAAGCCTTAGAGAAGAACCCCATAGACCAACGTTTTGATGGATATGTGTTTGAATCAGATGGAATTTTGAGATATCAAGGAAGAACATACATTCCAGATTAAGGGGATTTGAGAAAACATATCCTAGAGGAAATCCACAACATACCTTCTTCAAGGAACCTTGGAGTAACCAAGATGATAGTAGAACTAAGATCTCTATATTTTTGGCCAAGACTCAAGAAGGATGTAATCAATTTTGTGGCTCGATGCTTGGAGTGCTAGGAAGTCAAGGTTGAGCATGTGCATGTAGCAGGGCTTTTGTACCCACATGACATACTTGAGTATAAGTGGCAAGTGATTAGCATGGAATTCATTCAAGTGTTACCTATGTCCAAGAACAAACATGATATTATTTTGGTAGTTGTGGATAAGTTGACCAAGGTAGCGCACTTCATTATCGAGAATCTTAAGGATGGATCTTTGACTTTGGCTAAGAGGTTTGTCCAATAGATCTTTTGTTTACATAAAGTTCCTGAGATGATCATATCAAATTGAGATACTCGCATGACATCTAGATTTTGGACAACATTGAATGCAACATTGGGGACAAAGTTGAATTTCAGTTCAACTTACCACTCTCAAACAGATGAGCAAACAAAGAGAGTGAACCAAGTAGTTGAAGACCTCCTTAGGATGCATTGTATGGATTAGCAATACAAATGGGAGGCATATCTTCCATTGGTGGATTTTGCATATAACAACTCCTACCATGCATCTTTGGGGATGGCACCATTCGAAGCTCTTTATGGGCAGAAGAATCGCACACCTATTAGTTGGGATAAAGTGGAACATAGAATTGTGATTGGTCTAGATATTCCTAGAGAGATGGATGATCAAATGAGATTGATAAAGGAAAGATTAAAGGAAGCAACAAACAGACAAAAGAGTTATGTGGATAAGAATAGGACTTTCAAACAATTTTCAGTAGGGCACTTATGTGTAATTCCAATATAGTGAACCTTTACGAGTGGACCAAGTCCAAGTGCACCTTGTATGGGTCGGATAGACCCAACTGCACCTTGTGGGTTAAATAAAGCTAAGTGCAACTTTGTGGAACTTCACATCACAAGTGCACCTTTTGTGGATTGGATAGACCCAATTGCACCTTTGCTAGATGGACTACAAAAACCTGCAAGCAAATAACTTGCATGTTTTTAAGTATTTTCAAAAATTCCAAAAGGTGATTTATGTTATTTTTCAATGTTCTTTCCATCCATGATGTAATTTTAACCATTTGGAATACTAGATTTTGGGTTTGAGGTTTTTGAGGAATTGACCAAGTGACTTTGACCATTAAGGTAACCAATTTTAAGGCTTCAACTTTAAACAATGATTAATCCATATTCTTACAGCTAATCACAATTTAAATTTTTGTTGTATATGTTTTAATGCTCATGTTCAATCAAGAAATGCACTTTTTTAAGGTTAAAATTTATTGAAAATGTTTTTTCGTGACATTATTGGGCCTAAATTTGGTGGTGACAAATTGTCAAAAATAAGACATGAGTTGCGAAGAAAGAGAAGGCGCAAATAAACATATTGACAATCCTTACATGCAACGAAGACATGGATCATTTAAACCTTCATAACACTTGGGTCCAATGGAAGTCTATACAAGCTCTCAAATATTGCTATTCTCCAAGTTCAATTTCTCTACAATTCAAAAACGTTTTTCCCTTTTCAAACATTTACCTTTACTTTCAGTTCACATGAAGCACCCTTTTCCACAAATTTACCTTTGTTTAGTATGTGTTTCGATGACATGTTCTTTTCACAGTCACTTATCATTCTTGGTTCTAGGTGCATATGACACACTTTTCCCTGCAAACTTACCTTCATTTAGTTTGTGTTCAGATGGAACATATTTCTTTGCAAAAGCTATAATTGGGTTAGATAGACCCATCTTCCCCAAAATCTTACCTTTGTTTTTATCGAGTTCAAATGGAACAACTTTCTCCACAATACACTTGTTTTTTTATTTTTTACGTTCTCATAGACCACAAATCTAAGCAAACAATTAGTCGGGTTAGATAGGTCTAACTGCATGGTCCCATGGGGGGGCTTGGGCTTCTATTTTCATGGAGAAGGAGGTCCCATGGGAAAAGAAAAATCGGGCTATGGAATTAATTGGAATCTTTTCTAGAAAAATAGGAGCCCCTATAGTATAGGAATGAATATTTAAGCTAGTGAAATTGGGGTGGGGCTAGAAATTGCCCCTACAGCTTAGGAGTTTTTTATGCCACTTGTCTCTCATCTAAAATTTTCAGTTCTTATTAGAAATTAAAAATGAGAATTTTTATTTATTTATTATTTTTTATCAAAGCACTACAGTTCATTCCTTAAATTTTGGAGTTTAAAATTTTAAGCAGAATTGCAAGATTAAATCTATGGGACCAAGAACTTTAAAATATTCCTAAAAAAGCTAAGCAGCATACGCTGAGATTTTTAAGGAAGCCCCCCTCCATGGGACCGTACCCTAAGTTCCCCGCTAAGCGCTTAGTTGGTTCACTTGATGCCAACTTCCCTACAATTGTGGATTAGATGTGGCCAAGTGCAAATTCACTTTTAAATGCAGTGTCGGGTTCACTTGGTCCCGCTTCTCCCGCTAATGACATCATCGAGAAAGGAAGATTATGCCATCCTTCTTGAAGTGGTTTCTTAATTAAGCCTTTGAAATTGATGACATTAGCATGAAATGTGGATGATGTCATTCATATAGATGGCAAGCCATCCCAAGTGAACTGGAAACTTACGTTCGAAATGGTCGGGTTCAGATAAGATTCAAATTTTTGCAAACATTAAAATTGGGTTGATAATCGTAAGGAAAAGTTTGTTTACATATGGATGAATACATTCTCTTTAAAGTTGGATTTAGATTAACGAACATTTCTTGCAATGCGAAAGTTCACATCACATCTAAACCTTCAAAAGTTCACTTGTGCGGGATTTACCTTTGTATGGCGTTTGTGTGATTCTGCATCACAATTGCACCTTGCAAGGGTTCACTGATGACGTCAACATGACATGTGGGTGATGTCATTTGTACAAATGGCAGGTAATCCCAAGTGAACTGAAAATTTACGTTCAAAATGGTTGGGTTCAAATAAGATCCGCATTTCCACAAATATTAAAATCGAGTTGATAATCGTACGGAGAAAGTTTGTTTACACAAGGATGAAAACATCCTCTTTAAAGTTGGGTTCAAATGAACCAACATTTCCCACAATGTGGAAGTTCACATTGCATCTAAACCTTCAAAAGTTCACTTGTGAGGTATTTACCTTTGCTACAGGACTTGCAGGATTCCACATTGCAATTGCACCATGCAAAGTGAACTTAGTGGGATTTTGCTTCATAACTGACCTGCGAATTTTCTCTTTGCATTTGGACTTTTTGCAGGTGGCCTAGACTAAAGTATACCTTGCAAAATTTGACTTCTCGAATGAACCTTTGCGAGCAAACCAAGTCCAAGTGCAGCTCTTGTGAGTCAGATAGACCCAACTGCACCTTGCGGGTCAAATAAAGCTAAGTGCAACTTTTGCGGAACTTCACATCGCAAGTGCACCTTCTATGGGTTGCACGTGCAAAATTTGACTTCTCAAGTGAACCTTTGCAAGCAGACCAAGTCCAAGGCACCTCTTGTGAGTCAGATAGACTCAATTGCAACTTGCAGGTCAAATAAAGCTAAGTGCAACTTCTATGGGTCAGATAGATCAAACTGCGCCTTTGCTAGATGGATTGCAAAAACCTGCAAGTGAATAACTTGCATGTTTTAGAGTATTTTCAATAATTCCAAAAGGTGACTTATGTTAATTTTCAATGTTCTTTCTATCCATGATGGAATTTTAACCACTTGGAATACTAGATTTTGAGCTTGAGGTTTCTAAGGAATTGACCAAGTGCCCCGCAAGTGAATAACTTGCATGTTTTTAGGTGTTTTCAAAAAATTCCAAAAGCTAACTTATCTTTAAAGTCGAGCTCAAATGAACTAGCGTTTCCCACAATGCGGACGTTCACATCACATTTGAACCTTTCGAAGTTCACATTGCATTTTAAACACTTGTCCCTCGTTTTTTCCACATACAGTAAAAGCTTATCGTGTAGATTTACTTGAGGAAACTTTAAACGCAAAAGTCAAGATTTCCACGTCACCAGCAAGTTAGGTCTAAGCAAGTGCAATTAGCATTTGAATCCCTACAATGCTCATAGTTGGGTCAGTTGGAGCCAACTTCCCCACAATTGCAACGTACAATAAAAGCTTATCACGTAGATTCACTTGAGCAAACTTTCCCCAGAAAAGTGGACCTTTCCACATCACTAGGTAGTTAGGTCTAAGCAGGTGTAGTTAGCATTAAAATCCTCGCAATGCTCATAGCCAGATCAGTTGGAGCCAACTTCCCCACATTTGTGAGCCAGAAGGCAACAAGTGCATCTTCACCATTTAGCTTGGCATCTCGTTCAATAAGGACTCATTTTTCCGCAGCTACTCATTACCAGTATTGGGTTCCAATGACATTGGTTTCTCCACAATACCCTTCGTCATTTTACCTTTTTTATCGATTGCGGGAAATTCACTTGCATTAGGATGTGAAACCTTGATGTGCACCTAGATGGGGTTTTGTCGAGTGCACTTAAGACAATATTCTATCGGGTACAGTTAAGGTGAAATTCCCGACAAGTAGTTTTCATCTGACTTTTGATTATTGCGGTAATTTTAGGGTATGCAGGCTTTTGCATTGTATCAAGGCATATAACATTCGTCAAGATCAGGTTCAGTTAAAGGTTCTTTCGCAAAGTGTGGGAAATCAGGTTGTTACAGCATTTGCAAAAGTTTAAGGTGCTACTGCACATTTGGAACTCACTCATTATGCTTTGATCAATAGCACTGCAAACTATTTTCACAGCAATTGGTGGGGACTGAAGCTGCACCTATTCTAGAGGAAGCTACAATCTAAAAATAGCAAAACCAAGTTGCCCATGGATTATGTTTGATGATTATCCTATTATCAGTTTAGTTTACTCATTGGTAAAGCTACTAAATTCGGATTTGTAAATCGGTAAGCTACTGGTGACTATAGACTACTGGTAGCTATTGCTTATGGTACATGGATTGGATCATTACCAAAACTATTCTGCCAGTATTTGGTAGGAACTTCACTACCCTACAGCCCTTGTTATACATGCCTTGGCAAGGAATTCAACTCCTCTTATAATATTGCACCTTTGATCTTAATCTTGATCTTGAAATTGTTAGAAATTAAATCTTAAGACTATTTGATTAGCTCTTTCGGGGGCTCAAGAGATCATCTTTTACAAGTATTTCAACATCAATGCGCTTTAACATTTTTTGCTTCTACATAAAATAAGTATAAATAGGTGAAATGCTTCAATAAATCTTTATTAGACAAAATTTGTAAAGAAAAATTGATTGAAAGATTTAGAAGAACAAAGTTAAGAATTTTCATTGTAAGATCACACTTTGGTTATGTTTATTTTTTTCATCAATTAACTTATTAATAATTATTTTATTACTATCAAAATAAAAAATTAGAACATGAATTTGATTCTTTATACAAATATTGTTTTTACAATAAAAGAGTTTATGTTTTATATTTTTGAAACATATATATTGGTTGTATATATATTTATTTTGAAAATATATGTATTTTTAAACAGCATTCAAAAAACAAAAAAGATGGTGTTTCTTCAAACCCTTCCATGTTAGTATCACAAAGAAGTTAATCCACAAACCCCACAAAGTATAACAAATCAAAGAAGGAATTTGAGCAAAGATTGTAGAAAATTAACACAATAATTGAAAACTATTCAGCAAGAAATTATGATAATTCTAGAAGTAGGCAATGGACTTGCTCACATTGCAAAACAAACAAATATAGTTCAATTGCACTAGTTCAGTATAATTTGTTGGGGGTTGGAAATAAAGAACAAATAATTGTTTGCAGTAAAATTCCAAAAGGAAAAAGATGTGACTTGATCAAAGAGTTTACTTTTATAGAGTTTTTAAAACTAACTAAATCACTACAAGGACAATAAAAAAAATTCAATCTCATTTTGAAGTTGATTTAAGGAGACCACACTTTTCAACTACTTCTACCTTCATTTATGAATCTCAAATTATGAAAAATGTTTGATGCTATTGAGAGAAAGAACGTAGATGCTACTATTGGGAGACTTTTCGATTGTGGAATACCATTCAACATAACTAGGTCTCCTTTGTGGAAACAGATTATAAGGATGGTCAATAATGTGTCTAAAGGATATTTGCCTCCAAGTTTTGAAAACCTTTGCACTATTGTTTAGATGATGAGAAAAACCACATTGAAGAAAGACTACAAGATATTAGAAATAATTGGTCATATATAGGTGTCTCTATAGTTTCAGATGATTGGAATGACATTGCACATAGGGCTTTAATTAATATTTTTTTCCTCATCTAAGAGTACAATGTTTATCAAATCATGTGAAAGATGCACCATATTTGATAGGTCTTTTTATAAGAAGCAATTGAATAGGTAAGAAAAAAAAATAATGTTGATCAAATTATAATTGATAATGTTTCAATTAATGTATTGGTAGGAGCAAGGATTAAAGATGAATATCCAAACATGTTGAACACCACGTGCATTTCATTACATGAACTTACTTCTTAAGGATTTGCATAATAAATTTCTTTGGATTAATGAGGTAGTTGCAAATGCCAAATAAATACAATGTTTTATTGTAAATTACTCTATCAAATGCCATACATAGGAAATATGTTTCTTTGCATCTACTTAGATCAATTTTATCATGGTTGATTGAATTTTGAAAATAAAACAATCATTAAGGAAAACAATAGTGTCCACTGAATGGGAGAGATGGAGAGACAAACCAAGTAGTAACACCCTAGCATGTGATGAAATTTTTGATCTCATTATTGGTGGTGGATCATTTTTATCTTGACAACAAGCACTTGACCTTCTGACACTTTCTTGGCCTATTATTAAAGCCCTTCATTTTTTTGATAGTGATAAACCATGCATGGGAGATATGTTTGAGAAACTAGATTAAATGCAAGAGGCTGTAAGATATATTTATTGTTGTAGCACTATCATTTGATCAAAAGGCATAAGTTATTGTTTGAAAATATAGTTTAAAAAGGTGGAAGATGTTTCACAATCCTCTTCATTCTATTGTAATTCTACTTAATCCAAAATAGTTTCACAACAAACCATGGTTCGATGATGAAGTTTCTATGGGCTAGAAAATCTATATGTATAGAGTTTATCCAAATAGAGAGGATTGCACTAAAATCAAGGAATAAATGTCAAAATATACCAATGGAGTAGATAATTTTGCCCATAAATATGTTTCATTTGATTGATTGAGTTTTGAACCCAAAGTACTCTAAGAGAATTATGAAACAAAAATACCATTACTAAGAGACACTACAATCTATGTGTTATCTCGAGTAAAATTTTGCATATTTAATCATATGATAGTTGAACTACAAATTTATTTTATTACTAATTTATTTTAAAATGTTGATATTATTCTTTCATTTTACATAAACAAGTCTCTAGTGCCTCTGCGTGCAAGTGAAATTGGAGTGTCTTCATCCATTTTGTGAGCACAACAGATTAGATGACAAAAAGACAAAAAATCTTGTGTATGTGCATTCAAATCTTCATCTTTATCTCGAGCTTTCACTAATTACAATCAAAGTCTCATAAGACATGGGACTATGGTGGCTCAATGGATGATAGAAGTGATAAATTACCAATAAAGGTACTTGATGATAATGCAAAAGCAAACCTAATTAGATTTGGAATCGGGAAAGGTCAAGCAAGGAGTGATACAAAAAAAATTAACTAAGTTTAATATCTTTCAATATTATATATAAACATTATTGCAAACAATTATGATAATTTTATTTTCATTTTTGAATTGAAAATTATTTTAAATTGATATATAATATTCTTGGTTTTTTTCATTTTATTATGTTTTGTATTTCAAAAACTTTAACTTACATGCATATTTATTTATGTGGGATAAAACTTTATAATAAATCTAAATTTTTGAAATGTATTATATAAAATATGTTTCTTATACACAACCTCTAAATATTTTGTTTCTCATCACATTGCCTTTGCCTTTGCTGTTGCATTTTCCATTTCTTGTTTCTAATATCATGAATGCACCGTCATCTCCCTAAAATCACCAAATTTAAGTCTTTGATCCTCCATCCTAGAAACTTGTCACCCCATCCCCCATTCTAAAACTACCACATATGTAAACTAAAAAGATAAAATCAAATAACAAAGGAAGAAATTGTTTCTTAGAGGTGATATTCCATTGTTTTTTTGTCTTTACCAAAACAAGAAGTTATGATTCTATCACGTCTTTTGAAATATAGTGCAAAGTCTTGCCATAAATGCAACATAAAAATGCATATGAATTTTCCTCTTATTAAATAATTTTGGTCTTTACAATCCTATAAATACGGAATTTTACGCCTTGAGTTCACAAATTATATCCCTTTTTGCACATTTTTTAATATCTTAATTGTGCATATTGTTGATGTTCAGGAGCAGCGTCGGTCTTATCCTTCCAGCGGATCTCCTTGCATTCGATTGGATAAATTAAATAATAGCCCGTGGCTATTTAATTTATATGGATAGCGATTCTTTATAGAGAGTCACGTCTTTTATTGTATGATATTTAATATTTGTTTATTAAAGCCGACTCATCTCTAATTGGCAATTTATTGGAAAGTCGTCACACCTTATGGAGGCTGACTTCATGCTTGAAAGGACGCATCTATTCAAGTCTCCTCTTTCGAATTGTATTTAAGGAAGGAGCCATTCGATCTCTAACTCATTCAGTTCACTTATTCTCACAAGTTCGATATATATCCAGTTCGAGTTCATTCAAGTTAGGTATCATTTTCTGTGTGTGCGAGTTCTCTCAAGGCAGTCTGAGATTATCATTGAAGAATGAGATCAACATATTGCTGACTATGATCATCAGTTTATCTCAATCTGCTGCATTAGATTGTTGTGTACATGTGACAGGCTCTTATGATTGGTCTCTATTGTAAAGGAGACTCTATTGTGATTCAATATATAAGAGATATATTGTTGCTGGGTTTTTCTCCCTCATGTGGAGGGTTTTCCCAGGGTATCTGATGTGTTATTGTGTTCAATTTGAATTAATTTTTGTGCACTTAATCTGATCACTAAATTTAACACATATATGTAAGAAGATAGGGAAAAATGTAGAAGAAATGGATATAAATTTAGAAGCAATATTTATTCAAATGTGTCAATGGTATAAATTTAGTAGCGGAATCCAAATATTGAAAGGGCCAAGTAGTAAAATCATTGATTACAATAGTATTCATCATCCATTATTTCCTAGGCAGATTAGTTGGAACATGCTAAACTATTACACTCCTATACATTCATGAATTTTTTTTCTAGCCCTTCCAAGGATGAAGTTATCTTGCTTCTCTTGTATCCACGGAAAGCAGGAGACATTGGTTTAAGTGGCATAGGATGTTTCCTCTTGCATTAAAGATTAGCTCATGATTAATAAGTATCTTCCACACATGTTTCACTCCCATAACTGTTAATTAATGGGAATTCTGAAAGATAATCTTCCTTCCTAAAAGAATATTATAAGTTGGAAAGTTTAACTAACCAAGAGATTTTCTAGTATAAATGTTCAATATCTATTATTTAGACATCATCCCAAGTTTTAGTCAAGGAAGTTCTATGTTACTCCATTGAGTCCTAGAAAAATACCTTGTATAAACATAAAATTGGAAAGTTAAAACAATGTCAAAATTGTACGTATAAATGTGTAATACTAGCTCAATTAATAGAATTCTTGAGTTGATTTATTAAATCGTGCCCACTGTTTTATAATTATGTTATTAGATACAAGGAATGGATACCACAATGGTAGTGGCAACGTGACAAGAAACAGAATATTTAGAGGTTGCATATAAGAAATGAAATTTATATATATAAATTTTCAAAAATTTAGATTTATTATAAAATTTTATCCCACATAAATAAAATATATATGTAAATTAAAGTTTGTCAAATATAAAACATAATAAAAATAAAAACCATATTTTTATTTATAGAGAGATGGTGCAAAATCGGCAAAGTGAATGAGAATGGAGGCGAAAGCAGCAAAGCAATGACGGATGGAGACATGGCGCTACGAACAGGCAGGCAATTGGGCATCGAGGAATCAAAGTCTACGTAGAAGGGAATGTTCAATCCCACGGCAGTCGTGTTCAAAACTGGAGACCTGAGCGACAAACGGGGCAAGGGAATGGATGGTTAGGGAACCACAAGCCAGAACAGCCTCCGCACCACTTCGGAAAAAGAAAAGAACTAGCTTGGATTCCCCGGAGAAACAACCCTCAACCTAGAGGTCAAAAAAACAATGGAAGGAGGAATAATTCGCAATCAGGCAACTCCTAGATCCCTAAGACAAATCACCAATATGGGATGCCATATTCCCCTCCAGACCAAAGAGACAAAATTGTGTCGATTGCGGACAGCTACATGCAACCTCAATGGGACTATCCCAAGGAATATGGATTGTTCATGAAATAGACAGGAAGCGACATCCAAAAACAAGAAATCATCGACTGGTTCATTAAGTGCTTCAAAGGTCAAGTAAGAGCCAAAGCCCTTTCTGAAATTTTTTTTCTAATAGAATGTGCAGAAATGAGCTCTTTCTGAAAAAAAAATTCTAATAGAATGTGCAAAAATGAGCATCAAAAAGAAAATCCTATTTGGGGAACCCATGTTTTTGAAGGGTTTCTATCTCTACAAGCTAGACTGGGAGCCAAATTTTAATGCCAAACAACACAAACCAAAAATGCTCCCTCATTGGATTAGTTTGGAAAATTTATCTTCTGAATATTGGAGTGAAGAAACATTGGGAAAAATTGGGGAAGCCCTAGGGATCCTCATTGGTTTCAAAAAAGATTTCTTCCTAGGGAAATTGGACACAGTTAAGCTTCTAATTGATCTAAGTACCAAGCTTAGATTTTTAGACAATTTGAAGATCCTCACTGAAAAAGGAGAATGATTTTAGATGGTTACTGTTGATACAAAAGGGGGCGAATGCATTCTGAGCAAAAGTTACTTAACGGGGTGTTCAGAAGGATCAAGCAAGGCAACAGATTTGGAGTTAAATGAGGGTTGGGGCGGAAAGAGCTTCAAACGAACACCACATTAGGAGATCACAGGAGCTGAGGAAACTGAGGGGGATCAGACAGAAATGAATACAGCTCCCAAATCTCCCCGTACAGAGGGCAAGAAAGGAGGCCCCCCCAGGGCAATTGACAAAAGTAGAAGGTCTCAACGAACTTCAAGCTCTAATGAAAGACACAAAGGAGCTAGAGAAGGAGATATGCAATAAGATAATGGTTATCTTGACTCAAGTAGAGAGGGGAGAAAGCAATAATGAAATTATAGAGCTTAATCAAGATGAGGCTTTAACCACACCAAATTGCTAGGAAACGGAGAATGATGCAATTCCAACAAAGATTGAAGGTACATGCGGAGATATAAATGAAAGCTTTATGGCTCTAACCATGGACATTGGAGAAGAGGATCAGGATAGAAATTTCCAAGACACCATATCCCCCCCCATTGTGGTCGGGGACGATTTAGAGGAGTTTTTCAATAGCTCCATGTCCCTAGCAGAACAACAATTACTTTTGAAAGCAGTGGCAGAGTCAGAGGAAGAGCAAGAAGATGATGGGTTGCCAAACAAGTTCGGGATTGAGCAACAACTATCAAACAAATCCAAACCAGATTGTGGAAAGAAAAAGTCTAGGGGAAGAAAATCAATGCAGGAGCTTAGATCTCTGGATGGCAATGTTGAGGGACAACAAAAGCTCACCACTTTGTTAAAGACAGGGAAGGGAACCCCCCTTCACGAGTCGCCATGAAGTTCCTATCATGGAATGTTAGGGGCTTAAAAGCCTCTAACAAGCAGCGCTTGGTCAAAAGAAGATTTGGTTTGACCTGTTAAATTTATGTGAACAGATTAAAAGCACAAAAAATAATTCAAAATCAGACAAAACAACACAGCATATACCCTGGGAAAACCCTCCTCTTGAGGGAGAAAAACCCAGCAACAAAGATCTCTCTTATATTTGATGTAACAGTGGCAACTTTACACATTACAATGAGGTCTAACACAAGACCGATATACAACACCTGGCAAGATGGAATAACTGATAATAGCCTGCCAATTCACACCTGGCAATATACAAAATTGACTTAACGCAGATCTGACGATCTTCAGAATAACTGGTGGTTCACAACCTGCAATAAGAAGTTTGCTCTGGCATGATGCTTTGTACTGAATAGACTTCGTTCTTTAAGATCTTCACACTGTACTAAGTCCGCACTGAATACAGTCTTAGCGCTGCATATGTCGCCCTGTATCTTGTATTCGCATTTGATAATAAGTTCGCACTTGATACTATATTCGAACTTGACAGAACTGCTATGAAATAATCGAACTCCTCTAGATGATTACAATGGACAAAACAAGGTGTATATATACAGATGAATGGAGAGACAAATCCTTCATGTCAGCCTCTTAAGAAATCGCTTTTCTTAATGAAGGTCGGCCTTGAAATATATTAAATGTCTTCTAATAAATGAATTCGAATCTTCTCATGTCGGCCATACTATATGAAGATAATATAAAACAATAACTATAAATTAAATAGCCAACGGCTATCATTTAATTTATGTTTCCACGAAGGAGCTGAGCTGGAAGGAACTACCGAAGTTGCTATATCATTAACACTCCCTCTCAGCTAGGGAGAGAACTTCCAGCTGCATAAAACGAATCATCTCCATATGAGGTCCATCTGTCATCATTGCCTGCAATCAGATATAAAGAGAGAAATATCACCTCAATGTGATATTAGATATCGTCTCGATATCAACCATCACATGGTAAGTACTAGTGTTCATCACTTGCGTGATGTTGTCACCTCAACGTGACTTTCACCATGGCTCTCCCAGAGGGTGAAACACAAGTACAAGAAGAACATCACAGACTCTCTCACGTGATGTTGTCATGGAGTCACACACATGACATCCGCCATGACTCAGCTCAGAGGGTGGAAACAAGGGCTTTCACCTCAAATTCTTCCGTCACAGAAGAAAGTGCAATAGTAAGTACAAGTGTTCATCACTTGCGTGATGTTGTCACCTCAATGTGACTTTCACCATGACTCTCTCACAGGGTGAAACACAAGTACAACATATGTCATGGAGTCGCACACATGACATCCACCATGACTCAGCTTAGAGGGTGGAAACAAGGGCTTTCACCTCAAATTCTTCCGTCACAGAAGAAAATGCATTAAGAAGGCTCATTGATACTGAGACTCATACTCAGTCAAGGCTGGATTCTCCACCATACCAAACTTATCTCGGAAGTATACAAACTTTATCTGGCGAGAGGCTTGGTGAGAATATCTGTCGTAAAATAAGCTGATTGCTAATGTACCTCAACTTACTGCCTTCCAAGTAGTACCATGTCTGCAGTATGGTAGGCAGTCATGCCAACATGCTTGGATACGTCATGAAACCGGGATTGTGAAGCTTCACTGCTCTGATTATCACAATGAATATTGGAAACCAAAATTTGAGTTGTCCAAACAATCCTGCAAAGGGCTTCTGAAACCCTGCTTGCTTCACAGGTTTATATGCAAGGCGCAGTAATGCTCATTACTCTTCGTACTCAGGCCCTTCCTGAAGATTGCTTCTTGCTGCACGAAATCATGTAAAACCCAAACCCGAAGCAACAGCCCGGAGGAACAGCCGAATCTGGCACAACACCTTGTCGAATCGGTGAAACCAAGTAACTCCCGTGCATGCAAAGTATACTTCAGCCCGCCATCCAGCTATTGCCCACGCCAAGTATCGGGATGTTTAAAACGCAACAAGATGTATCATCTCGAATCACACATAAAGGCGGCTAAGTGCACTCACTGCATAGCAAATATCAGGTCTAGTGTTAACTAGATACATCAAGGATCCAATCAGCTGTCTGTACAATGTAGGATCCACCAAATCTGAACTAGTTGCAGCCTCCTTCAATTTATGAAGATTGGTCTCCATAGGTGTAGACATGGATTTGCAATCCATCATGCCAAATCTCTTCAGTATATCAATGGTGTACTTCCCTTGACTTAGAATCATACCATCTGTTTTCTGCCAAACTTCTAAGCCAAGGAAGTAATGCATGAGCCCAAGGTCCTTCATCTCAAATTCAGAAGTTAAATCCTTCTTACATTCAAGAATCAGGTGATCTTCTCCAGTAAGGATTAGATCATCAACATATAAAACCAAAATTAATGCATCACCATTGATTGCCTTGAAGTAGAGATTTGAATCAGCATCATTCTTTAAGAAGCCCAAACTTGACAGGTACCGATCAATCCTTTCGTACCATGCACGAGGAGCCTGCTTAAGACCATACAAGGCCTTCTTCAATTTGCAAACATGTGACTCCTTCCCATGGACCTCAAATCCATCAGGTTGCTCTATGTAAACCTCTTCCTCAATCACTCCATTGAGAAAGGCTGTCTTCACATCCATCTGGTGAATCTTCCATCCTCTAGATGCAGCAATAGCAATGATGGTTCTAACAGAAGTGTAGCGAGCAACAGGAGCAAAAGTCTCATCATAATCAACTCCCTCTTTCTGAGAAAACCCACGAGCCACAAATCTTGCCTTGTACTTCTCAATGCTTCCATTTGCAGCATGTTTAATCTTGAATAGCCATTTAGAAGATACCACAGACTTGCCCTCGAGTCTAGGAATGATATCCCAAACATCATTCTTAAGAATTGACTAATACTCCTCTGTCATAGCATCTCTCCAGACTTGAAGACTAGATGCTTCCTCAACACAGGAAGGCTCAAATTCTATAATCTGACTCATCAAGGCAACATAACTGGAGAACTTATGTGGCCTTTTTCTTTCTTTGAATGTGCCTCTAGGAGCTGCAAAGCTTTCAGCCTCTTGCATAGTGCGACTAGCCCATAGAGGTCTCTTTCTCCCAATAACAATGTCAGTAGGCCCATCAGTAGGTTCCAAGGGTTCAACTGGATCAAGATCTTCCTTTGGTTCCATTGTCTCCCTCTGAATCTCAGGAGTATGGTCAACTTCCATGTCCTGAGGAGACTCTTCATTATCAATCTCCATATGAAGAATACCTGCGGATCTCTAAAATGCAACACATCTTCCTCGAATGTGACATCCCCGATCTCTATCAACCACGACACGGAATGTAAATTCTGTAGGCTTTGATGTCTCCTTTGTAGCCCACAAATATTCCTTTCTTGCCGGAAGGCTCGGCTTAGTTCTCTTTTCTTTGGGAACATGAACATAGACGGGACAACCAAAGATCCTCAAGTGACTGACTTCAGGCTTCTTCCCTGTAAAGGCTTCTTCTGGAGTCATATTCTCCAAGATCTTGTGAGGACTTCTGTTCTGAACATATACAGCTGTCCTGGAAGCTTCTGCCCATAGGAAAGTTTGCAAATCTTGATTGGATCATGGCCTTTGCTGCTTCCACAATCGTTCTATTCTTTCTTTCTGCAACACCATTTTGTTGAGGATTATAGGGAACACAGAGCTCCCTCTTAATCCCTGCATCAATACAAAAGTTTTGAAAACTACTAGAGGTGTATTCTCCACCATCGTCAGATCTGAGGACCTTAATTCGTTTACCAGAAAGATTTTCTACCAAAGCTTTAAACTCTTTAAACCTATCCAATACTTCCTCAGATTCTTTAGATTTCAAAAATTAAATCCAAGTCTTCCTAGAGTGATCATCAATGAAAAGAACATAATACAAAAAACCACTCGAAGAAGGAACAGACATAGGACCACATAAATCAGAATGAATTAGATCTAAAATACACTTAGATCTATTTTCTCTACTATGAAAAGGGGCTTTATATTCTTACCTAATGCGCAACCTTTGCATGTACCTTCGTGCTCCTGGTTGAATTTAGGAAGGCCCGTCACCATCTTCTCCATAATAGGTAGAGCTCGGAAGTGTAGGTGAGCCAATCTCCGATGCCAAAGATCACAAAGAATAGAAGAGTCATGAACCAACACTTGAAGAGAATGTGAGCAAACCTTGTAGAGGTTATCATATCTAACTCCAATTACTTGAGCATCCTTGAAGCTAGAGTTCTGCATCCACACTAGAACTTTGCCTTTGGAGAAGGCAACTTGATATCCTTTATCTTCCAAAGCTGAAATAGAAATAAGATTACGCTTGATTCCGAGAACATAAAGAACATTACCCAATTGAAACGATATGCCGGAATCCAAATGAAGTGTGGAGGTCCCAATTCCTTTTACGGAGTAGCTGGCATCATCTCCAATGATGACTTGTTCAGAAGATTCCTTTTCCACCAAGCTCGATAAGTGCTCCTTGAAGCCGGTTATGTGACGAGAGGCACCACTGTCGATTATCCAAGTGCTGGTGTCGGAAGGTACACTGCTTGATAATGCTGAATGGGACAGATATTCACTTGAATCCTCAACCTTCAAATCATACACCATCTTGACAAACTGAACAAATGGGATAATCTGAGTGCAATAATCTGATCACGATCCTCAAACCCGCTCTGATACCATGTTAAATTTATGTGAACAGATTAAAAGCACATAAAATAATTCAAAATCAGACAAAACAACACAGCATATACCCTGGGAAAACCCTCCTCTTGAGGGAGAAAAACCCAGCAACAAAGATCTCTCTTATATTTGATGTAACAGTGGCAACTTTACACATTACAATGAGGTCTAACACAAGACCGATATACAGCACTTGGCAAGATGGAATAACTGATAACAGCCTGCCAATTCACACCTGGGAATATACAGAATTGACTGAACGCAGATCTGACGATCTTCAGAATAACTGGTGGTTCACAACCTGCAATAAGAAGTTTGCTCTGGCATGATGCTTTGTACTGAATAGACTTTGTTCTTTAAGATCTTCACACTGTATTAAGTCCGCACTGAATACAGTCTTAGTGCTGCATATGTCGCCCTGTATCTTGTATTCGCATCTGATAATAAGTTCACACTTGATACTATATTCGAACTCGACAGAACTGATATGAAATAATCGAACTCCTCTAGATGATTACAATGGACAAAACAAGGTGTATATATACAGATGAATGGAGAGACAAATCCTTCATGTCGGCCTCTTAAGAAATCGCTTATCTTCTTAATGAAGGTCGGCCTTGAAATATATTAAATGTCTTCTAATAAATGAATTTGAATCTTCTCATGTCGGCCATACTATATGAAGATAATATAAAACAATAACTATAAATTAAATAGCCAACGGCTATCATTTAATTTATGTTTCCACGAAGGAGCTGAGCTGGAAGGAACTACCAAAGCTGTTATATCATTAACATGACCAAGGTAGATATCATCTTATTATAGGAAACAGTTATGCAAGGAGGAGCTTGAATCGTTCAAAAAGAGGGTAATGGGATGGAATGCTTCCAGAGTCCAGGCCTACAGGGCCTCAGGTGGTCTGGCAACCTTTTGGAAACTAAATTCTATGCAGCTTGAAATATTGGTAGAAACACCTTATTGGCAGGGATGTTGCGCGGATGTTGGGTGCGCAACATCCAGTCTAAGCTTAAGTTTGGCCTCATTAATGTGTATGGGCCAAACTCTTACATCAAGAAACACAGTCTAAGGCATGAAATTGATGTGTTCCTAGGAACAATGCAAGGAAAGAACTTCATTATTGCAAGGGACTTCAATGCAGTCTTGGAGAGCAAAGACAAACTTGGAGGCATGCGTAGTGAGAACTAGTCACAAAGGGATTTTAGAGATTGGGTTCTAAGGAATCAAATGCTCAGCATAGAGTTCAAGAATGGAACCTACACGTGGACAAACATAAGGTTGGGCTTATCTATGATAGCGGAAAAACTAGACAAATTCCTATTCTGGGGTGGTCTAGATAACTTTTTGTTTTTATTTGAAGCTAGCATCTCGCCTTGTGCTGGCTCAAACCACTTACCAATCCAATTGGAAATTCAAGAGGATAGATCCCCTTCACGCTCCCCCTTCAAATTTGAAAACATGTGGTTCAAAGATCCAAACTTTCTGACTTTGGTAGAAGAATGGTGGAGGGAGTTTCAAGTAATTGGATCGAAGATGTATTGCCTAATCATGAAATTGAAATGGTTGAAATAGAGAATCAAGGAATGGAATTGGAATTGCTTCAAGAATATTTTTGAATCAAAGGAGAATATTGAGGAGGAACTTCAGAATGTGGAGGAGGACATAATTCAGAATGGAATGAATCAACAAAGTTATTACAAAGAGAAAGAACTGTTGGGGAACTATGAAGATAACTTGGCCAAAGAAGAAGTCTTTTTAAGGCAAAAGTCTAGGAAGGTGTGGCTCAAAGGAGACAAGAATACAAAATTCTTCCACAATAGCACTAGGCAGCGTAGGAGTGTGAACAGAATAACAAGCCTAAAATGGACAGATGGAACCATAGTGGAGGAGTCGCGAGCAGTGGTTGAAGAAACAGTCAGGTTCTTTAGCAATTTGCTAAACAATCTGGAAGGATCAGATTTGCAACACCAGGAGGATACGTTAAGAAACATCCCAAAGATGGTCTTAGAAGCCTAGAATAAACTTCTTAATGCAAAGTACACAAAAAAGGAGATAAAAACTGCCCTCTTCCAACTACATCCGAACAAGGCTTTGGACCCGGACAGATTGCCATACAGTTTCTTTCAGAAATTTTGGAATTTGATAGGGGATGAGCTGGTAGAGGCAATAGAATCCTCGTGGAACTCAAGCTCCCTTCTCAAAGAGGTAAACAACACCTTTATTGCCTTAATATCGAAGAACGAAGTGACAAGTACATTAGATGACTACAGGCCACGGCAAACAGATTAAAAACCATTCTTCCAACTGTGGTTGCGGAATAACAAACATGGTTTGTTCCAGGAAGGGTGATCTTGGATGGGATAATCATAACACAAGAGGAGATTCATTCGGTCCAATAGAACAAACAAGCTAGCATGATAATCAAACTGGATATTAGGAAAGCCTATGATATGGTAGATTGGAGATTCTTGATCAAGGTCTTGGAAGCCTTTGGGTTCAATAAACGTTGGTTGAATTGGATCTTTAATTGCATTTCCACTCCCAAATTTTTAGTTATGGTAAATGGAATGCCTAAAGGGTCCTTTGAAGTATCAAGAGGACTGCGCCAAGGAGACCATATCTCCCCCTTCTTATACATCTTGATGGCTGAAGCATTTGGAAGAACGATAGCTCACAACATTAACACAAACCAAATCAAAGGAATCAAAGTAACAAGCGATCTCCAATTCGTCTCCCATTAGCAATTCGCTAATGATACAACTCTAATGGGGGCAACTATGAGAAAGGAGGCGATTCAGTTCAGGGCAATTCTTAGCAAGTATGCTAAGGCTTCAAGGCAAATAGTGAACAAAAACAAATCAGAAGTCTTTTTCTTCAACACATCCATACAAAAGGAGCAGGAGATCTTAAGAGTCCTAGGTTTTAAAAAGGGTGAATTGCCCTGCACCTATTTAGGTGTTCCACTAGCCAGAGGGGTGAGGTCGACTGGACTGTGGGATCCCCTCGATCTCAAAACTAGTGCAAAGTTGAATGCATGGAAAGCAAAGTGGTTAACTTGGGCAGGAAGAATCACATTGATAAAATCAGTCTTATCTGCTCTCCTAATCTATCTCATGTCAATCATGAGCCTACCAAGCGGAAGTACATTAAATCTAACGAAATTGTACAGACACTTTTTTTGGCAAGGTAAGGAAGAGAAAAAGAAGATTGCCCTGATTGCCTGGCAAAAACTGTGCAGGACAAAAGAAGATGAGTTGGGCTTTAAACATTTGGCCTTACAAAACAAAGCCCTGGGGACAAAGCTCATGTGGCGTATGCACTGTCATCCTCAAAGCAAATGGGTCAAGATCCTCCATTAGAAGCACCTAAACAATGGAAGCAATGGGGATATATTGCCAATTTCCAACCCTCCGGTTGGTTCTCAAATTTGGAATTTTATGTAGAAATGTAAAAAAGTGGTCTACAATTATTTGTCTTGGGATGTTCAGGATAGAAGCAAGGCTCTATTCTAGGAAGATTCGTGGTCAGGACTCCCAAGTTTAGATAGCATGTTCAAAGGAGGCAAGACCAAAAAAACACTAAAAAGCATTTGGGGTGATCAGGTAAGGGACTACATAGTTGTAGAGGAGAACAATATGGGGCTAGGCTGGAAATAGAAAGACCTTCAGGCCTTGGACTACCACAAAGGGAGGTTAAGCTTCTTACAGATGCATTGAAAGAGAGAACTTTGACTTTGCTTGAGGGTTGTGACACCCTGATTTGGGCAGGAGCTAAGTCTGGCATATATAATGCAAGGGATGGCTATAAGATGTTGTAAATGGAATGGGGGAGGACTGTCAATAGCCTTTTGCTCCATCTTGTTTGGAGTAATGTATGCCTTCCTAAGGCAGGCACGTTTGCTTGGGCAGCCATTCAAAACAAAATCCTTACGGTAGAAAAATTTCGTTGATTAGGATTCTATAGGCCATCTAGATGTGTAATGTGCGAACAGGCTAAAGAAACCACTAACCATCTCCTTCTTGGATGAACGTTTGCTCAAGAATGCTAGAAATGGCTTTGCACAAGTCTGGGATGGGCATGTGCATTGCCCAATGATCTGCTTAGTTGGTTTCGCTCTTGGCCATCATTGAAAAGACACTCAACATACGGGGATGTATGGATGGTGAGCCCTTCAATTGTAGTATGGGAGCTATGGAAGGAAAGGAACAGGAGATTGTTCCAAGACAAGAAAATGTGTACAATATCCCTCATTAGTAAGATTGAGGTCGCTCTAGTAGAAACAATGAATGCCAAACTAGAGCAATGTGCGAGCAAAGAGAAGACATTTTCGGAATGGGATTCTAAACTGCGTGGGGCATGGCCCTCTCTCGGGGTGCCTCACTGGATTGGGTGTGGTGGCACAGAATCTCGGCAAGCCCGCACCTCTATAGTTTGGAACCCCCCTTCGCATGGTCGGCACAAACTGAACTTTGATGGGGCCTCCAAAGGAAATCCGGGTCCATTTGGAGTTGGCTGCATTATCAGAGACTCACAGGGGAACACAATTTCTTCATCAGCCAGTCGACTCCTTGAAGGAACAAACAATGAGGCTGAATTTAAAGTTGTAATCCACGGGCTGAAGCTTTGTAGAGATCTTGGATTGCAAAAGATAGACATTAAAGGAGATTCAACATTGATCATAAACACCTTAAGAAGTGGGAAAGTCACAAATTGGAAACTCCAAGCTCTACTCTCCAAAGCCTCAAAGTTGATGCTATCTTTCGAGAGCACAACAGTGAATCACATATACAGGGAGGGGAATTGTGAGGCAGATGCACTAGCAAATGCGGGAGTAGAGGTTGAGCAAGACTTGGCCCATATGCCAATTAGTTTCTCATAGTCTAGGCCGGAGATGGCTAGATCGAGCTTATGGGCTTTCCAAAAAAGTTAGAGGCAAAAACAGTTGGCCCTCCGCCACCAACGAGCTTTCCCGTTCAAAGCAATTAAATTTGATATGATGGTGTTGTCAGCTGGGAGGGCTTGCCCAGATTGGCACGGAAGGGAAACAAGGGTGTGGTACATCCTTTTTTTGGAATGTACACACAAAAAACTAAGTGACCATAGCCAGAGTACTCGGCTATAGATATTCTCGAGAACATCCACAAGAGAGGGTACCGATACTCGTGCGAAGATCAATTGTTGATCGAAGGGAATTAACTGATATTAGCTGAGAGGACTAAGGAGTTTAATGTAGTCAACCGAGCATTAATGGATATTGATGGTTGGCTCTCTATTTATCCTAAGTCGAGGAAGTCGAACAGTGCTAAAAAAATGGATACGCCAATTAAGTTGAAGAGCTCCAAGAAGGAAGTTGTCTTCTTAGGCTACATCTCGGACCAACATTTGAAGAACATTTGCCTCAACAAGGACATTCTCTGCCTGGAAGCAGTAAGGATGGTGCTAGGAAGGAGGGGTGAATTCAAACATTCTGTCCCGTTTTCTTGCCTCCCTCTTGGATTTGAACTTGCCAAAGGAACGGTGCTTGTTACTTTTGCGTTCAATATTTAAAGCATCTATTCTGGTCGATGATATTGACACAATGGCAATCCCCCTCCTAGGAGTTGGGATTCCTTGGCCAGATGACACCATCCAAATGTTTCAACAGGGGATGGAGGTCAAGTGGCACCCATTTATTCTCCGCCTAAGCATCAATGGGTTGCAATGGCACAAGCATTGGGCTACTTTGGGCTCCACTTTCCTCTGTCGTAGGCTGGGACTGGACAAGGTGGTGGAGATACAATGGTGCCATGAACTTGCAGAGCTCGTGGGAACGGGCCAATTTTATGAGGAAAATGACTAAGATGTGGGTGTGGATTGTAAATTTTGTTAGGCGTGGATGATGTAATGTCAATACTCTGTAACACCAACCCCAGACTAGGGATCACATATTTTGTATGTTTTGTTAATGTATAGCTTAGATATGCCTCTGGCTCTTTGGTCTGCCATCTTGGGGAGTTGAAATGATGTGATCTTTTGATAATATCAATATAAAGCATGCAACTTCGGCTGCATATTACGTATCAAAAAATAAAATAAAAACCATGAATATTATGTATCACTTTAAAATAGCTTAAATATTTTTTGATTCATAAATGAAAATAAATTATCGTAATTGTTTGCAATAATATTTATATATAATATTGAAAGATATCATAAAACCTTAGTTAAATTCTTTTATATTTCTCTCTATTTTTTATGCTAAAGGAGAGATTATGCTTGCTTGACCTTTCTCTGTTCCAACTCTAATTAAACTTGCCTCTACATTATCTCAAGTGACTATTAATAATTCATCACATTCATCATCCATTGAGCCACCATAGTTCCACATTCTATGAGACCTTGATTTGTAATCAACGAGAACTCAAGATAAAAGACAAAAAATTGAATGTACATACACAAAATCTTTTGTTTTTTGCTAACTAGCCTATTACACTCCATAAAATAAATGAAGGCATACTCACATGCAAAGTCACAAGAGACATGTTTATGTAAAATGAAAGTAAATAATATTAGCATTTTGAAATAAATTAATAAAAATTAATTTGCATCTCAACTATTATATGACTAAATGTGCAAAATTTTACCTAAGATAACACACAGATTATAGTGTTTCTTAACAATGGTGTTTTTATTTCACAATTCTTCAAAAATACTTTTAGTTCAAAAATCAATTGATCAAATGGAACATCTTTATGGGAAAAATTATCTACTCCATTGATATATTTTGACATTTTCTCCTTGATTTTAGTACAATCCTCTCCATTTTGATAAACTCTATACATATAGACTTTCCATCCTATAAAAACCTCATCATCTAGTTTTTTGTAAAACTATTTTGGATTAAGTAAAAATTCAACTGAATGAAGAGGATTGTGAATCATTTTCCATCTTTTTAAACTATATTCCTAAACAATATCTCATGTCTCTTGATTAAATGATGATGCTCCAACAGTAAATATGTTTTGTAGTCTCTCTCTCATCTCATCTAGCTTCTCAAACACATCTCTCATGCATGGTTTATCACTATCAAAAAGACGAAAAAACAATAGACCAAGAAAGTGCTAGAAGGTCAAGTGCACATTGCCAAAATAAAAATGATCCACTATCAATAATGAAATAAAAAATTGCATCACATGCTAGGTTGCTACTTCTCGGTTTATCCCTCCATCTCCCATTTGGTGGACACCACCATTTGCCTTAGTGATTGTTTTACCTTCACAATTCAATCAACCATGATGAAACTAGAGCAAGTTGTGTTTTTACACATCTAAATAGCTGCAAAGAAACATATTTCCTATATATCGCATGTTACATAGAGTGATTTACAATAAAATATTGTATTTTTTGGCATTTGCAACTACCTTAGTAATCTAAATAAGCTTATTGTGCAAATTTAAAGAAACATGGTTTCCAAAAAATGTTTGAATATTCGTCTTCAATCCTCCCTTGTTCCAATATATTACTTGAAGCATTATCGGTTATAATTTGCACAACATTATTTCTCCCTACCTATTCAATTGCTTCTTGGAAAAGCCCTTAACAAATATGATACATCTTTCACATGACTTGAAGTATCATGTGATTTGATAAACATTGTACTCCTAAATGAGGACACAAAAATTAATTAAAAGCCTACGTGCAGTGTTAGTCCAAGCATCTTAAACTATAGAAACACTTGTATATGACCAACCATCTCTAATATTTTGTAGTCTTTCCTCAATTATCTCTAATATCTTGTAGTCTTTCCTCAATGTGTTTCTTCTCATTATCGAAAACAACAATGTGAATTTTTCAAAACTTGGAGGCACATATCCCTTAGGCGCATTATTAACCATCCTTATAGCCTCTTCCCACAAAGTAGGCCTAGCTATATTGGATGGCATTCCGCAACCAAAAACAACCCTCCCAATAACAACATTTACATTATTTCTCTCAGTAGCATCAAACATTTTCCCAATTTGAGATTCACAAATGGAGGGAGAAATAGTAGTTGAAAATGATGGTCTCCCTAAATCAACTCCAAAATGAGATTGAAAATCTTTTGATTGCCCTTGTAGTGATTCAATAGGTTTTAAAAACTCTACAAGTAACAAAAGTAAACTCTTTGATCAAATCACTTCTTTTTTTCTTTTGAAATTTTATTGCAAACAATTCTTTGTTCTTTTACTCATGCAATTGAACTAGACTTGTTTGTTTTGCAATGTGGGCAAGTTCATTGCCTACTTCCAAAACTACCATGATTTATTATTGAATAGTTTCACATTATTGTGACAATCTTCCACGGCCTCTACTCAAATTCATTTTTTATTTTGTTATACTCTGCGGGGTTTGAGTATTGACTTTTTTGTGATGCTAACATGGAAGGGTTTGAAGAAACACCATATATTTTTTTTTAATGCTATATAAAAGTACATACACTTTCAAAATAAAATATATATACAACTAATTTATATGTTTCAAAAATATAAAATATAAACTCTTTTATTGTAAAAAAACAATGCATTTGTATAAAGAATCAATTCGTGTTCTAATTCTTTTTATTTTGATAGCAATAAAATATAATGATTAGTAAGTTAATTGATGAAAGAAACAACCATACCCAAAGAGTGATCTTGCAACGAGAATACTTAACTCTGTTCTTCTTGTAAATCTTTCAATCAATTTTTCTTTACAAATTTTGTCTAATAAATTATTATCTTCCTCGCAATCCTTTTGTCAATTTCTTTTAATTAAATATATCCTGCAAAAAAGTGAAAAAAAGATATGAAAAGTTAAAAACTATAACTATAAAAATATAAAAGAATAGTTATGTTTAAAACAACTTTCCAAATTGATTTAAAAAAACAAAAGCTGTAAAACATAATTATATATTTTAACTCTAATTATAATCTATAATAAATAAATAAAAAATAAAAAACTTAACACAATATAATTAAAAAAATAGAAAAATGAAAAGATTTTAAAAAGCAAAATAAATTCATATAAAATAAAAATTACATAAATATTGAAATATTAAAATTTACAGTAATAAAGTTGCCTTAATGACTTGTTTATTTTTATAATCTCATATGTTGATAGTTCAAAAGTTATACTTAAAAGATTTTATTTGTTTTTTCCCATAATAAGAATGTTTTCCAAGATTTTTGAAAAAGCTAAACATAAACCCAACTTAACTAAGTCTACAAGTTTTTAAAAATTAAAAAATACTTCCTACTTACTCCCTAGAAGATGGAAAAGGCCAAAAAAAAATCACATAATTTTTTTTTCACTGAAAATGGATAACTCCTTAGCAACACCAAGAAATTGCACAGCAAGCTTACAAATGGCTGTTTACAATGGAAACTGCGTTTCACCCGTTATAACGCGAAACGAAACTTTGTTGTTGTGTTTCTGGTAACAGAGATTCATATATATTAGAATATAATGTTCGTAGGTATTGTGGGTAACAGGTGATTTCTAGTAAAATTGATGTAAATTGTAATGACTGATAAAAGAAAGGAATACAACATAAGCAGCTTGATATGCATCCTTGAACAGAACAAACATTAGAATAGTTGAAAGCCCTATTTCAATTGTAATAATTTGCTGTCAGTTTGCAACTCTTCTAATGTCATCTACGCAACCAAGAAGAAGAGAGAAGTAAAATATACACATACATAGAATAACAGATGTGTACTTCTAAATTTCTAATAGATTCATCTTATATTGAGTACAATGGATAGTAGGCTCCTAGTACAGACTATCTTGTAGGATGAAGCTATATAAATGAGCTTCTGGTACTCATATTATGATATGACCTCAATATCTCATCAGAGACTAAACACTTTAACAAAGACAATGTGAATTTTTTTTTATCAAGGACAATACCTTTCGCGGCAACAGAACTTTAGCAATTGCAACAATTGAGAAAATAAAGCACTTTAATACAATATTACAATGAATACATCACTTCAGCAAACACAGCACTCTAGTGAACAAACAACTGAAAGAAATCAGGACATTAGGAAATTCAAATGTGAAGGTATTCGTCATGTATATCGTTTTTGTCAGGTTTGTATAATATGGTTGTGTCCCTCTTCGACATCGATCTCAATTGTTCGACTGAGTTCAAAGTATTATACAGTACAAAATTCCTTGGTGAAAAGGAAATTCATTTTTTATCAATAACAATTCAAATAAGTGGACTAACAAATATTGCATTTTACAAGGTTTCATTGAGGAAACCCAATACGATATTATTTACAAATTTAAGTGGCCGTGTAATTAGGGAGAATAATAAGTTGGCCAACACTAACAATTGTGGAAGATAGGCGTTTTAGAAGATATAGGTTAAGGCATATTAGATAGGCGTTTTAGAAGATATAGGTTAAGGCATATTAGAATAGTATTAAGGTGGGGTATCATATAAATGATAAAAACCTGAAATCCCTCGAGGACAGATTGATTAGATTTAGAGTCTGTCGGTTTGTTTCTATTTATTTTATATCTACTTTGGGACTTCTTATATAAAATTGTTTCCAGTTATTCTTGCAGAGTTAGTTGAAGCTTTACAAATTTGGTTAGGCTCTAGTTTCTTTTCTCTTTATCTATGGTAACTCACTCCCAAGCATTTGTTTTTTCATTTGGCGAGCTTTTAAATCTATTATACCCTTTGATTTTGCATTACTTTGTTTTCTTGAGTTGTAGGTGTTTCCTACATCTGAGCATGTTTGAGCCTCAAATAGAGCAGTAGTCATCGCTCTAGTTACCTTATAGAAAGAGCTGAGCTTTGCACTGGTTATAGCAAGCCCTCTTCTGTCTCTTGAAATTGTGGTCTTGATGGAGTTTTGTGGGAATTTTTGTATGAAGTAGCATAGGCAACACCTCGGAATTTTTGTATTGAGTAGCATAGGCAACACCTCCCTAAACTCCTCTATTTCCTTTGTGTCTAGACGAAAATGGGCTCCCTTTTGACACTTTTCCCTTAAAATCATTAAGTGTTCCATCAGCCATGTCATCCTTGTGATTCCATCTGTTAGCTCCCTTACAATTTCTTCGAGATGATAAAAGATGATTTGGGGAACTAATTATTAGAAGATGAGGTTTACCTTAGTAATAAAGTCATTGTACTGATTTAAGTGATCTATTTCATTTTCTGTATCCTGATATCTAATGGAATAATATTGTTCTATTTCTGTTTTGAATATGATATCAGAGCAAGGAGTAACCTAGAAAGGGATTTTTTCATTCACAACACACAATTTTCTTTCAAAAGAAAATTGGAGGGTTTTTTTGCAAAACAGTAAAGAATCTCGTGGGTTTTTGTTGCTAATCACAACTCTTTTCCTGGTAAAATCTCAAGTATTTCTTCTACGGGTGCCATGAATGTGCTAGGGCTCATCAAATCCGCGGCTAGGGCACATATGCATGCAAGTTTTTAACAGTTTATTAATTATTTCTGGTTTTATAAAACCCGAGGGCTAGGATTTGTGAAAGATTTCTTCAACAGCTAAGAGTCTAAGACAAAGTTTATGGAGGGTATTTACAATCTTTTTACAAAGTAGGGTTTTAAAACAGATATTTTGCAGGTCTTGCAGATTTCATTGAAATACACCTCTAAAAGAATGGTTTCCGCTCAGCTTTTTATGGCATGTGCAAGGCAGCTGCATTGCATTAATGATGATAAATGGGTGGCTTCAGCCAATGTTCTACCAAAAGTGTTTGATGTCGGAACGTTTAAATCCAATAATGCCTCACTTGATGAGAGAAGTTACTCTACGTCTTGCAAGGCCACGAGCAACAAAGAAGATGAAGTTCGACAAGATCTTGCTTGTCCCTTTTGCTACATGGATTTTGATGTAAAACACACTTCGTTGCCATCTGCAGGATGAGTATTACGTCCAGGCCATAGGAAGCAAGTATGTACAACAGTACAACTAATGTAGCCATTATTGAAGATCCTTTCGATGTTGACAATGGTGAAGGATTTGCTTTGTATGCTTTTTAAAGAAGTTTGTACTTTGAAGATAAGAATGAATTCAATGTAATTGAAGTTCAATATGGATGGTTGTTCAGATAGTATGGGAGTCTTTGGATTTTAGAAGTTATATTCTTACAAGGGTCATGGCACAACTTGATTGAGCATTGTGGATGTTGCTCAATGTAGATTGTTATCCAATGATTTGGAAGTTAGTGGAGATGGTAATTTGGGAATTTGAGAATTCAACTCGAGAGCTACACCTTTAAGAGGCTTACGAGGCAACTTGATGGAGTTCTATTTAGTCTATAAAGTGTTTTCAAAGAAAAGCTTCTGAAGAATACATGGTCATAAGCATTTCTAGTTTCTTTGTTTTTTTGTACAGTAAGTCTTAAGAGGGGGTATTAGAAGATAACACTTATATTTGTAATAAAGTCACTGTAGTGACTTAAGTGATTTGTTTTATTTCTTTTTTAGTATCTCGATTGTGTGTTTATCCGTTTTATCTCCTTCTCTATATAAAGAAATGAACCTCATTGTAATTTGTATTTTAATATCTAATAGAATAATATTGTGTGCTATTTATTTTTACAACACTAAAGTAGATCACACATGAAGAAGGTCAATAAGGTGGTGGTACTATCTAAAAGTGAGGAGAACTAAAGAAATTAAAAAAAAACTAAAAAATTATTTTTTCTGTCAAGCACATCTTAATATAGACGCATATTATTTTAGTGTTAAAACACAAATAAGCTTTGAGATTCCAAAAATTCATGCACTAAGTCAATAAGTACTAGGCTTTTGTTGAAATGCATGTTCAATGTTATTGTAATCAAAATACAATCACAAATATATTATAGATTACCTATGTTACACCACTGTTGGGTACGGGGTGACGGGTTTCCGGGACGAGGGGACAAAGGGGCCTCAATTTGGGGACGGTGGGGGGACGGCAGGGGGACAGCGGCGGGGGGGCGGGGGGTGTATATACTATATACTATACATATGGTACGTAAAATGCTAGTTATGAAAAGATGTATAAGACTATTAAGAAGTAAAATAGCAAAATTGCAAATGCCAAATTGAAATACTAAATAGTAAATACTTGAACATTGAACATTGAACAATGAACATTGAAGTTTTCAATATTGAATTACTAATGAGAAATTAGAATAGAATACTCAATACTACAATTGTCGAATCGGCAAATGGAAGATTTCTATTATATGATATCAAAAATATCTAATCATAAAGATGATTACAATGAGTAGCATGATATCAAAACAAGTACAAATCAAAATGTCAAATAATAAAAAAATGTGTTAATTTTTTTTTTTAAACCATGTGATTTAAGTTGCAGCCGTGGGGGACGCCTGGGCGTCCCCGGGATGCTCGAGGGATGCACAAGCATCCCCCTCAGCGTCCTGGGGATGTCGGGACGTCCCGGCATCCCCGGTGGTGAGCCACCAAAATTGGTGGCGCTGCTGGAAACTTGGGAACGCCGTCCCCAAGTCTCAGGGACGTCCCCGTTTCGGGGACGCTCGAGATTTAGGGGGGGGGACGTGTCCCCAGGGTACACTGTAGATTACCTTTGTACATTCAAATTTAAAAAACTTTCCATGTTCAACTGAAGAAAGATTTGACAAGGGAAGAGTAACTATAAAAATCAGATTGGAAACCATCACAAACCGCATAAATCAGAGAAGTACACCAGAAGGAAATTGCATACATAATACATTTGATCGGTCAATAGAATTTTCGTTGATTTATATTTCAATCTATCATAGTGAATCCCACACTATATAAACTTTCAGGCCTGGATAGTCGGAACTTACAACTGTAATGCTCCCTTCAAGACTGAATGCTAATTCGTAGAACTGATTTTAAATTTTTTATTTCCTGAATTTCAACTTAACTTCAATGAAACTGAAAATTTACTAATCTCATAAACATATTAGCTTTTCCAAATTTAGCTATACTTCCACACCTTTACTGGCCAAACCCAAACTAGTTTGGATGGATATAGACCCCAGTTTGGATCTGACCGGGGTTATGCCCAGACCTGTGTGTTCATCCCAGGTACATTCAGATATACCAAGGCAAACCACAGGCAAACCCCGAGCAAACCCACCCAAGTTCCCAACAAATTATAAAAAACTTATTTTTAATGAAAAGAAAAGAGAGCCTACTGACCCTAAAAATGACTCTTTAAGTTTTAAGTCACTAGCGACACATTAAATAAAAGCAGCTAGTGGGAGTGACAGTGCTGCTGCTTGCGGTTCTAATTAACCAGCTGATGTTGGAAATTTGATTGTCTTTGATGTCAAAAGAGGATATCTGAATGACATCCAATAGGGGAGATTGTTGGCTCATTGATGTCAAAAAGGTATCATGGGATGATACAATTGAAGTTGCAAAGCAAGCTTTTAAGTTTTGCAAATGTTCGGGCTTCGGGCCTCAGGCTTACCTTATATTGCTTGCTGAAGGAGGAAGGAGTTAGTCATTTTGAGCTAAGTCCGAAAGGTTTCAGACTTCGGGCATACCCTTTACCGTGTGCACAAAGGAAAGGAAGCTCAAATTAAGTTAAATCTGAAAGGATTCAGACATCGGGCTTCAGACTATTGGCTTACGCCTTACCTTTAAGTTTGTGTAAAGTCCAAAAGGATTCAGACACAGGGCTTCAGACTGTTAGCTTACGCCTTACCTTTATGTTCGAAGAAAGGAATATGGTGGATACCCGAACCTTGAACCCCTAACCCTGAAAAGTCTTCAATGTTTGCTGGTCATAGTTAAGGCTTATGCCTTAGCTAAAAGTGATGTAAGGGGTATGGAGGAACCTCGAACCCCGACCCTCGAAAAGGTTTCGGGCATTGCGGTTCGGAGATAAGGCTTGCGCCTTATCGTAATGGTAAGTAAGGTAAAAGGTATGCAGAACGATGAAAGCCCGAAGGCCGCCACCGGAAAGGGTTAAGTCTAAACGCTAGCAAAGGAAGCTATCGGGCATCGCGAAGCAGTAGGAAGGCATAGCCTTAACACAAAGGTTGGTAAGCAATACGGAGGAAGGGCGAACTCCAACATTTGACAACCTCAAGCAAATCAACGGTTGAGATCAGCAATCAACGATCGAGTGGCTCTCGCACGCCCGCACTGCTCAGGAGGTGATGTCATCAGTTACGTATAGGAGTGCGGTATAATGACACGTGTCCAAGGTGACGACTGGAGGTTCTTCATTGCATTGTGATAGTCATAAGGAATGCTATATAAATCAACCGCACAGATTTAAAAGGATGTTGATCTGACGGTCATGTTTTAAAGTTTGAGTGGATGAACGAGAAGCGATAGATCATGGCACGATCAATGGCCAGCATTTAAAGATTTGTTTTGACAATGGCTAGGCGGCAAAATGGTGGAACTTCTAGTCAAGAGAATTTGATTGTGGCACAGAAAATGAAATTGATCACTGCAACTACTCCAGCGATATGTTTGTTGATTGATTGGAAGAAGTGGATGACTTCATTATATTAAAATAATATTTATTATTTATTTATTAATGCTCAATAATGCATTTTATTGTAAAGTATATTGATAAGATCGTCTTTGATCTTATCTGAAGTTTCTTTTTAGAAATTTTTTTATTTTGGACATTTTGTAAATTATTTATTGAAGCTTTCGCTTCATTGTTAATAACATCAAATTATTTACCAATTACTTGCATAATATGGTATTAGAGCAGGAATTTGTTTTTGAAAAAAAAAAATCAAATAAAAATTCGTGTGGAATTCTTTTGAGTGTTTGAAATTTTTTGTATTTTTCGAAATTATTTTATTCTGGTCTGAAAATTGCGGGTCTTATTTGCTTGGAAAATCAAGTGCCTCCTTGTGTATCTAAATCGCGCAGCTTCTTTTCTCAATTTCTTGGCGTGATTTTGTGAGGTTTCTAGACACGATTTCCATCCATACCTGGCCGTGATTCTCAGCTCTTCGTGGCCGCATTTCTATGTGATCTTTTGTTCGCGTTTTCCTTCACAATCTGCACGCGATTTCTCTCAGATTGGAGCCACATTTTCATGCTGTCCAGGGATGTGTTTTTTGGGTTTCTTTCAAACGCGATTTTACACAATATTTTGGCCGCGTTTTTGGCTTCTTCCAGACTGGATTTGTGCGTGTGTTCTCTGTGGATGAATTTTTTGCTCATTTTTCTTCTAATTTGGGTGCATCCATGGCCTCCTAGGGTTTCTACAAAATCAGCTAGAGTTTTCATCCTTCATTTCAAGCCAAAATTTTATTTTGATCACAGATTCTTTGTGGGTTTTTCGAGACCTTTTCTGGGTTGCCTTCAAATTTTTTGGGTGTCTCGAAATTTGTGCCTCAAAATTTGTGCCAACAAATTTACCTTGAAATCTATACATGTACCTGCTTTAGTGCATTGAAATTTGTGCCTCGAGTTTCGTGCATTCAACATCTTCTTAATACCTCATTTTTCGTGCCTCGAAAAGTGTGAAGATGGCTTCTTTGACCAACATTATGTTGGAAGGCAGTCAGCATTTTAATGGCAAAAATTATAACACCTGGAAACAATGAATGATAACCATCGTTGAATATTGCTGCCTTGATCAGATGATTCTAGGCAACACTACTCGTCCCACAACGGCAGGTAAAGATTAGGAGAAGTTTGATGAGCAGAATCGTGAAGAGGTAATGCTCATTAAGCTTTCAGTTGTTGAAGATCAGCTACCTTAGATTCCGCTTGGTAAATCAGCAAAGGAGATTTGAGACCATCTGAAGGGTTTGTATGAGACTTCTGACAAAAGTCGTGCGTTCTTCTTGAAAAATATGTTGTTTTCTATCATGATGGATGAAAAGACAACTTTATAGGCGCACCTGAACAAGATCCAGATGATTCAAGATCAGTTGGAGGCTATTGGTTGGAAAATGGAGGAAGACATGGTCGTGATCACTCTGAAATGTCTACCTAAGTCTTATGAACATTTCATCGAGACTCTCAACATTACGTCTACTAATGTTGACCTGAAGTTTCCAGAGCTTTGTACTATCCTCTTACAGCAAGACCACTGGAAACAACAGTTTGGTAGTAGTGCCTCATCATCCTCTACAGAGCAAGCCTTTGCAACTGAAACTCAGCCTAAAAACAAAGGGAAAGGTCAACCTTTGTAGTAGAAAGGCTCAAGTCAACCTCCAAGCAGCCCTAAGAAAAAAATTCAAACTACTGCCACAAGTATGGTCACATGAAGAAGGATTGTCGTTTGCGTTTGGCTTCTGAACAGAAGAATTAGGGAGGGTCTCAACAGAAAGCGAATGTTGTCAAGCACACTGAGCAGAAGGAATCTACCTTTTTCGCTTTTATGGCTAAAAGGCCTGCAGATCATGTGAAGTCCTTTGCCTAGTACATTGATTCAGGCGCTTCGCGACACTTTACTCATCGGCGTGACTAGTTCACAGACTTCTCTTGTTGCATTGACTCGGTTATTTTTGGAGGTGAAAAATACACAGTTGTCCATACGAGCACTGTTCAAATTCAGTCTGGTGGGAGGAATCTCATTTTCCTCAATGTATACTACGTTCCTGAATGGAACTAAACATTCTCTCAATCAGTCAAATCATGCGGCATTCTCCTCAGTTGGATGTGGTATTCAGTACACACAAATGTTCCATTGTTGATCAAAAGACTCGCACTACTGTGGCTGTTGGCATTGAGGATCATGGTCTATATAGGCTTGTGGATACAGGTGATTCTTTGAAGTTAGCCATGGCAATCAAAGATTTTGCTATCACCAGTCTTTGGCATCAACGGTATGGGCACTTAAATGTGCACTATCTCTCTCAACTAGCTCGGGAGGGACTTGTAGCTGGTTTACCTGACATCCAGACTCAACATCATGGCGTTTGTGGAGCTTGTTAGGCTAGGAAGCAGCACAGGACATTGTTCACGGATGGTGACTCATGGCAAGCCTCTAAGGCACTACAGTTGGTTCATGCTGATATTTGTGGGCCAATGAATACACCTTTTGTTACTAGTTGCAAGTATTTCTTGCTTTTTGTTGATGATTTCAGTCAAAAAATGTGGGTGTATTTTCTTAGATAGAAATCAAATGTGTTTAATGTATTTCAGAAGTTTAAGGCCTTAGTAGAAAAAGAGTCTGGTTGTTGCATAATTACTCTTAGGGCAGATAAAGGAGGGGAATTTTGTTCTACTGCTTTCTCCAACTTATGTGATACACATGGAATTAAACGCCAATTAACCACACCCTACACTCCTTAGCAAAATGGTGTTGTAGAGCGGCACATTCGTACAATTGTTGAGATGGCCCGCTCCATGTTACAACATAGGAGTGTTCCTAACAAATTTTGGACAAAAACAGTCTACAATGCTATCTATCTCCTTAATCGGTCTCCTACCCACGCTATTAAGGGGAAAACTCCTGAGGAAGCTTGGACTGGTCGCAAACCCAGGATCAGTCATTTGAAAATCTTTGCCTCTTTAGCATATGTATGGATTCCAAATACCAAGTGCTCAAAGTTGGATTCCAAGAGTCAAGCTTATGTTCACCGAGTAAAGTGACAACCATAAGGCTTACCGGTTGATTGATGTAGACACTGATCGTCTCATCTTCAGTCGGGATGTTGTCTTTGATGAAGAACGGGGACCTTTTCACCTTTCCCCGCCTGTTCAGCGTTATGAGGATCAGCCCTTGAAGGCTTCTGATTTGGGTGTCCGTCTTCCGTTAGGTTCACCTGATGGGAGGGATGATGAAGATTCTATCTTTGATGATGCCCAACCTTATTTTCCTCTGAATGATATTGATATTCCACTTGTTGAACCTGTTCTAGATCCACAACCAGTTCCAACTCCTATTACATCTGATGTTGGCACTTCTACCCTCCGGCCTAAATGGTGAGCTAAGACTATTGGAGATCTTCATGATGATGAGCTCATTGAGGGTAGATCATCCAGAAACAAGAGCAAACAGCAGCATACAGTAAATTTTGCTCTCATGGCCAACATTCACAGTGTCTATGAGCCTCAGACATATTCACAGGCTAAAGGAATTCCTGAGTGGGAAAAGGCTATGGAGGTCGATTACCAGAGTCTTCAGAAAAATCACACTTGGGTCCTTTCTGATCTTCCTCCAGGGATGAAGGCCATTAGCTGCAAATGGGTGTATAAGGTCAAATACAAAGCTGAAGGAAACCTTGACAAGTACAAAGCTCATCTAGTTGCAAGGGGGTTCTCATAGAAAGAAGGCATTGACTACGAGGAGACTTGCTCCTACAGCCAAAATGAGTACCATTAGGCTCATCCTTGCCTTAGCAGCCCAATTTGGTTGGAAAGTCCATTAGATGGACGTTAAGAGTGCTTTCCTCAATGGTGAGTTGAAGGAAGAAGTCTACATGATGCAGCCTCCAGGGTTCAAGGTTGTCGGTCACGAACACAAGGTGTGCAGATTGGTAAAAGCACTCTATGGCCTAAAACAGGCTCCTCAGGCTTGGTACATAAAGATTGACAAATACCTCAAAAATCATGGCTTTCAGAGGAGTCCATTTGATTCTAATCTGTATGTCAAACATATTGGTAGTGATATACTTATTGTTGTTGTCTATCTGGATAACCTGATGATTACTGGCAGTTCGGCACATTTGATTGCTGAGATCAAACAGGATTTGTGCAGCACATTTGACATGATAGATTTGAGACTTTTGCATTACTGTTTAGGTGTTGAGGTTTGGTAGACTGAGAGCAATATCTTCATCTCCTAGTCCAAATATGCTCGAAGTCTACTAGATAAGTTCCGAATGCAGGATTGCAAACCTACCTCCACACCTATAGAAAAAGGGCTCAAGTTGTCAGTTAAGTCAGACTCACCGGTAGTAGATGAATCATTGTTCAGGCAACTAGTGGGCAGCCTCATCTATCTCACTGCCACTAGACCTAACCTCAATTTTGCAGTGAGCTACATTTCATGCTTCATGACAGCCCCCAAGGCTGATCATTGGGTAGCAGCGAAGCGTGTGCTGCGTTATGTGAAGGGCACTTCTGATTTTGGACTTCTCTACACTAAGAGTCACGATCCTAGACTCAGTGGTTTCACAGACTCAGATTGGGCAGGTTCGGTTGATGACAGGAAATCAACACCTGGGTATGTGTTCAGTTTGGGATCTGGTGAAGTCACATGGACTAGTAAGAAGCAATAGGCAGTGGCTCTCTCCTCGACAAAAGCAGATTATCGGGGAGCAGTTAAGGCAGCTTGTGAGGTAGTTTGGCTTTGTTGGATGCTTGCAGATATGCAAATATCTCAAGCACGTCCGACTCCCTTGTTCTGTGATAATCAAGGAGTTCTCAAACTTGCCAAGAATCCAGTCTTCCATGAAAGAACCAAGCATGTGGAAACTCATTGTCACTTCATTCGGAAGCTTGTTGAAGATGAATCAATTCAATTGTTGTATGTTCTGACAGAGGAGCATACAGCAGATATTCTCACCAAGTCGCTCAATCCAGAAAAGTTTGTAAAATTCAGGGGGCATCTTGGTGTAGTTGACAGATTGAGCATTAAGGGAGGGTATTAAAATAATATTTATTATTTATTTATTAATGCTCAATAATGTATTTTATTGTAAAGTATATTGATAAAATCGTCTTTGATCTTATCTGAAGTTTCTTTTTAGAAACTTTTTGATTTTGAACATTTTGTAAATTATTTATTGAAGCTTTCACTTCATTGTTAATAACATCAAATTATTTGCCAATTACTTGTGTAATACATTAATGCACAGACAGTCACAAAATCTGGAAGAGGTCGATCAAGCATGAATGGCATCAAATGATATGAAACCCTAAGATTGATTTACACCAAGATTAAAGAATGCAATGTATAAGGTTGGTGTGTGCTAAAGAATAAAGTAGTGCGTATGCATTCAATGAGCACATAGTGAGTTAGGAGAAGAGTGAAGAGAGGAGAGAAAATGCTTGCAGAGCAAAGCAAATATTGAGCAATTGCAAATTGAGTTTGTAATACAAAATTGGATTCATTTGAATCATATCTAACTAGAGTTGTTGCTCCACACACTTTCATTGTAAATCTGATTGGTTGGTGCCATCAGATAGCTGGGTTGGTGCTTAGATTAGGGAGTGGGTGCTTCCTTAGAGTTGGTGCTCTTAAATCAAGGGATCGGTGTCTCCTTAGGGTTGGTGCCCTTAAACATTGTAACCAGTGAGGTTCTATTGTGAGGCTAGATTAAGACAGTAGATCCTAGCAACATTTATCACCATGGCTTTTCCCATATTGGGTTTTCTGCGTATATCTAGTGTTATGAGTATTGGTGTGTGTGATCTTTGCATATTTGCTTAATTTGCATAACAATTGTTAAAAGAAAAGTTTTAATTGGTCTACTAGTTCACCCTCCTCACCCCCCAACCTCTCAGTAGATAGTTGTGTTCCAACAGCTGATACATTGATGTTCTTGATGAAGAGTACTATGATGATTTGTATTGACTTTTCATGTGGCACTAATAAATCATTTGGATTTATATTTAACATTTGATAATTGATATTAAATTATTAATTAGGCGATGTTTTGTTCTAATTTTGTAGATTATGTGAAAATTAACGTTATTTTGTGTAATTTTAATATTTTTAGATATATATTGTACTTCCAAACTTAGATATACCAAACTCGGGAACAAAAATTGACAAATTGTACAACTCAAAGCCCAAACCCATACCAGCAGCTTCGCTTCCATGGTTATCATTTGTCCACTATTTTAAGAAGGATAAGATATTTGAAAATTCATGATGACACAGATAGCAATTTTTCAAGCCTAAAGGTAGGTTTGTCATACGTTCACGTTTGATTTATAGGCATTGGAAAATATTGCAGGAATAAATTACAGATGTTATCAGCCTTTGACCAAGATTACTAATGGTTAGAAGCTAGGATCAAGACAAGAGGATGTTTACAAAATTTTAGGATGAGCAGTGCATCTCTATTAAGAAATTGGAAAAAAAAAATTGGCAAAGACTAACAATTATTATGAATTTGATGACAGTTTTCTAGGCATTCTAAGCTAGAACTATGAGTAATTTGACAACAACAAGATTTACCAGACATTTTCCTTTCCTACACTTCACTTGAAGAAATAATTCTCTGAAGAAGACCCCTTTCCCTCCAGTCACTTAACTAATGGTAAGCATTTTATCTTGAAATTTATAGTTTGTTATTATCCTAGGACAATAACACCTAGCAAATCTCAAAGCATAGATAATATGGTTCTTTATTCAAGAGAAAACATATAAACTTCTAAACTACCACTCGTGTATCTTCTTTAACACTTCTCAAGATGAAAGATAACTTGATCTTATATCCGTACTATTAGAACCCAATAAACAGCATATAAAGTTTAACTACTACATCACAAAAGACAATTATTTTTCTGCATAATGGCTATGTTTTTTTAGAATTTACGTGTTTGTTTGTAAATTTCATGGTTTATAATATGAAAACTCTATATTGTTAAGAAAGTCAATATCAAAATTTCAAAAATATTGACAGTTGATCTCTTCAACCATAAATAACTGACTAAATTTATGATGTCTATATTTAGAGCAATTCACTGTAAGATAATAACTTCATAATTTATTATTATAGCTTCTCGAAGACCTCTGTAGTACAACTGTCCATGATAAGATGGAACACCTAATGGAACAAGTCTCGATTAGTCCCAACTCTTCTGGATGGATAATTTCTAATGGTTACTGTTTAAAAGATGTGAGCATGACCTCTTGACAAAGTTGACAGAATTTTAAGAATATCAGAGTCAATCTCAATACATCACAATTTCAATCAATCTTGAATACGGACAGTTCTAACCACTAATCATCAAATAAGAGAATAAAGATATGCTGCTAAGTTTCCTCAATAGTCAACACTAAAGTTCTAAACTCATGAGAAAGAATGAGAATTTCTTGGTATTGATGTTAAAACCCAATAAAAATTTCATTATGATGAAATGGAACACAAACCAGAATTTTTTTGTGGGAAAATTAAAAATATTGATTGATAGTGATTTAAAAAGTCCAATAATATTTTTTAAATGGAACACTGAATTGACTTTTCTAAACTTTGATTTTATTGAATTAAAAATTCAAATTCGGACGATATTGAAAACTATAAAAGCGGAATTTTGAATGTTGGAAGGGGCAGCTCTTAATCACCCAACTTATATATTACTGAGTACTCAAGCAACTCATGATGTTGCCTAATTAGGGATCCTCATTTCTTTCAAGCAATCTAGAAAGACATAATATAACAGATGAAATTGTTGGATATCACTAAAGAAGTTTCCAATACCATATTAATGCATTTATTGTTTTCATAAATGATAAAATGATAGAATATATCAATTAATTATAATCAACCTCTTGAATAAAACAAAGGTTTGTAGTCCAGCAACAACTTGGTATGTCTATCTGACTTAAAGTATAAAGTTTAACAGAAGTTGAAATCGTCCGATTCTCTACTGGTCCTCTTTTGAAGATTTCCCGGGGGTTGCTGAAGTAAGGGTACTTACCACATGAGGCATCGAAAAGGAAGGTGGAAGTGCCTTTGTTTCCTTCAAAACTATTAAATAAAGGGAGTATTTATAGCGTTGGTGAAATTCTTTTGTTACATGGGATGAGGCCAAATAATAAATCATCATAGCTTTCATAGTCAATACCTATGTTCAAATACCTACAAGGCATATTACATGCTTATATGTATATATGTTCTATGCTTAATTAGATGAACTGCCATATCCAATTTTGAATATGATATGCTTCAACTGGCAAGGTCAGTTGCAAATTTTAAGTGAATTTGAAGGAAAGGTACCTCTCGATCATTGCATCTAAGCCAAAGGACGACTTACAATAGAATTTGACAAGTCAAAACAAAAAAATGATAACAACAATATCAATATGTAAATAAATTGCAAGAGCAGTATAACAGCATGATAAATGTTATTAAACTTATTATTGTAGCCTATGATCCGGGTATGTTTGTATTTCATTGGGAATCAATATAAATTAGATTTTGAAGGAAATGTCTGCTGCTGTAATCAAATCAGACTTATATCAAACCTGTAATGCAATGTTTTCAGACTTGATATGGTGCAAATAAAATCATATTTGAGGTTGAATGTTTCATATTTGTTGATATTATGATAGTAGTTATCATTTCTATGTTTTATGCAAATGATTTGGTATTAAAATTCAATCAAACACAAGCATAAACATTCAGAAATTGGAACTCAGTCACTTTGCATGCCAAGTGTTTGACAAAATGTCAAACAGCCCAAACTCAAAAAATACCTTAGAAAGGAGAATGAAACATTTAAAAAATCAAATTTTTAAATGTTTTTTTAACCCAAGAAGCTCCCTGTCCGCGGGGGACTGGGAACCCTCCCCAAAGGGCAGGGGATGTTTCCTCCCGTTTCCTACTAGTTGGGCTGTTTCAGGGACAGCTGGGGGACGTCCCCTTTGCGTCCCCCATCCCAGGGATGGCGGGGGAGGGGGACAGTGGATTTTGGGGCAGGGGATGC
Source organism: Sequoia sempervirens (assembly GCA_007258455.2). Classification (NCBI taxonomy): domain Eukaryota; kingdom Viridiplantae; phylum Streptophyta; class Pinopsida; order Cupressales; family Cupressaceae; genus Sequoia; species Sequoia sempervirens. The sequence continues at coordinate 362,362,756 of VDFB02353493.1, read as the reverse complement.
ATCCCTGTGTAACACAGTTTATTTCCCAAGAATTGTAAGATCAAATTTATTTGGTTAAAAATGAATTGTAATTTTGAGCTTTTCATTAATGTTATCTTCTGAATATTTTTTGCAATTCATGCTGAACTGTTTTAGGATCTTTTATTTGTTGCTAAAGTGCTCTATCATTAAGTTACTGCCCCTTTTGTGGCCAACCCATATTTGATCAGGGTGTAGCTTATTTCTAACACCCCCTTAAGCCACACTACAGTTGTTTGGGCCTTCTGACTTGATTTAGCTCTAATACCATGTTGAGCTGTCGTTCATGAACCAACTAGGACTCAAACTAGAACCTTCAATTAATAAATTAACTTTTCAAAGAGAAATTGATAATGTTTCAGATGAATACTATTTCAAAGCTAGCTTCTCCATTTTTATCGATTACACTCCTTAGAGGGTATTTTCTGTGTTTTCATTTCTGGTTGAGGTGGAGACGGAATCATATTAAACGCATCCAGTCAGCAGAGCATCTAGTCTGAAAGTCTAATTCGTTTCAACTTAGTAAGGCACAGGGCTGAAACCATAGCGCAGGCTTGATTGAATGACCAATTTAGATTTTAGTTGACAAAAACTTGTCCTGTATAGCATACACCTGATCCCAAAAACCCAGACATTAGACCCAGCAGCATACTGAATCACGCTGACCCTGAGAATAGTAAAAGCCCTGTACTTTGGCCTCTAAATAGTCAATATAGGACTTGTAGTCCATTGGGTGTCTTACATTTTGAGTATTAACTTAAAAATATGTCAAACCTCCAAAATCTAGGCTCCTCCATAACCGATGTTGCTATTTATAATTACTTATTGATTTTTTTTTATGGGTGGATTTCTCAAGTTGCTGCCAATCATAGTTGCAGTCCATACGACTAGGTACTTCTGTTATGCATGAATTTTAAATTGATAGAAACCCACTCAGATTACTGAATCTAAAGAATAAGTTTTATAAACTTTGAAAACAAACTCTTGACTCATACTAAATTTAATGTATTCGAATCACTAAATTGTGATTATAATGTTGATTACAACTAAAGCGAAAATTCATTCACCAACCTGTGTCCAGCGTATAGCCCTAATATGCTTTCTTTCTCTATTAATGGCCGCTCCTGTCTTCTAGTCGTCCATACTGTATTGCTGAGGTAAAAACAAGAGGACTGCCGATTCAGAAAACCATCTAGATAAAATAAAATAAAAAGCGAAAAACCCCACAAATAAAAAGCAAGCAAAGAAAGCCGAAAATTCCCATTCCAAAGAAACCCTACCTCTTCAAAATGAACCCTGACGAGGCACAATTCCAACAGTGAAAAATGCCACAATATTTAGACATGCAAAATACAGTTTATTGAATCACCTATGGAAGTATAAAGTCAGAGAACGAGTATAATGGTCTGAGAGAAGTTAGTATCTTATGATCAAAGAAAATTATGATCTTATCTAATCCCCTGTCTTCATGCACCTGTTTAAGTGTAAATTTTTAATTATAAGAATAGGATAATTTAAAACAAGTGCATTTAGTGGGAGTACTTTTTATAGTATTTTAATTATAGTTTTTTAAGATTGAAAAAAATATTGATTTTATAATTGTATATTTAAGATTTACAAAATAATATTATTTAATTTTTTGTTTTTTTTTAATAGGTAAGTGCTATCAAAGGGGGTAGCTCCCCTGTACAGCCGAATAGGGGCTAAGACAAGCTCAACTACATACTTAGACAACAAAACGGGTTTCCCTAAACTTTAGTGCCCCAAATGTTGGTAAATAACTACCAGACATCTACCCAACCCGATAATTTTCCTCAGGCTACCCTCGCCTAGCCACGAGCTGCTGGAGTCCATGAATCTGGAGAAAGCGTCCATGTTTGCGTTCTTGACCCTAGCCTTGGAAACCTCCCAAGCATCAAACATAAAGTTCGCCTGGGCCGCCCGATGCAGATGTATAGCCTCCACTTCATGTTCTTCGTCGTCATCGTCCTCCTCCTCCACCATTGCAGGATCAAAGAACAAATGCAGAAAGCTTACCCAGCCATCCTTCCCTAGTTCCAATGTTGTGTTGGCAACAACTTGGGCATTGGAAATCACCACAAACCTGTTGAGCAACTCGACCACTCATTCCCGAGATTCGATTATATCCACCAAAGCTCCGACCACTACTTCGTAAATCTTCCCATCACACCAGTGACGGTTGGCATTCAACACCATCGAAACCATATAAATGATCGTGTTATGCACCACCGGGTTCTGGATAGTAAAAAGCCTTCTACATTGCACAGTCAAGGATTCCTTGGCGCATAAGCAGATCAAACCAAAATGATACACCATTTATGTGCTACAACAAACTCCCCAAATCTTCCAAATCCTGAATGAATGGATCAGGCAAACATGCGTTAAAATAGCCACAAGGCCAAAGCCTAGGACCGATAAAACGCATAATTCTTGTCGGTCAAACCGTGCCCCGAATCCTAGTCAAATTTGTCCTAACAAGCCTACGTGTGCAGCAATAGTCTTGTCACCTGGCTCACGAGCCCTTGGAAAGAGCTAAAGAGGCGGCTCCATGCCCATTAAGATCTTCTTAAACGATCTCTTGCAGGCCTGGCCAATGTACTATGGTAGAACCCATGACAACTTTCTCTTTTTGAACCACTCCCCAATTTGCCAAAAAGTTTGCAGCCTTATTTGCTTCTTTGTATACATGCGTCAGAGAGTAGTCTACAAGCTTGCCTAACAATTCTTTAATTGGTGCAATCCAATCATCAATTCGCCAGTTTTGAGATCTTCCTAAGGTTATTGCCTGGACATAGAGCATCGAATCACCCTCTATTTCAAATGAATCTATGCCATTTTGAATGCATAACTGCAAACCAAGCCATAGTGCTTCCATCTCTGCAATGTTATTAGTGCACATGCCTAGATTCTTCGATGCAGCCCAGATACAACCTCCATTTGTGTCCCTGATTATATAGCCAGCCCCAACACTTCTGGGGTTTCCCTTTGTAGCCCCGTCGAAGTTCAACTTCCATTTTAACCGAACTGAATGGGTCCAAGGAATCTCTTTCCTATTGACCTTTGTTGCATATGACGACGTGGTCTTCGGGATTTTGAGCTCATTCCATGCCTTTTTGATCTCCTCATCCCCCCTTGAGAATTTCGGTTTGGGGCCAACGCTAATTCTGTTATTTGTTGTCTCGATGATAGCACCTTGAATTTTGGCAATGAGCTGCTCCAAGTTTAATGATTTCTCCTTGAATATGCACCTATTCCTCTCCTTCCATAGATGTCAGACTACCATGGATGGCACCAAAATCCAAATCCCTTTCCAAAATCCACTCTTATTCGCATTCGGCCAACTGGACAAGAAGTCTCAGAGTTTGTAATGTCTTGGGCCCATTAGGCTAAACGTTCTTTGCAGCCAATCCCAACATGAGGTTGCTACTAGGCAAGATAGAAGCAAGTGGTCTACATTTTCTTCTACGTGCTTACAAAGAGTGCATCTTGTCAGGCCAACAAATCCCAATCTCTTCAGTCTTTCACCTGTTAAACAATGTTGATGTAGCGCCACCGGCAAAAATACCCCAGCCTTGGGCAACACTTCCTTTTTCCAACAAAGTCTCGCCATCCATGTCTTGTCCTTGGTTTGCATTGTTTGTAATTGATACCCTAGCTTGGTCGAGTAATCCCCAGACGCAGCTCCACACCAGATTATAGAGTCCTCCCTATCATGTAGCTTGATTGATCTGTTGTTTATTTCCCTGCATACCTCGTCAGCCAAATCTTGTGGTGGGGGCAATGATGTTATGTTAATCCATTTGTAGTAGCCAACTAACATGAGTTCCCTTCTGTTTGAATATAGTTTGCCACCTTTGAGCCAAATTCCGCCTGCAACCTATCTACTTATTGTTCCAAGTCAAAAAGTTTTGTCAAACTTTTGTGGCCATTCCACAAATCCAACCAGAATAAAGCCTTCCCCCATTCCCAATCCTCCATGAGAGATGACTTGTTATTAGGGGTCTACAATTTGATAGGTATCTCCAGGCCACAGATCCATCTATAAGGTTGGTTGTAGTTAAAATTCTTGAGGGGTTTGAGTTATCCAAATATTTGTTTTGTATAATCTGGCACCACATCTTATCAAGGTTCTTGTACATTTTCCAGATAAGCTTGGCTCCTAATGCATTATTTTGCAATTGGATTTTGTGAAGCCTAGCCCCGCCATCTTCTTTTGGTCTGCAAGTCATATCCCATCCAATTAATGGAATTTTTTTGTTTTCCTTTGAACCTTCCCACAAGAACTTCTTCAAGATTTTCTCCAAATCATTTTTTGTTTTCCCTGGGACTTCAAAGCAGGACATCACATAGATTGGGATTACCGATAGGACTGCTTTTGTCATAGTTATCCTCCATGCCAATGTGAGCCAGTTGTTTTTCCAGGCCATTGCCTTATTTCTGCATTTTTTGACCACTTCTCCCCAATGTTTAGCTTTGCAAGTTCCTTTGAAAATTTGGACCCTGAGGAATTTGGACGGGAGTTTCCCTGCTTTAACTCCAAGAATTGTAGTTATGGCCTACTGCAATTGAGGTCTTGTGTTGAAGAAGTAGATGCATGATTTTTCCTTATTCATTTGTTGGCCCAATTACATTTCATATTCTGTAAGAACACTATTTATGCATTTGGCTTCCTTCAGACTAGCTTCCCCAAGGAGTGTAGTATCATCAGCAAATTGGGGATGAGTGATAGGGTCAATGTTTGATGCCACTTGCACCCCACACCAATCCAACTATTGACGCCTTCTTTTTATTGCATAGCTGAATGATTCAGCCATAATTACAAAGACGAACAGTGAAATGGGATCACCTTGTTTGAGACCATTGGTTGCCTGGAAGAAGTCATGGAGTGATCCATTGACAACTACCTCAGACTGAGGAGAAGCAATGGAAAATCAAATCGCACCAATAACTGCAAAAACCCAATCTTTTCATTACTTCCATGAGGAATGTCCAACACACCTTGTCATAAGCCTTACTTACATCCAATTTAATGATCATCCCTGCTTGCTTGCTCGATTTGAGAGTGTGGAAGACCTCCAAAATGAGCAGTATGTTATCCGTTATTTCTCTGTCGGGCACAAATCCATTTTGCTCAACTGATATAATCTTCCCCAACAGTGATTTGAGTTTGTTAGCCAATACTTTCACAAAAACCTTGTATATAGTGTTGCACAATGAGATAGGTCTGTAGTCATTAAAGGAGGAACAATTGGCCTTTTTTGGAATTAGAGCAATGACCAAGTTATTCAAGTTTTTAACAAATCTCCTAGTTTTGTGGAAGTCTTCAGCCAGCTTCCATAAATCATCACCAAGAAAGCCCCAACAATTTTGAAAGAACCTAGCCGTGAAGCCATCGGGGCCCACCGCCTTATCCAGATGCATTTGGAAGAGCACAACACAAACTTCTTCTTTTGAAATTTGCTCACACAGCGTCATGTTATCCGCTTCGCTAACCTTGGGGCTTATTAAATCGAGGAAGTCATTACTACATTCTTGTGGCAATTGTTCTCCAAGAAGATTAGCAAAAAACTCACACGCTACCTTGCTTATCTCAGCCCCTTCGTGAGTAGTTTGTCCATTGCAAGTTCAAATTTCCTCTATCTTGTTGACGGCTCTCTTTGCTAGAACTGAGGCATGAAAGAACTTGGAATTTGCATCGCCTTCACTTAGCCATACCTCTCGAGATTTATCCTTCTGATAAATATCCTCCCTCTTCAAAAGTTTGACAAGTCTCTCTTTCAATTCATTTTCTCTGACAAAATCTTCATTCTTCATGCCATTTTTTATTACTTTTTTATTGAGGGCATCCAACTTGGCTTCCACGCTTGCTTTTTCAACAAAAATGTTCTAAATTTTTTCCCTATTCCAGTCTTTTAGATTATGTTTGATTACCTGCAACTTTTTGACCAATATGAAGCTTATAGAGCCCCCCACCTTTGCTTCCTTCCACCACTGCTCCAACAGTTCCAATAAACTTGGATCCTACCACCACATGTTTCAAAATTTGAAACTCGTTTTCTCCGAAACACTCCCACCAATTATCAATAACTCCACAAGGAAATGATCAGAGATTGAGATAGGCAATATGCTAGCAGACAATTGCAGTTCGGAGTTAAGCCAAGTGGGAGGAACCAGGAATTGATCCAACCTCTCAGTGATGGTAGTGAAGTCTTTGCATCTATTGGTCCACGTGAAGATTTTGTTTCCCATGGGACAATCCATCAAACCAACTTTTGCCACAAATGTTCCGAAATCCAAGATAGATTGTGAGATGCTTTTAATCCCACCACTCTTTTCTGACAATTCTAGAATGGTGTTAAACTCACCCCCCACGACCAGCTTGTCCTTATAATAAGAGCAAGAAAACTCCAAGATCGAGCCCCAATGAAGTGCCTTATCCACTATTTTTGTAGGTCCGTATATGTTGATGATTGTGAAGCGGAAATTTAAGCCTAAATCATAGAAATTCACCACCATCTAGTTTGCAAAGGAATATATGATTTCCACAGAGACCAATGCCACCTTCCATAACATACCTAAGCCACCTGCAGAACTCGATGAGTCCTGAAAATATCCTTCACATGAGTGACAGTATTTCAGAAAATTTGAACCATCATCCCCTGACAACTTTGTTTCCTATAGAAAAATGATACTGCTTACATTCTTTTATAGTTGATGCCTTACTAGGCACAGTTTGTTAGGGGCCTTTAGGCACCTAACATTCCAAGTTGTGATCTTCATTGTTTCCTAAGGGAGGTGTTTCCTCCCTTGGTACTCAAAAACTTGGTGATGTTGGTGTACTTCTTCACCACAACTTCCTCCTACCGTAACTGTTTAGAGGATTTCCTTCCTCGAGAATTTCCAGAAGTGCCGAATTTTCCCAAACCCAAGTGTTTAATTGTTGTTTGAGAGATTCGCCTATCTTCTATTATGTCCAGCTCATCTTCTAGATCTGTGTTTGAATCCAGGTCCTCACTTGCCCTGGAGACAACTTCAGCCCCATCGCCATCCTTCGTCTCATGGCCTTCCTTTTGAGGAGAGCGCAACAACTTGGTGACTACCCCACCCAAATTATTAGGTGTTGCCTTGGGGGTGTGTGCCATTTCTGCCGAGTCCTTACTGTAAATCCTGATGTCACCTGCTTGGGCCAACCTTTCATTGGAGATGTTTGGCTTGGGCTGGGGAGTAGATGGAGAATTATTCTCCAGTGGTTTCTTTTTCCAACTCTTCTCTACACCTTTGTTGCAATCCATAGTCTTGTGGTTCCGTGAGCCACACTTAATACAAAATTGCCTTAATACTTCAACCTCAACTTCTTGTGACCAACACTCCCCATTTACCACCAGAAAGGCATTGGAAGGAATGGTGTCAATTGCCACAATGTTGAGTCTAGCATATTTATAAAGATCACCTTCCAGGATGTTCATGTCGATCTCTAGTAGGGTTTCCAGAGACTGCCCGATTTTCTCCAAGCAATCACTCGTCCAGTATTCCACTGGAAGATTGTGAAGCCCGACCTAAACCAGTTGATCATATGGCCTCATTTTGACTGGATCAAAGTTTTGGTTCCATGGCTGCATATACAGGGGCTTGCCTTCCATAAACTGCAAATCTCCCTCCATGACCCATAGTTTTGTTTGCTCATCTGCAAACACAACTAAGAAAAAAACTTTCAGCATAAATCTTATCAATACCTCTATTCTCCAATTCTCTTGGATCCAAACTTTGATTGAGGCGCGATCCAGTGTGTCGCCGATAAAGCAACAAATGAAAGAAAACTCCCTAAGAATCGTTGCATCAGCCTTAATTTCTTCAGAGACATCAATCTCCATGATTGTTTCTTTGGCCATTAGGTTAGCATTAGCCTTCTCCTCCATTCACCGATCCTCCACAGGCCTCTGACCCATCTGTCTACTTCTTGCTCTTTGTTGACCACTCAGTTTACTTCACGCCTATATCTCCACCCACTCATTCCATCTTCTAAGCATCTTTTGCCCTGGAGGATGGGCTTGCCTCGGCCAGGGTTCCCATTTTTCCACAGGGGTTTTAGGAGTATCATGTCATTTCCTTACTGGTATGCTTCCCTTCTCCAATGACGCGACTTGCATTCGATACGTAGGATGGCACTTGTCCACCCATTTCCCTCCTACAAATATCCACTGCAGAGTGTGATCCTGTATCCGTTCCTCCATGCTATCCTTAACTACTTCGTCTCCTCAACGTGCCCTTGTAGGCACAGGTCCATTTTTTCTAATTCACCCTTCTTTGCCTCTGCGCTAACCAGTGACCCTGCTCTACTCTGCACCATCTTCCTAGTGATTATATATTATTTAAAAAATATTATTAAACAATTAATAAATGATTTAAAAATAAATAAATTTATGAATTATCATTAAAATAATATCACATTAATATTAATAATTAAATTAAAAATAACTAGATGCTTATATTCTAGCTTATCAGACAACACACTTGCATGTCTATATTCTAATTTGATGCATTAAAGTTATTTTAATATAAATAATAATAATATACAATTAAAAAGAAAAAGAAGAAAGCTTTTCTCATGATTTTTTTGCATGTGAATTAGAAATACATTGAAAACTAGCGAATTTAAAGTCCAGAGATCGACCCTAAATGAATATTGTGAATAACTCATAATCAATCTAAAGCAAGGATAAGATGATATTAGAAAGGACACCTAAACCTGAATGAAAGGGCAGACTAAAATTGACTTCAAAATGTTGCACTTTATTACATGGACGAATCATATTGAAATAAATCCAAAGAATAGGTGGTCATATGCAAAAAGAAAGGAAGACCTAGAAGACCCAAATAAACATCAGGCAACTATAGGAGGCAAAGACATGTCACATTGTAAAGACTCCCAAGCCTTCAAAGACCCGTGAAAGGATGAGGACAAGAAAAAAAAAGAAAGCTGACAAAACACCCCAAAGCCTAAAGCAAAGAAAGAAGCTAAAGTCGGGTGATCCCATAAAGTTGGTTTACAATTTTTGGGAGATTTTGATTTTTGTTGAAATCACATATTTTTAGAAAATATAATGATTTAAGCCTTTAAAAGTTCTATTTAAATCATTCCAATTGAAGAGAGTTTGATCAAACTACCTTAGATCAAACCCTCTTGGATAGAACCCCTCCAGTTTTAAACTATACCTATAATGGAGTCTCCTTTACACCTATCAAAATGCTGATAAAAAACCACTTTTGATTTACCTTTTGGGGGATCAAATGAATTCATTTAAAATTTATTTTTTGTAAGTATGTAGTCCTCATTATAAGCTTCCTAGAAAGTATAATATTAAATAAATTTAAAATTTTATTATTATATTTATTTTTTATTTCTTACGAATGTAGGTTTTTCACCGAAAATCAAGATCTTCGTTCTGCACATGTGGAAAAATAGAAGATTATATATATATTTTTTAAAAACTATGAGTGCACCAGATAATGAAGTCCTTGATTCAACGAAAAAATAAAATTGAATTTCGATATATACAAAAAAAGTTACACGTTATACGATGCACCTATGTCTGAATTGTAATTGGTTTGACTTTGAAACTTGATTAAGGAAAAAATATTCAATAAAACACTATCTAACCAAGTGGAAGCACTAGATATCGGAGTTAAAAATCTAAATTCAAAAGAATTAGGATTTTATCCTTCATGGAAAAAATTTTATGCGTTATACGGTGAGCATCACTCCTTAAAAATGTTGTTTTCTGAAAAAAAACTAGTTTTCAAGGGAGATGGAAAAAGAGGTGCAATATGATTCCAAAAATTTTGAAAAAAATATATTTAGAATCTACAAACAATTTCATGAAACTCTAGTTTGCATCATCTTCAAATTCCTCATGGTTTAGCTGCTATAGGTGCCTGAAAGTGAAGATTTAGTTAGAAAAAAATATTTCAATGTCCAGTTTGGACAAAAATTGTAAACCACTATTGTGGGATCACCCAACCCCTAAACCTATTAGATTGAGTGCACCAATTGAGATTGACATCTAGGAAGAAACAAAGGAAGACATTGAAATTTTACAGGAGTTGGCCATCATTTGCAAAATAATTAGATCAAGAAAAGGAAGAAAACACATAGAAGAATGGGCATGATCAAACATAACACAAAACCATGGAATTAAATTCCTCCCAAACAAATTCTCTATTGTGGTTTTCCTCTCTGAAGAAAATAGAGATGCAGCACTAGATCAAAGCACTTGGGAATTTGAAGGTTACCCTATCTACACACAGAAATGAGAAACTAACTTTAATCCATGAATCCAAATATCATACTCAGAAGCAAAATGGATTGGGTTATACAACATGTTGCTTGAATTCTGGTTGAAGAAATGCCTCGAAAAGATTGGAAGGTCCTTGGGAACATTAGTGCAAATAGATATACCTTTTCTAAAAGGGAACTCCTATCTCTATGCAAGAATCAAGATAGCAATAATAAAGGAAATCCCTAGGGAGATTCAACTTAAGTCCATGGCTAGCATCTGGACATAGGGGATTGAAATTGAGGAACAAGCATTTTTTTGTCAATAATGTGACCAAAGAGGCCATAAAATAGAAAATTGTAAGGCCCTCCCAAAAATTAAAAAAGTGTGGAGAAAAAAGGAAACCAACAAAACAATTGAAGAGAGTAGGATTCATAACTAAAAGGAAAACCTAACAAAGGAATTCAGGAAGAATGTATAAGGCATGCGACCAATGCGATCTAAGAGACAAGCACAAATTCTCATCCTTTCCCAATCTTTCAAACTACAGAAAAGGAAGGAGAATTGTAACGACCTATCCTATACGTGAAATAAAAATTCCTTAATTTTTACAACTTATAACAAAAGTAAACGAGTAAATAACATTGTAATAAAAAATTTCTTTTCTTTTCAAATTGAAATACATCATATAAATACAATTTAAAGCTTTTCACAAAAAAACAACTTTTTCCTTTTCAAAATGAATAATAGAGTACGAAAGCATAAGAGTACATACACAGCTTAAACAACTTTTGCACAAATAGAAGTAAGATGGTCTAGGATCTTCCCTTTCAAATCTTGGTTCTTTAGACGTTTGTTGTGGAGGAGAAACATCACTCGAGTGATTTTCCACCAACCACAGACTAATAATGCGGTCCCCCGCACATATTCATTTTTCAATGAAAGGCCCTCCCTTTGTCGAAAGGATTGGTTGAGTAACCGATCATGTTAACCAACTGATCATAGTGGTGTGTCCTACATAACTAGATTCTTGTAGATCCCACAATCCCAAACTAGTATGTACTTATTGGATCACTGTGAATTGACAATGTAATCATCTCCCAATCTAAGAGGATGTAGGTACATTACATTACTATGGCCATAGTATTCTAGTTCAGTAAATAACTGAGTAAGTCATCTATCACTTACACTACTCAAGGCTGATTTGACTTTGGGCTACCTTACTCTATGCGTAGGCTATGTCCTTCAATGGGTTTAGTTTACCCCAAACTTCCTACCTCAAACAGTCTACTAAGAAATGAGACAATAAACAAGTGTTTAATATCCTAACTCCTGATTTAGGAAATCTTTATCCTAGGAGTGAAGTTTGTCACAGTTAACCTAATAACATAAGCTAAAGATCATACTTGGTTTTGACATCATTTCGTTCCTAGTAGATATTAATTACTCTACGTATTCTCCATATACAAAGATCATACAAAATTGCAAACTCAATCAAATGCATATAAAAACTCTTCATTATATAATGCAAATTAAGTAAAGCTACCCTTAAGCATCTTAAACATTTGATCCCCTTTTTACAACCCTTTTATCCTTAAATCCTTAATTTATTCTACCATTAAAAATGCATTGAATTTCCTAAGCATTTACTCTTAATTGTATTGGTTTTCTTTATTCATTTGCCCTTTAAATACAATGAAATTCCTCACACATTTGTCTTTAAATACAATGAAAGTTTATCAAGACATTATTGATTCTCTATGATTTAATTGCAAACATCAAACTCAAGAATAAAAGAGAGCAACATTTCAAACATAAATTATTAAATAGATATCATGCCTCATATATTAAGCTCTTTTCCCAACACTGCTCTTCTTGACTCTCCTTCAGCAACTTCCAGAATTCCAATTGGAGATGGCTACTTTGCAAAAACTCTCTTTCAATGGTGATGATTCCTTCAAGTCACTCTTCTCAATTAACACTTCTCTAATAGAAGTTGTTAATTCACTCTTCTAAAAGGGATTTAGCATATGTAGTCAACTAACAATAGCTGGTAAAAGCTTCTAATTCTCACACTCAGCAAAATGGTAAAATGCAGCAACATAAAACAACACAACAACTTAGATAATGGACAAAGAAGCTCTTAAAAACACAGAAATCAAATTGCTCTAGATTCTGAAACAAAGAATGGTTGGGCAAGTATTTATAGGCCTGAAATTACAACAATTTGTGGGCATGTAGAATGACAACAAGGAGCCTAGACTCAGTCAAATGTTACATGGCAAGCATATAAACCCTATGTCATCTCAAAAAGGAGTGAATCGACCCTCTTGGAGCCAACATTATTAGAATAATTCAACTTAAAACTCAAAAATCGCCACCTACAGGAAAAACGTCCCTACTTGGCACATGAAAATGAATGACTCATGTTGTTGCGATTTTGTCAAGTTTTAGCTTGCTACAACACACAATAACTGGCTAGTGTTTCCTCTTCTCTAGCACTGAAAGTTTCCTCCATTATTTTTTTGTTGCGTTGAAGCTTTCTTCCATTCACAAGAAAAACTCTCATCTATATTTTGGTTTATTTTCAAATGTTTACACCAAAATACTTGATTCATATTTATTTTTCCTTATGTTTAGAAAAAGGTTTGATACTTTATGAAGTCTTTATGTTTTCCCCAAAAACTAGTGACTGTCTTTCTCAATAGTCCGCTTCAATTAACTTGCTCATGTTAAAAGATTTGAATCTTTTAACTTTATCACCTTTGAGTTTAATATTTATTCTCTTAAATATTTACAAATACTTTCACTTTGGAGTTTATAAATATTTTTACTTAAATATTTAATTAAATATATTTATATATTTTATAACATATGTATTTTTATTAAGTATTAATATATTTATATAAATAAATAAATAAATATATATATATATATATTTGACATTACCATCATAATGTATATATATATATTTATGTATATGCATATATTACCTTACTTAATATATATACATATATTTTTTTAAAAATATGTAAATATACATATCTACACATGTATTTATGTATATATCATAAAATATATTTACTCCACTGATATATACATACATATATATATATGTAAATTTCCTAGACCATAAAATTAAAATATTATTTTTACCACAAATATTAGGCAGGGTGTGTACGTATATACATGTGTATAACCATATATACTCTTGCGTATACGTATGTATGCTTATATACCTGTCGACACATGTGTATGAGCATATCCATCTACTTAACGTACGTATGTATCGATCTGTTTATACATATAGATACATGTACCCAATGTATACATGTGTATACGTACCCACTCAACCTTAAACATATAACTTTCACATCATTCATACAAGGGTCACAATATAGTAAGTCTGACAATAAACAATCATTACTCACAAGGCACAAAGAAGTAAACCAAACTCCTAAAGCCTATGGATGACTTATCAAGACTAACTTATCAGACTTGGTTCCTCTATACCCATCATGATGTGTGTGTATGCTCAACTGATTAACATTACTTGTTAAACGACCAAGCCCCTCTCCCGAGTGATATTTCCCCTCCGCCTGGAGGACTGGTTCACATATCTACATCCACAGTCATAAACTCATGGCAATCAAATGCTCACAACAATAACAGTATATATAAACTTTTCAAGATATAACATCATGTACATTAACCTCATAATGCACATTTTCACCATGATTAACATCAATTGAACAATGTATAAGAATGAGAGAGTCATTAATGTACAAAACTCATATTGATAACAAGGTACATCATATCTTATTCATTCATAAAATTGTCTTTACAACACATAATCCCTATGCAATACTAATAACTTAGTAGCTATACAATCAAGGTGTAACAAGAATTAAACAAGTGGCAGGTGGAAGACAATATCTAGGAAATGGGCAGGGAACCTTCCCCTTGTTTGAACCCAATGCCAAGTATCCAAGTAGCGAAAGAGGTAGAAGGAAATTCATCTGATAGTGAGAATGAGGAATATGATGAACTTGACATAATCGATAACAGATGCATATCACAAACAACAACACGATTCCTAGATTTACTAAAGAAATGGAAGAAAAAGAAAGGCAAGAAAATAAAGAAGCAAATAAGGGAGGAACTCGCTCAAGAAAAGGAATTGAAAAGTATTAGGAACTTTCTTAAAGACATTAAGAGAGTAGAGCACTACCAACAAGAAGAACCATGAAGCTAACCACATGGTATGTCAGGGGATTATATTCCCCTAACAAAAGGTTCTTGATAAAGTGCCAAATTGAAAAGGCAGACACAAATATAATCCTACTACAAGAAACAAAGATTGAGGATGAAACTAAGAAAATCTTAGATATCAATGGATGGGAGGAGGCTTACTCCAAATCCTATGGAACTATGGGAGGGTTGGGAATACCATGGAGGAACAATTCATTTGTTTTAAACATAATTGAAAAGTAATCAAATTGAATGTTGTGTGATATCAAAGGCCTAAAGAACAATAATAGCTTCTTTCTCTTCTATATTTATGGAACAACTAGGAATGGAGAAAAAGAAAAATTATGGGACTCCTGAGTAAAAAAATCTCCTAGACCAATAGTAAAAGGATAATCGTGGGAGGAGATTTTAATACAATATTGAGAATAGAGGAAAAGTGGGGTGGTAATAGAACCACATCAACATCAACATGGGCCTTTAGTCTCTTCCTCCATTGAAATAACCTAATAGATGTACCCACCATGAATGGTGTGTATACCTGGTCAAATAGGTGAAATGGGGAATGTTGTATTAAAGAAAAACTAGACAAATTCATTTATTCACAAGATTGGTTGGAAGACAATTAGATCTTAGAAGCAGATATTCTCCCATTGGCAAGATCAGATCACTTGTTAAACTAACAATAACAGTGGACAATAATAACTCAAAGACATACTTTAAGATGGAAAAAATATGGTTTCAAAGGGAAGACCTGGTAGAAACAACTTAGGCCAATGGTGGAAAGAGGCTCTAAAATTCAGTGGGACCAAAAGTTTAGTTTTCATGTGCAAACTAAAGTACATCAAGAAGAAGCTATAAAACTAGAACAAAACAGTCTTCAAAAACATTTTCTCTAAAAAGGAGAGGTTGGAAGAAGAATTAACAATATTGAACAATAAGGTAATGAAAGAGGGCATGTACCAAGAAGATTACTTGAAAGAGAAGACAATTATGGCAAAATATGAAGAAGTCTTGGTTAGGGAAGAGGAGTATTGGAGAACTAAATCAAGGGAGGTGTGGTTAATAGAAGGGGATGCAAATACAAAATTCTTTCATAATACAACCAAAATCAAGAAGGCATACAAAGGATATCGAGCATCTAATCTTCAGATGGAACCCTCATCAAAGAACCAGAAGTCCAATTAAGGAAGAAGCAATCAAATTTTATAAAAGGCTCTTAGCACCAAAGGGGGACAAAGAGGAGCTTAATTGGTAACAAAATTTTAGCCAATATTCCAAAAATAATATCCTCTAAAGATAATCTAATACTAATTGAGTCATTTGAAAGGATGAAATAAAGCAAGCGGTATTTTAGCTGCACCCAGATAAAGCTCCTAGTCTAGACGGATACCCTACCTTTTTTTACCAAAAGTGTTGGCACATTATAGAGGATGAGGTATGGGAATTAGCAGAATACTTCATAAAACAAAATAAGTTTTTGAAAGATTTAAATAGCACAATGGTGGTATTGATCCCAAAAAACTTGAGGAATGTGCCAACTTTGGAGATTACCTTCCCATCTTACTTTGCAATAATATATATAAGATCCTATCTAAAGCCTTAGCAAACAAGCTCAAAAAAGTGTTGGAGAAGATTATATATCCCCAAATCAAAGTGGCTTCACGCTAGGGAGGGACATTGTGGATAGTATAATCTTGGCTAATGAGGTGGTACATACAATCAACAAAGAAAGATTCCAGAGCATGATGATTGAATTGGATGTAAGCAAAGCCTATGACAAGGTTAAATGGAGATTTCTGATCAAAATTATGGAGAAGTTTGGCTTCTGCAAAGAATGGCTTCAAATGATCTTCTAGTGTATATCCTCAACAAGATACTCAATATTGATTAACAACACCCCATGCAGATTCTTTCAAAGTACCAATGGGATAAGGCAGGGAGACCCAATATCCCCTTTCCTCTTCGTCATAATGGTCGAATCCCTTAGTATGCAAATTGCATCCTATCAAGAATAAGGGATATGGAAAGGACTGCAAATTACTCAGGTCTTGGAAGCTATAACCCACCAACAATTTATAGATGATGTAGTCTTGTATGGGGAGGCTAATATATCATAGGCTGAAAGAATAAGAGATTGCTTGCAAAAATACATTCATGTTTCAGGACAAAAAATAAGCATGGAGAAATATAAAATCTACCTTTTCCACACAAAGAAAGTCTTACAAAAAAGAATATCCAAATGAGATTTCATGCAAATATCTTGGGGTTCCATTATTTAAAGGTTTAATTAGAACTGCTAGATGGGAACAAACAAAGGAGAAATATAATGACAAAGCCCCTAAGTTGTAGGGGAAAATGGCTTACCCTATTAGGAAGGATAACAATGATTAAAGTGGTCTTACCAACAATTCCTATATACTCAATGTCTTGTCTGTAGTTAACCTCTAAAGTTGCCCTAGGATTAGAAAGTATCTTAAAATACTTCCTATAGGAGGGCTCAAAAAAACAACAAAAAATCCCATTGATCGATTGGGATAAAGTATTTAAACCCCAGGAAGAGGGAGGAATTTGCATAAGGAACTTAAAGATACAAAATGCAGCACTAGTGGCTAAGTTAATTTGGAAAATGTACAAGAATCCCTCTCTATTATGGTGTAGAATAATGCAAAGAAAATATCTGAACAACTTGGATCCAGAAAGGGTGCTTACAATTGTGAATGCTCACAGTGGCTCTCATATCTGGAACTTTATTGTAACAATGACAATAGTTCACTAAAGTAAATTTTCCTAAGTTTTCACTTTGTGAGTAAATAAACTATGTAACTTAACCATTGCCATAAAAAATTTCTTTTCTTTATAGAGAAAAAATGAACATAGATGTCATAACAATAATCAACTTTGATTCCATTCCAATATAATAATTTTCAAATTATAATATTTCCAAAGAATGTGTACCATGTACATACATAGCTCAACCAAGCTTCAAAGCAATAGATATAGATGGTCTAGGATCCACCTTTTAAATCTTGGTCTTTTGTCACCTATTGAGGAGGAAAAGCATCACTCAAGCACTTTTCCACCAACCATAGACTCATATGTGGACCCTCGCACATCTATATCATAGGATAGATGGCCATACCCTTTGATGAAGAGATTGGTGGAGTAACCTCGTACAAAAACCATACTGAGCTTAGTGTTGTGTCCTACATGACTAGTATTTGTAAACCCTATAATCTATAACTAGTATGCACTACATTGAACACGGTGAAATGACAGTGGAGCCAAAGGCAATCACACTACTTTTGCCAAAGTGTTATCACTCAGTACTTTGAATGATAGTTGAATCCTACTCACATACACTACTCAAGCTCAATTTTACTTTGGGCCACAATAATCTATGCATAGGTATTTCCTCCAATGGGTAACCTTTAACCCCAAAAATACCTATCCCCTTTTCACAACTTAATGGTATTTCTATTCACAAAGCATAAATACAAGTTACCCTCCCTTTAATGGATAACCAAATCCTAGGTGTAACTTACAATCTATCTAACTCAAAATAACTTAGCAATGTATAATCCCATAAGCTATCCTTGTTTAATCATATCTAGTATAATAATACCTCTAACAAATAATTCCTCCTATTATGGAGTAATTACAAGAACTTTCACAGAAAAGCATAAAATAGCTTCTTTTTCCTTTCCAAAGCAAATGCTATGATTCCCTAATGCAAGTAAACCCAATAATTCATACAAAGCATTCAAGTCTTAATCTTTCATAAATAAAGACAATTAAAAGAAGACAAGATCCTCATGCCTGTAAATACACTTAACCAATTGACCGAGTAGTCGCACAACCTCCAATTAGTAGCCTCTTAGCTTTACTTAATCAATCCAAAGCAAGCCTCTTACCAAATATAATGGAACACTCTCACAAATTAATTCTCATCTCGCTTAAATTATCTCACAACTCTCATAAAATAATACAACATAATAAGTTTACAGACTAAAAAGTGGAGAATAATTCTACAAAATAATGCCCCAAATGAAAGTACAAGCCTCTCTATATATACAGAAAATGGAGACTTTGCAACCTACAAAAAAGGCATGCAAAATGTCAACAATCTCCATGCAAGTCGACTCATGATTCTTAGCTAAAAGGTGGCAACAAACTAAACACAGACTCTGAAAAGCTATAGGTCGACCCATCTATTTGACAGTTCAACAAATGACTTATTCAATTGTGCTCATGTTAAAATGATGATAGTCAAATTGCATCCCAAAATGGACTTCTACGATAATTATAACTTCATATTCTAGTGCCAAGTATGCAACCATCCTCCTATTGTTTTGGCACGGTTATTCTCATGAAATTGTCTACTGTTATCAAACAACACATTGCTATATCGACCAAGTCATAGCTTGCTAAGAAACAGAGGAATGATGAGTCACTTTGGCACATAAATTGTGCTTTGACCAGTTCTTTGCCTTGTTACTTTTCCTATTATCATGCATTTTACAGTTTATGAGGTTGGCGTACAATATATTCTATTGCTTTATTTCACAGCTTTGAGTAAATCATTGTTTAAAATAATAAAGACTCATTCATAAGCATCAAATTAAGTTTACTTCCCAAACGTCCTTTGAATGCTGAGCAATACATTTGCATACAAGTCGACCTCTATCATATATCATTTTATGTATTATTCAGCCTATAAAATTTGCATATTATATATACAATTTGGCCTCCATTTAATGCCATGTATATATATATATAATATTATTTTGTGATGGTGAGGCTCATCTTATTTAAAGGCCTTTAATAGCTTTTTTTGTTCTAAACCATCAAGTTCATGATCATCAAATTGGGAATTCACATGTTATATGTTGGAAGACCATTGGATACATTCTTTCGATACAATTCTTTGCATATCCTCATTAGTCAACTCTAAGGTTGCATAATTATGAGATTATTGTACTTCATTCATTTGTACTTGCCAAGTTCAAAAAAAATATTGCTTTGTAAAGAATGTAAAGACCTTTCAATTTACCTTTTGATTGTAGGGCTGCTACCATTCCAATTACATTTTATCTTTGATCTGCAATCCATTCTTTACACTATCATCAGTAACTGCACTCATTCAAGGAAGACAAACATGCCATGTGAATAAACTTGTTGTGTCTTCAATCCTTCTCATTTGAGACTAGTACATTTCCCATGTCATTCACTGTAGTTGCTTTCTCAACTACATTTAACATATCTATATATAGCTTCATCATAGTTGTGCAATACCTATCCTCAACTGGAACCATTGTCTAATGCTAGGTATGATCAATTGTATTGAAGTTTGCTTCTAGTACACACTTTATGGGCACAAAAATGATATTGCTTGAATACTTTATGCAGGGAAATAAGAGTACCTGTAGACATAGCTAGAAAGATAAATCAAGGATTTGCATTTATGAGTATGAGAAATAAATAATTTAAGGTAGGTTTTGATTAGTTGGAAAACATAATTATTTTTAGCTGTTGCTTTTGTGCATTCCATATTGTTTCCAATCCATCTTGTCTTGTAAAAAGAGTGTTTCTTGACATGATTCTTCAATGGAGGAATCACAAGGATCCCTCATCCAATATTTTCTCATTTTTAACATACATTTTAAAAATCTTATTTACTATTCAACATTTAAATTGTGCAAGTTGTAGACATTAGTGACTATTGCTTGATCATCATTTATGTGATTATTGATGTGACATAGTCTACCTCTTGATCTTCTATGATGTTTGAACTATTAACAATGCTTGTCATAGATAAATTTCTAAAATAATTTATGTTTAATGTTTGTGCATGATAGTGGATAAGTACATAATAATTTTATACATATGTTATATTTTTGTAAATTTATAATTCCATCAAACACTGTGACTTTCTAAATGACTTTATTTCCAGTAGTACAAGCAACAAATGTTAAGATGTGGTGACTTTCAACATGAATATAATGAGTCATTTTGTCCCAAATGAATGCAAAAAGATATATGGGAACTTGAATACAATGGTTTTGTGCATGTCTCAATTAAGACTAGCAGAACCGGTAGATGTTTTATCTAGATGGCATAAGGGTCACCAAAAACTGGGTATTAGGAATTCTACTTATCCTAGAATGACATCTATATAATAATGCTTATGTTTTCTTATCAACATGCGTACAATGCTTCTTTTTCTTCTAATCAGTATGCTATGCAAGCAATTCATGAATGCACAATAAGTCCTAATGAACAGTTTAGACTTTAAATTTTTTGTATTTGTGGTATAATTATACTTTTAAAAAGTACAAAAAGCTTTGAGCTCAAGGAAGCTTCAATGAAATAGCATAGCTTAAGCTTTTGTAGCTATTTGTTTGTTTTGAAAAGTTCGGCCATAAGATTTATGGGATTTATCTGTCCTGTGATTAGGCATTGTTTAGTATGGAAAAAATTTAATTTCTTTATTTCTGTTTATAGTTCAAATCGTGTTTTAGGGATTTTGTTTGTTGATTTTATTCTACTGAGAAAACTGTAGGCCTTGCTAGAAAGTGCTAACCTGAATGAGACTTCCAAATTTACTACTGAAATATTGGGACAAAGAGATTTGGACAAGAATTGTTAGCTTTTTTGGTGAGCTCATTTGAAGTTGACAATGTGAAAAAAATCAGATAAGGGTTGTTATTTGCAAGGTTTTCAATGTCCGTAATAGAGGGATATTGTTTGTTTTTCTGCTTAGTTGTGTCTTTTAATAAAAAAAAATGAGAAAAATATAATGGTGATTTTGAACAAATTTCAAAGGTCTGGATATGAAATTTTTGTGATAAAATCCCGCAAACTCTGTGACTTTTGGGGTCTAACCATAATTTTAAAGATTGAAATACTATGATTTTGGATTGAATCCAGATATCATTTTAATTAACTTCAGACTCTTGCTTTGTCATATTTATTTTATCTAATTGTCTACATTGGTTAAACATAAATTTATAATGGAAGTGTCATTTTATAGGAACATGGTATACATTTACCATATGGATTGTGGGCTATACATCAGTGTTGGTAGTCATTCTCAATCATTGGTTGACTACAAATTGTTTGCATCATGGTGAAAGATGTTGATTTTAAAATAAAAATCAATTGGAAAACGATAAAGCGCATTACATATCACACTCTTTTGAGAAAGATTCAATTAGTAATGCAACTTATCTGCATAAATACCAAATTTTTAGAACCCTTCAGCAAGTTGCAAAGGTTTAAGGTTTAATTTGTGGTGTAAGTCACATAATTTATTCATTTTTTATTTTTGTTTCACTAATTGAGCTTGCACACAATTTTGGTCAGTTGTAGGGGCATGCTACGTTTACTATATGCTGATTTGATAGCATTTTTTGGTTAAAATTTTGTATTATATTTAATTCTAGTTTATAGGAGTTAGATTTATCAATGGGAGATCAATTCAATATGTTGTTTATCTTTGTCTTCTCAAAGTTTGATCTCAAATTGAAAGTTATTCCTTTATTTTGGTGCTTCTAATGTCTTATTTTTGGCCTCTATGAACCCTGGATTATTCAATTTATAAGTGAACTCTCTAACCCTAAACCAACAAGATTTTCAATTTCACAAATTCTCTTTTGCTATAAATCTTGTTGGTTGCAATCAATTTACTTGTCCTTCCTTGGAGGTACTGAAATATTGACTTATTTCATTTCAAAATTGAATAAAGCAATGAATTGGGGTTTAAGAGTATGCAATGAATTAGGCTTTAAGAGTATGAACTATTATTCTTTAACTTCTTTAATACTACTCAAAACCATTGTTCTCATGCATATACAAGTTATCAGGGCTTCTTTTAACTTTTCCCCTCTTCTTCTTGCAAGTACTATTATGTCATATGAGACATAACTTAAGGCTGCCTACAAACCTATCAGACAATTGTGACCTTATAAAACCTCTCAAAGTCACATAAAAAATGTTAACAATACCTTTGTCTCATTGATCTTATTTAAACAAAACTAAAAGCAGTTGAAATTCTAAGTTTGGTCACTAGATTTTTATCTGCTCTCTTCTCCAAATCTAAATGTGCATTACGCTCTCCGACAGGAACTTGATGCTTGCATCACTTATTTAAGTAAACATTTTTATAAAAAAATTCTTAAAATTGACTCTATTATTTATATAACTTTAAAACATTATTCCATTCCATCTATTTTAAATATAATATCTAAATCTATCAAGAAACATCCCATTACAATTAATCACTTTGTAAAAAGAGATATGTAATAAAAAACATTAATATCTAAATTTACCAAGAAATGTCCCATTACAATTAATCACTTTGTAAAAAGAGATACGTAATCAAAAACATTAATATCTAAATCTACCAAGAAATGTCCCATTACAATTAATCACTTTGTAAAAAGAGATACGTAATAAAAAACATTAATATCTAAGTCTACCAAGAAACGTCCCATTACAATTAATCACTTTGTAAAAAAAGATAATAAAAAAAACATGACAATGTGTCACGCTTTGATTTTTTCCCATTATAGTCGAAACTGCTCCTGCTTTTAAGAACCAATACCAAAGTTTTAATTTTTTTTATTATATTTATAAAGCTTTAGCACTCATCATCTTAATCTCTGCCTTGAAGAATATATATAAGGAAAGCTACGTCTAACCGTCAATCCAGTCGAACCGCCCTAGAGAACAAGGAAGGTGCCAGACAATTTTGTTTCTAACGGCTCCACAGACTAGAAACTTCCCAAAAAAAAGAAATTAGTGGTTAAAAAGGTTTCGAAGTAATGGCTTGGTTTGTTTGGCCCTAGGTAGTTTTATGTTAATGCCCAGCGCATGAGAAAAAACCCAGCCTTTTTTATGGCGTGGAGCATGGAGGAAAGCAAAGGCCCATCAAGACACGAGGATGAATGGTTAGAAGTTAATTTGAGTGCAGAAGAGGTTCCGTAGTTTAACTGTGGCAGATGGCCTTTAACTGCCTTGGATACCTCTTTCCACTATAAAGAAGGCCTTCTCATGAGTTTACATACAGAAGTCTTGGAGCCAGGTGTATTCATGCACCTGTGATTCCCCACTTCTTATTGATTCATCACTAATAAAAGAGCCTGCACGTCCTGCATTTCTGATTTTCAATGAAATTATCCACATCAATGTCTGATCAGGTGTAGTTGAGTTATAGAGAAAAAGAAGAAGAAAAGAAAAAACTAAAAATCAGTTGAATGTTAATATGAGTGCCTCTGAGGAAGGAGTTCATGTCATTGGGGGTTCTGGTGTTGTTGAAAGTGATATAGAGATGTCTTCTGTTCACAAAGTTAGTGTCAGGCCTCCAGAGAGCGTGTTGGAATCTGTTAAAGGGGCTGTAAAAGAGATGTTGTTCCCTGATGATCCCTTCAGACAGTTTAAGAACCAACCAGCCAAAAGAAAGCTTTTGCTGGGAGTTCGGTATATATTTCCAATTCTTGAATGGGGCCCAAGATATTCCCTTAAGCTTTTCAAGTCGGATCTTATCTCTGGTATAACTATAGCCAGCCTTGCCATACCACAGGCAAGGCAACTAACTCCACGTCCATTTCACATTCAGTGCTTTGATTATAGTGGTTTAAGGAAAATTTGTTTACAATCCATGTATACTTGGATGAGATTAATATAATTTCTATGATAACATAATGGGTCTGTGCAGGGTATAAGCTATGCCAAGCTAGCCAATCTTCCTCCGATCATTGGACTTTGTAAGTAGGCTTGATTACCCATTTACTATGTTTGAATTACACTCTGCTTCTTATAATCTGTTACCGATGTCTATCAAATTATCAATGCTGTTTGAAAGTTCCGTTACTTGTCAGTTACGTGGCTTGTGGAAATTAAATAGCGAGTTGCACGTGTACCATTGTCATTTATTGTAGTTAGTTATTTGATTCTGTCCTGGACAGAACAGAGATGATTTATGCAGGATGTACTTTACAGTTGTTATCTTCTTTAACATGCATGGATGCCAGGGCATTTTGGTTTTAAGATAGAGATAATACAAAAAGTACTAAATTGTTACATGGACCTTTGTGCACTACCTTTTTGCTCTTTCGCTTTTGACATATACCAAATAGTTATAAACTCGTTGTAACCTCTTGATATGGTTCATATAAAGTATATCATGGAAGCTAGTAGGATTTTTAATTTTTTAAATTACATGGTCTGACTGTAAATTCTAATGCCTAGATAATGTATTCATATTTATGCAGATTCTTGCTTTGTTCCACCCCTGATATATGCAGTTCTTGGGAGCTCAAGGGACATTGCATTGGGAACAGTGGCCGTTGCATCAATTATTTTAGGCTCATCACTTTCCAAGGTGGTCTCCCCAACAGAAAATCCAGAGCTTTATTTGCACTTGGCCTTGACTACAACCTTGTTTGCTGGAATTTTTGAAGCAAGCATGGGCATTTTCAGGTTTACACAGCTGTATAAGATTGCAATAATGCCACCTTCAAATAATTTCAGTCTCTGTACTTGATGTGTTTCTCTCATGTAAACTGATAGCGTGTATGACAGTGCACCCAGTATGCTGGATTGACACTGGCCATTTCTTTCGCTAGGACGTTTACAGTACACTTTTAGAGTATAATTCAATGGGCCGAACAGGTTCTCTGGCCTAATTTCCGAGAGATCTGATTTGACTAAATTGTGAATAGAAAATTGCATTGACTGTAACTTAACTATTTAATAAGCTGTTGGGCCAAAGCCAATAGCTGGGTTTGTTCGCTTAGGTGTGGGTTACATGGTTTCCGGTTGTGTTGCAGGTTGGGATTCATCATAGACTTTCTGTCACATCCAACTATAGTAGGATTTATGGCTGGAACTGCTACAGTTGTATCTCTTCAACAGCTAAAAGGCGTTCTTGGGATCAAGCATTTTACTAAAGAGACAGACATAGTGTCTGTTATGCATTCAGTATTTGGACAAACTGACAAGGCAAGTTTATGTGCAAATTTACAAATTGAATGCATTTACATTAAAGTGATTATTTAGGGGGTAAAGTACGGTACCAACTTCTTTTATTGTCGTGATGTATTAACATGCAGTGGCAATGGGAGACCATAGTGCTTGGGATATTATTTCTCTGCTTTCTACTCGTCACTCGTTACATTGTCAGTATAATAATACAGCTTCCTGATTACTGTTCTTTTTCCATCTATGTTCTAGCTTTCAAAGACACAAGGACGAGCAGCATTATTGTCTGAAGTCTGATATGTGTTACTTGCTTTTCTTTAATTGTGGGATCTGACAGAGTAAGAGGAGACGCAGACTCTTCTGGATTTCGGCAGTTGCTCCTCTAACATGTGTAATTGTTGGCACCTTGGTGGTGCTCACTACGCATGCTGAGAAAAGGGGTGTTGACATTGTACGTGCTGACATGACTAATTATTCTGTTGTATTCTCTTCATTGTACAAAACTCAAGGTTATCTAAGAGGAGCATAATGCAACTCATGTCAAAGGGATCTGTAAGACTGTAAACTACGGATATGAACTATTTATATGGCTTAAATATGCCATTTTTAGTTCAATATTAAGAGTATAGTTTTGATGGATTAGATCAACTTTGCACATGCAGACATATCTTTGGGAATGAATTGGACCTACAGGTCTGAAATTTCAGTAAAGTTTAGTTTAACCTGTAGCAAGAGGCATTATTCATGTAGTTAGGTTGGAATTAGATTCTTATCTTAAAATTTGGTTGACACTATATTCCCAACTGTTTTGTAGCAATTATAAGGTTGATTAACATCTTAAGACTTTTGGGGAAACAGTGCAAGATTTTTATATCTTGAACACAGTTTTGGCAAAAGCCTTTGTTCTTATGTTATGGTATATAAAAGCCTTAAGATCTTTACTTTTAGAGTATAGTTAGAGAAGAAATGGATCAAATCTTGCCCACAGTTTACCGAAAACTGCTTTTTCTTAGTGAAAACCTTGAACCACCAATGATAAAGTATAGTTAGTCCTGAGAGAAATAAATTGTATAATTTTCCATTGGTTATTTCTGTTTCTATTATTTGGATATTGTTCATCTCTTGAACAATGAACTCTCTGTCCATCAAGCTAGCTACTGTCATTGAAATTGTAAGAATGCTGTAATCATTATTCTGTATGCTTCAAGTGTACTCGTCACCACATACTTGTGTTTATGCTTCAGCTTGTGTTTATTCGCTCAAGGTACTTATTTTTCCTAGTGAAATTACACTGTATACAATTTACTGTGGGGGCTACCATTATAGAGTAAAAACTCTGAGTAAGAAAAGGTGGTCTTGAACCTGATTTTATGATGCTTAAATATATCTATTTCTTTTAACGTTTTAGTCTGACTTGAACAGGTTGGTCACTTGAAAAGTGGCTTAAACCCATTGACTTTGAATGACTTTGTCTTTGATGGAAAATATCTGAAGACTATAGTAAAAACGGGACTGATAAGTGGCCTTATCACACTCAGTGTAAGCGTTACCCCTCTGTAATTGTAGTTACTCATAATTGATTCATTTGTCTACACGTAAGGCTGATCTGAGTGATATAAAAACAGGAGGGAATAGCAATTGGTAGAAGTTTTGGGCTGATTAGGAACTACCATATTGATGGCAATAAGGAGATGATTGCCATTGGTATGATGAACATTATAGGTCCATGTTTCTCTTGCTACATCACAACGGGTAAGTCTTTTGGGTTCTTATTTGGTTGAACTACAAAAAAGTTACGATTTGAACTTACTATGGCACTAAAGTTTTGTATTTTAGTAGTGAATGAGGCTTACATTACGATGAATGAGCTTTGTACAGGTGTCTTCTCAAGGTCAGCTGTGAACTTCAATGCTGGGTGCAAGACAGTGGTATCAAACATTGTCATGGCCATTGGAGTGATGTTAACTCTCCTGTTCTTGACTCCGCTCTTTCACTACACTCCCCTTGTAGTCCTGTCTTCCATTATAATTTCAGCCATGCTTGGGTTAATTGATATCGCAGGAGCTTATCATCTCTGGCAGGTGGACAAAATTGATTTCTTAGTCTGCATGGGAGCTTATGTTGGAGTGGTCTTTGGAGATATTGAAATTGGTCTTATCACAGCGGTATGTTGATAATCTTTATTATTTCTTTGCCAGGGATGTTTTAGAACATATAATTCGAAACATCAGATGTACCTTTTAGACCCCTCCACAATACAGTTATGGAACCTACAAGGTGAACGGCACAGGCCAGAAAAAAAAAATATACATGTGTTTCCACATGGATGTTTTGGAATTAAAAGCTTAAATCCTTCCATTGCAGGTGGCCATTTCTATCTTGAGATTGGTACTGAGCGTTTCAAGGCCTCGTACTGTAGCTCTTGGAAATATCCCAAACACCACAATATACAGAGATACCGAGCAGTATACAGATGCAACAAGAGTTCCAGGAATTTTCATTCTACGCATTGAGTCTCCAATATATTTTGCCAACTCAAACTACTTAAGAGAAAGGTGAGTTACCTATTCATCAATCGAACATTATAAGTATCATCTTCAAGAATTAGTTTGCGTAAATACTTTTTTGGAATCATTCACAGTGATCAGTTTTTCATTGGTAATCATTTACATCCACCCGTTTCCCATAAAACATTTCACATTTTCACACATATTTCTATGCCATAATCTGCCATCGAACACAGGCTAATGAGATGGATAGAGGATGAAGAGGATCACCGGCTTAATGAAGATATTTTACAATATGTTATTCTGGATATGTCCTGTAAGTTATGAAAAATCCAGCCATTTCTTTTACTTGCAGAAATCTTTTGTTATCATCCCATGAAAAGGCTGATTCTGCAAATGAATCAATTGCATATTAATTTGATATATAGTGTCATTTTGGTCCGGTTTAAACAGTATATTTTAAGTTTTGATTTGTTTAGACGGTTATCTGAAATTACACTAGTTAATTCAATAGGATCCATCTATTAGTATAGTTTCAGATGAGCCACCTAAACAAATCAAAACTTAAAGTATACTGTTTAAACAAAACTATATTTATAAAATTCAAAATGTGCTGCTAAACTGGACACTTTTAAATGTACTCCTCTGTTTTCATTTATGCAGCTGTGCCCAACATTGATACCAGTGGAATTAGAATGTTGCAAGAGCTTAAGATGATCCTCGATAAAAAACGTCTTCAGGTAACTAGAGATTATAATTCCTTTTGTTAATTTTAGTTTTCAATTTATGTATCAAGTTTACTAGGTTAATGGAATTGTAAGCAAAATATATATTTTTTAAATTCGGTAAATAAACAATATATATATATTTTTAGTTACAATGTTTGAAGGGGAAGCTGGCTTTATATAGAACATTATAGTTTAACTATTTGAGCTTATATGGGTTTCAGCTAGCATTGGCCAACCCTGGTGTGGGTTTGATGGAAAAATTCAGTAAGGCAAAGTTCACAGAATTTCTGGGGCAAAACTGGCTGTTTCTCACAGTTTCTGAGGGTGTGGCAATCTGCAATTCCTTTCTACATGCTCGTAAATCGAATGTCGATGCTAATAACGAAGGTGGTGGCAACGATGAACTAAATGTACTCAATACAGCAGCAACTTGAGTGGTGAAGCTTAATCCAAGCTCACTAAAGATTATTTGGGAGTTCTTAGTTTCTCTTTGTCTGTTTGAAGACAAGAAAGAAAGCACCAAAGCATGGCATTCAATTCCCATGACCCTTACCAGGAGTTTAGACACTTTGCAATGTCACTGTCATAGACAAATGCCTTGCTGGTTTAAGAGTTAAAGAAGGCAGGTTCATAAGTATACTGTAAATTCCTGAGAATCAAACGGAAGGACTCCTATTTTGTTCAACCCAATGCAGCAAATTGTGTCTCATTTCTTCAAAATTTATGCCGGTTTAGGCGATGAGAGTAAATAATTTTAGTTGCACGCTCATGTTTATTGATGCATTTGAATTATGCTATTTAATAGATTAAGTGGACACCGCACAATAATTGGAGATTCTAACAGAAAATCACTTTAATTAAAAGAGGTTGAATGTATAACTTAGACAATTATATTATTATATTTCAATTTAAATACCATCTTCGTCAACATTCACAAGGCTCTAGGAAAATTCACGGCCATAGAAATTTCACCAAAACTCATGCAATTAATTTTCCGTCGGCGAATTGGCGAATTGTCACGGTGCTAGAGAATTATTTATATCTTATTATTATATTATATATATTTTATGTTGTTTCTAAAATATGTTTGTTTTTTGTGTTTTGGCTAAGTAGTATTATATTATATTAATAAAAATATATTTTTTAAAATGATTTTTTTTTTAATATATATATTTTATTTTGTTTCTAAAATATGTTTGTTTTTTGTGTTTTGGCTAAGTAGTATTATATTATATTAATAAAAATATATATTTTTAAATGATTTTTTTGTTTTTTGTTTATTTAAAGATATTTTTTATTTTTTTGTTTTGTTTCTAAAATGTGTTTGTTTTTGTGACGGATTGTGCTGACCTTCCTATGTGCTACCATTGTAGGGTTACGTCTATCAACATAATAAATATTCAAAGGCCTTATATTAGAGGGAAGTTGAATTTTAGTGTTAGTTTAAACATAAACATAGGAGATTGGTTAAAATTGTAGAAGGTAATATTTGTGATTGATGGATCACTTCTTGTATATGTGTTGTACAATATGATAGCAATGTGTATTATGAGTCACTTGGAACATTAAAAATATTTGACAAGGATGAGATATATTTTGTAACTCATTATGAACCAACTAAAAAAGGTAAAATATCATGTACATCTTCAGAATATAAAGAGATCAAGTGTGCATACAAACATCTCAATCTCAATATCCATCAAATCAAGCGATCTTAGGTTCTTTAATAATATTCACATCACTTAAATAATGAACCAAATATCAATGGAAAAAGAGTCACTAAGGACATGTAAAGAAGAATCAACATCATTGGGGAGAGTACTATTACGAGTTTCACATTACAACAATCATTTCTAAGTTCATAATATAACATATCATTGCAAGAATGGATGCAATTAAAGATAGGTGATTAGTATATGCTATGCCTAAAATATTGTCTCATCATAAATCATGTAGAAAAATGGAGTGAATTCATCTAGAATGGATGCAAAGGTAATAATAAGCTCCAAAAAAATATTTAAATTGAGGAGATACACATTGAAACAAGGAATGCATGGAATATGATACACCCTCTTTTGTATAAAATGACATAGTATCTTCAAGGATCAATTGGTTAGAAGTAACAAAGTGTATGAACAAATTGAAATCATTAAAATGGGCATGTATATCAGCCATAGATAGTGGCTTAAGACAATCCATATTGAATAAAAGGACTATGGACTACAGAGTAAAGGATAACCTAGGGAAAGGCTCTATGTGGTGCAAGAATCTTGGGTTCACTAGATTAGAATGTTAAATGGTCAATAGGAAATCAAATTAGGAGCTTATCTAATTTTTTCTAACAATAAGATTGAACTTACTTATTGGTTATTTGGAATGTTGTGATAAGGGACAACTAAAAACTAAAATTTGAGTGTGAAAATACAATCAGAAAGTTAGGATGGATATGCAATATGCTTAGTGATATAGTGATTTCTCTTCCATATAAGCTAAATCAACTTGTGCCATTTAGTCTAGCAAATTCAACCTAGTACTACATTGTTGAAATATTCACATGGCCCACTCTCCTTAAATATTATATCTTCTTTGACTTTGATCACATGCTAAGAAGTATGGTGGGACTTTCTCCAAGATGGAAGAACTAGTCCTTGGATTTAGTAGTGGAATTTATGCCCGTAATAAGGAAGCAACATATGCAAATCTAGTAGAATGGTGAATTGAAGTGATATGATGGGTAATTGCATAACCTAGCTTCAAATAATCTTGAATCATTTTTTTTTAGTGATTTTGTTTCTTATTCTTTGGTTCAAGTGACCTTAGAGACATCCTTAAATACATTTCCATAGTAACTAATTTAATTTATTTGATACAAGATCCCTAGATGATAACAAGTATGTTGTGAAAGGGTCAAATTTTGGGCATGGGAAGAGTTTGAATTTGAAGGACTAGGTCATGTCATGTGGCCTAGGCCATGCCATGTGGTTTAGTCTAAGGTGGTCAAAATTTTGTGGAATATATAATAGTGAAGGCTAAGATGTTAGCAATCTTATAAATCAAGTTACAAATGTAGGGTAGGACTTAATTTTGATACGAAATAGGTCAAATAAAATGCCATGTCTGCATTTTTGATATATGTAAAAGTGGCGTAAAATAAAGGTGTAAAAGTGCAAGGATTGTATTTTTATCTCTTACTACCCTGCCCCCCAACTTCTTGTTGCACAGATGGTTGTCATTGCACCAAAAGATCAAATTGTTAATGCTTGATACAAATTCCAAAGTTAATGAATCCACAAGAGGTGGTTACGCCATGTCATGAACCCAAGCGCTATGGTGCAAAACAAAAGGAGACCAAGGGAACACACCTTGCAACAACCCCCCCAGTGCAAGCGAGGGGTTTGAACTTGTGACCCAGAATCTGATACCAATTGTTGCACAAACGGTTTTTGTTGCACCAAAAGATTGACTTGTTAATGCCCAATACAACCGCTAGAGTTAATGAATCCACGAGAGGCGGTTAAGCCGTGTCATGAACCCAAGTGTTGCATTGCATAATACAAGGAGACCAAGTGTGCACACCTTGCAAAACTTCTCTTTATGTGTGAATCTATATGAATAATGCAAGGATCCAATTAAGGATTATCCAACCATGTAAGGATTTTAATGTAGTCATGAGTGGAGGATCTAATTAAGGAGTATCCAACCATACAATACTTTTAAACAATATACAATTGAAATCAAAAAATAATAATATTTTCTTTATTGATTTATAATCTCAATAGTATTACAATCCCATGCAATTAGATTCTAAAATGCTAGGACTTAGGTGTTTGATTACAAATGTATAAATTACAAAACTAGAGTGATCTTACAATACAATGCCAATATTAAGCCCCAAAGCTAAATAACTAACTTAATTTCATCATCTTAACTAGTTTCCAATTATAAGGAACAATGTCTATATAGTAGTGTAATGTCCCAAAGAAAATAATTTTCAAATAACAATAGATTCAAAAAGTCATTCCATAAATTGCCCAAAAAATCACATTGACTAAGCAACAAGTTTTGATCATAAAACCCAAAATTTATTGAAAACTTCCCAAAAAATTATTTATTAATCTTCAATGGATTATAAAACTTTTGGGTTTGATTTCATTGAAAAAATTACTATAGATCACAAAGACTAAATCAAAAAATTGCATAGTCTATAAAAAAACAACAAACCATAATAAGTTGGAAAATAACATGAAATAGTTTAATTTTATTTTATGATATATATATATATATATAAATAAATTAGGTCTAAAATAATTATTTGCACATTAAAAAGCTTCTAAGAATGTTGAACAATAAAAAACATGTAGAAAACACACATGAATAGAAGAACAACACTTGATATAACTTCAAGAAATGACACTTTTGGCACAATCCTTTAAGAAACAACACAACTAGACACAACAAAACTGCAACACAGATGACCTACAAACCAAACACTTGAAACCACCAAAATCCCATGAAACCTTTAGCTCCAATGAAATCCCTAGATGTAATTTCCCTTTGTGAAAAAAGGGTTTTCATCCTTTGGCCACCTAAAACTTATGGATTTTTGTCCACAAGCTTCAAATCTCAAATGAGTTTTCTTTTTTTTGTCCAGTGAAGAAAACAAAATCACAAAGATCTATGAGAAAATATCAAAGATATAATAATTGTAAAATGACTCAATTCAATATTCTTATTTATAATAGGCCTAAAATAGGTTCCCAAACTCCCACGCCTTACTCTA
Organism: Sequoia sempervirens; assembly: GCA_007258455.2. Lineage (NCBI taxonomy): Eukaryota > Viridiplantae > Streptophyta > Pinopsida > Cupressales > Cupressaceae > Sequoia > Sequoia sempervirens. The sequence goes on along the minus strand of VDFB02353493.1, from coordinate 362,329,197 downwards.
GAAGATTTTGTAAAGTGGTTGCTAAGAACAGGTTACGATAACTATCATAGCTCTATTATAGATATCAATGCATTATGTCATAACTGTCAAATGGAGCCAATATTAAATTAATAAATTAATACCAGAAGATGCTTCCTTGACTCACTAGCTACTCTGATTATGAATATTTTCCCTAGCTACTCGTCTTAACCCATATGACAATAATATGGATTAATATTAGTCCTAAACTTACTATTTTTAGAAAGGGGACATCACAAATCCTCCCTCCCAAAATATTCTTGTCCTCAAGAAATGAAAATCTCTATGTTCAAGAATCTTAGGTCCTTCCCAAGTGGCATCCTTAATTGGAAAATTTTTCCACTTAATCAAATACTTTGTGATGCTCCTCTTTCTCAACCTCTTCTCCCTAGTGTCTAAAATTTCTTCTAAAATCAAAATGAATTTCCCCTCATCATCTCAAGGTAGTAAATATTTTGTGGGAACAATTTTCTATCCAAGAATATTTTTCAAGAATGAGACATGAAAAATATTATGGATTTTGCTACCTTGAGGAAGCCTCAATTTATAAGCTGTTTCACCAATCTTCTTGATCATTTTTTAGGGTCCAAAGTACTTGGGCTTAAGATTTTCAACTTCATTCTTCTTCAATAAATTTTTTCTATATGACTATAATCTAACAAAACCCAAATATCCTACATCAAAATTTATCTTTGTTCTCTTTTTGTTTGCATACATTTTCTATTGATTTTCTGCATTCTGCAAATTGTCCTTAAGTGACCTCAAGATTTCTTGACTTTGATTGAAAAGATCAATTGTTATAGTCAATCTACTATATGGAAAAAAAAAAAAGTGCATCGTCTCCATAAATATCTTGAAAAGGAGACATACCAATAGACATGTGATGAAAAGTATTGTAACATTACTCTCCAAGACACAGATTTCACCCAAGCATTTTGACCATTTTTTATGGATGGCAGCTTGTGCTTCATGTGAGTTGTATACCTATCAAGTGGAAAATATCTTTTCAAAAAGAGATAAAGAATCTACCATCTCTATCATTGACAATGCTTCTAGGCCATCAATGCTCTAAAAATCTCCTTGAAAAACAACTTTGTGACTTGGAGTTCCTTAAATTCAAATGTGATAGGAAAGGAATATGCTTACTTTTTCAACTTATCTAACACAACATAAATAAAATATTTACCTTGGACTTTGGATAATCTTGTGATGAAGTCGAAAGAAATGCTCTCTCACATATTTCTAGAAATTGGTAGTAGTTGGAGTAGGCTTGCAGGAAAAATTTGTTCACCTTTATTTGTTGAGAATTCATGCACTCTTTGACATGTCTGAGCACATTCTCTTTCAAAACCTCCCATAAAAATCTCTTTTGGATATGTTTGTGTAAGAGAGGGGGACCAACCACGTCAAGGATCCAAGTCACAGAGAGCCGAGAGTGGAGGGCTGCCCTAACTTACCTCACTCTAAGGGGATGTTTTGGGGTGAAGATCGAGAATGAAGAGCACTATGTAATACTTCTGTCACTCTACAGATCCAAGATTATGTTTGGAGCTAGATGAGTTGGTTTTTGGAGTTTGAACTATACCTCAGACAACTCTCTATCCGAGGATGGCAACACGGGTCTAGGATGACAGTGCGACACATTGGCATCTCTCTGGCGCACTGACGTTCATACGGGCATAAAATGTAAAGTATAGTAAGAAAATTCCAAAAACCTACTGACAATCTAGCTGGTTGGTTTTAATGAACAAAACAAAATGATAAGATATGAAAAATAAGATAGAGATGATAAAGCAAGTAAATAAAAACTAGGGTGATGAAGATGATCTCACAAAAGCATCGATTCACCAGCTAGCTCCACACACACGTTCACCTACACACAAGCAAGAGGGGAAAATTGTTGGGGTTGTATAGGGGCCTGCCTCAATTAGACCCCCATTTTGGTGTTTCCACCTCCACGGACAACCAGGAAGCAATAGAATAGAATATGCGATAAAGGAAGTAGAAAGAAAGATTGTTGAACACTACAAAACAATATTATGCTACTCTATCAAATCACAAAGGAGAGGAGTGAAGCATTACCACCTCCACCCTAAGGCTCACTAGCCAATGAAGGGAGAATGCAAGGTATGGACTTGGAAAAGTCACCACAGCCACAACGGTGATGAAGGGAGGTCTCGCAAGAATCCAAGCCCACAACTTCTATGGCTACCTCACTTGCAATGTGGAGTTGATGGAGTGTCAATGCTGTTGCAATGCTCAAATGGAGTGCTAGAATGTTGAGAATGTGCTTGAACTGCTAAGAGAGATCGAATGAGTGTGTAGAAGATGAAGTGAATGTGTAGTAGATGTTTTTGAAGGTGGGATGAGAAGGAATAAGGCCATTTTTGGGTTGGTTGGTCAAAGAGAGATGTTACAATTCATCCCTAATGAGGAGTGTAATGATTTTTCCAACTTCAGACCCAAGAATCTATCAGGGATGGCAGTGCGTCGCGCGTGCGTCCCCGAAAAATATTCTCACAGACGCACAAAAAAAATGCCAAGTGGATGGAAGGCAAGTGGGTGATGTGGAATTTTTCCTTCGGATTTAATTTTCTAAGGTGAGGGTATGTGAAAGGGGAATTTGCTTAAGGGATGCAAATTCTCTCCCATACATTTTTCCCCCACTTTAGTAAGCACAAATATCGATGAGTGTTTGTTAAAGTAGATCAAAGAGTTAGTAGGGTTAGAAATGTATACTTGAACCATTGAGGAAGCAAACCGCGATCTGGCGAACTCGAAAGTGCAAGGTAGGAAAAAGACTCCATAGGTACTCTCTCTTGAGGAGTTTTGAACAAAAGGACTCCATAGCCCCACAAAACTATGAAGTTGCACAAAGTACACCAAAGGCCCTCAGACCAATGATGGAAAAATCTCATAGGATGTAAGCACCTTACAGGCCCACAAACCTGGGGGAAGGAATTCCCCCAAAATCTCTCTCATGAAGGAAGCCCAATGTAAGATGTAAGCACCTCACAAACCCACAGACCTACGAGAAGGCAACCCCCTAGTACTCTCTCATGAAGGAAGCCCAATGTAAGGGGATTCCATAGAGTTGGATTGGAAAGCAACTTCAAAGGCACACCTACAAAGCAACATGTTAATCCACAAATAAAACATGCCAGAGAATAAAAAGAAGCCACATAGGCAAGCAGGCAAACAACCACATAGACAGTCAACAAATTGAAAAGCTTTCAAAGGGGTCCCTTAGGAACCCTTCAAAAGAAGAGGGGTCCACTCAAGGGATGCACTGTTTGAAAGTGTAAAAGAGACATTTTTTCTCAAATCAATTCATCATCAAGGAATCCTTTCGAAAGATGTTCACTTCATCAAGGAATTCGAAAGGAATAAAATGCCCCCTTGCGAGGGGAAGGTCAAGGCTTCTCCCGTAGGAAAAGGCCATTTCCACCTCAAAGGAAAGTTCTCAAGTTTCTTTCCTTGTGAACCCATGATGAAGGAAACACCTTCCACTAGGGGTCTAAGTCGAGAATGTGATCTTTGAAAAAATATTGCAAGGATTTTTGAGAAAAGATTCGTTAGTAATGAATGCACTTTTTGAAAATCAAAACATTGTGAAAGTGACCTTGTCACACATACGAGGGTCAACTCTAGCAAAGAAGAGAGAAAGATGAATGGAAAGTAAAAAGAGACATACATCACAAACAAAGGGAACATGGGTGATCTGATATTTTGGGGTCAAAGCTACTCATGAATATATATAAGTATAGTAATAGTATATAAATGAACTATCATCAATCCCCTACTATATCAGACCATGTGAAGAATGCACGAGAAGACAAAGTAAAAATAAAAAATTGGGTCAACATGGAAGGGAGGCCTAAATACCCCCAACGCTTTGCATCGTCCCCAATTTTTTGAAAGTCAAGACACATAACAAAGGAAGAATGATGGAACAAACAAAGGAAGTTTTACGACACATAATCACTTCTGTATCCGAGCACCTACAAGGGTGACAAGGGTAATCAAGGAACACATAACACAAGCGCAGGGGAAGACATCACAACACACATGCATCTACTCTAAAGATAAAGAAGAGGCATCCCCCTAACACTCATTGAACAAGATGTTGTTTGCTTCCCAATCTAGATCATTATAAGGGGAAGGAAAACAAGCCTACAATGGTGGAATATTAAGGGGAGGTGCTTCCAACCCTCCCGCAATAAGGGCTAAGGAAGAAAGCCTCACAAGGTCTTCTCCACTAGGCTCTTGTGGAGCGATGGTCAACAACTTTGTGAAGATTGTTGACAAGGCCAAGACCTCATCCAGATAGTTGAACATGCACTTTATAGGAGTTCCATGTGTGACCTCAATGGACGAGGTAGACGATGCCCACGATTCATTGCTTGGATCACCGAGTGACTTAGGAGCAATGATAAACTCAGGGGAAGCCAAAACTTGCTTCATCACTAGAATGGAACACACTACTAGTGTAGGACCACCCTTTGAAGAAGGTGGGTTCCTCTTATGCCCTCTATTGCTAGAAGGGCCAATCTCCACTTTCTGCTTCGTCAGAGGATGTGAACTCCCCACAGATGGGGAGAGAGGTGTGGAAGAGGAGGAGAAAACAATGACGGACACCGCCAAAGTATTTGACATGTCCATGGGTTTTGAAAATGGTGGGATGTTCGGGAGGGACATCAAAAGAGGCAACTCGACCGAAGGAGTGATAAACACTTGCACCTTTTTAGGGTCAAGCGCACTTACACTCGCTAGGGGAGCCAACAACAGAACTGAATTTGATTGAATGGAAGCAGAGGGGAGGAGAGAGGAAGACACATCAGGAGGCCCTAAAATAAGGGTGGTCAATTTCTCTTCCTTTCTCTGCAAAGCATCCTGCTTAGTCGCCAACGCTTGCGCTTGCATGCAAGGAAGTTTCTATGACTCTTTGAGCTAGAGGCTGAGAGTTGTGAAGGGACATGAGGCTCCTACTCAACCATAGGAGTGTCCATCACAACCATCTCCGGCGAAGGGACAGGATCCTAAATGGGAGTAGGAGGGGTTTGAGAGACAACAGGGGAGTTGGCTCTAGTGCCTTGACGATGGGCCTTTTCCTATTCACTACTTTAGGAGCAGGAATGGTAGGAGGCCAAGACATAGAGGATTCCTCACAAGGACCCTTTCTTCTACCATATTGAATAGGCCTAGGCTTCATGGGTAGAACATGAAGTTTGAATGCAGGATGCTTGGGCTTTCACCAAGTGGGCACCATAGGGTTCTCCTGCAAATGCGGAGCAAAATACGATGATGCTGCAGTAGGGTGAGAGGAAGCATCAGGCTGGACAATGGAAGAGGAGGAAGAGGAACTCTGAGAGTGCTTCTCTTCTTCCCTTCTATGTGCTAGGGTGGCATCACTGTCAGCTTTAAAAAAAGCCTTATGCAAAACAATATACGGTGATGGAGGGTATCTCACTCTAGGCTTTAAGTGCCCTTTCTTGTACTTATAATAGGCCAGGTACAAGAGGTCCTTCCTAGGAAGAAGCGAACCAACAGGTATAGGCCAGAAGTGGTCTAAGGAATAGCTACCATGCGCAACCGATGATTTATAACAGATGTCGTGGATCACATGTATTGAACCCTCATAAATAAATTTTAGACATTTATGCACAACCGAGGGAACTGTGTTCATAGCTACTAACTAGGGGATACCCAACTTCACTCTGAAGTGTTCAGACCCCAAGATTATGTCAAATAGCAGGTTTATAGACTTAGGTCCAACAAGGACCAAAAAAATGATGCTACCAAGGGAAGGTACGAAAAGTCCGTTATGCATATTGATGGTGCTTATAGGTGTGTTGTACCCATCTTTATGCAAGAAGTTAATTAACATAATCTTCTTAGTTATAATATTCACCTGAGACATCGGGTCAACAAGAACACTTGCTACAATATTTTTTTTGATTCGTGTAGGGATGTAAAGAGGAGGCGGTTCTCTATTAAAACCCATCGGCAGGTCCTGCAAGGTGAAGGTTATACCTAGAATATTACTCGCAGGCTACGCAAAGGGGATAGGCAGATGCAATAAGGAAGCCATCACGTACACTAAATAATACTCTCACAAAGCCCCCCAAAGGTTTGAAATAGGACAGTGACCCAGTTAAGATTTCATTCCGCAACACTTACGAAACCTTCCAACTACACCTACTAGGGGTCGCAGGTTGGGTTGTAAGGCGAAACGCCTCACAACACTTGTACCTACAATGCTCCTAGAATGTGAGGAAAGGACCCTTCAGTATTTCCAAATGGAAGTAAAATGGTTCATGTTGGGTTCACCAAAAATGTAAGAGAGGGGGACCAACCACGTCAAGGCTCCAGGTCATGGAGAGTTGAGAGGGGATGGTTGCCCTAACTTACCTCAGTCTAAAGGGATGTTTTAAGGTGAAGATCGAGAATGAAGAGCACTATGTAGTACTTCTGTCACTCTATAGATCTGGGATTCTGTGCTGGTTTGTGGAGTCTAAACTATACCTTAGACAATTCTATGTCCAAGGACGGGTCTGGGACAACAGCGTGACACGCTGGCATCTCTTTGGCATGCTGGCATTCATACGGCCAAAAAATGTAAAGTACAATAAGAAAAGTCCAAAAACCTACTGACAGTCTAGCTGGTTGGTTTGAATGAACAAAACAAAATGATAAGATATGAAAAAATAAGATAGAGATGATAAAGCAAGTAAATGAAAACTAGGGTGACAAAGATGATCTCACAAAAGCACCGATTCATCTGCTAGCTCCACGTAGACGTTTACCTACACATAAGCAAGAGGGGAAAATTGTTGGGGCTGTATAGGGGCCTGCCTCAGTCATACCACTATTTTGGTGTTTCCACCTCCACAGACAGCCAAAAAGCAACAAAATAGAATATGTGATAAAGGAAGTAGAAAGAAAGATTGTTGAACACTACAAAACAATATTATGCTACTCTATCAAATCACAAATGAGAGGAGTGAAGCGTTACCACCTCCACCCAAAGGCTTGCTAGCCAATGAAAGTCACCACAACTGGAATGGTGATGAAGGGAGGTCTCGCAAGACTCCAAGCCCACAACTTCTATGGATGCCTCACACTTGTAATTTGGAGTTGATGGAGTGTCAATGCTGCTGCAAAGCTCAAATGGAGTGCTAGAATGCTGATAATGTGCTTGAACTGCTAAGAGAGATCAAATGAGTGTGTAGAAGATGAAGTGAATGAGTAGTAGATGCTTTTGAAGGTGGGATGACAAGGAATAAGGCTGTTTTTGGGTCAGTTGCTTGAAAAGGGACATTACAATTCATCCCTAATGAGGAGTATAACGCCTATGCCAACTTCAGACATAGGAATCCATCAGGGATGGTAGCGCACTGCACAGATGCCTGCACGCCACACGTGTGTCCTTGACAAATATTCTTTCACTGACACACAAGATAAACGCCAAGTGGATGGAAGGTAGGTGGGTGATGTGGAATTTTTCCTTTGGATTTGATTTTCTAAGGTGAGGGTTTGTGAAAGGGGAATTTTCTTAAGGGGTGAAAATTCGCTCCTATACAATTTATAAGTCTTTTAATACCCTTGATGCCTAGCCAATGATGTATCATGAAAAGCTCTTAATATATTCTCCTTAATCTTAGATCCTAGTGAAAACAATATGATGTAGTAAATCAGCCCATCAATCATTGTGTACCTATCATCTTCCACCAACTCATCCAAAAAATTAGAAGAAAATGAATTCTTAGCATACTATTTAAAATAATAGAGATCTTCCAATCAGTTGAAATAATGGACAAAGAATATAATGTAGGCCTCCTAGAAAGTGCATCAACCAAGTTACATTTTTATTATCCTTCGTGTATTCTGTATACGTCTAAAAATGGTCATGATTAAGCTTGTTAATTAATTAAATATGATTTATTTAATTAATTCTTCTAACATCATCTACATATAAATAAATTTAATTATTTATTTATATCGTTCATTTTCTAAATTCTTCTACCATAATAATTTTATTTAATTACTAACATTTCCACCTTTCACTTGATTAAATTAAATAAATTTTCATAATTTATTTATATTTAATTATCATAGTATTCTAAAAGTTTGAATATTTTAAATATTTGAATAATGGAATATTCTTCATCCCATAATCGAATTTAAAATATTAAATATTTTATTTAATATTTTCCACCTCACCCTAATTTCATTTTTAAACATAATTAAATTTGAGTTATTTAATTATGAAGGTTGCCATTTTCATCTCCACTTCCAAATCAAATAAATATATTTATTTAATTTCTAACTCATGCTAACTCGCCCTTCCAAATTCGCATCTCATCCTTCGAAATGGAAGTTTCCCTTCAAAACTAAATGACGAAAATTGAAAGAAAAGGGAAACCTTCCATCTTCTCTTCCACTTTTGAAAATCTCCTGTTGTCTGTTCAAAACAAGCTTAATTCGGACCGTCAATCGATTCAGCCAATCAAATCCGTTCGAAAACTCTATAAATTCGGGCACAAATCCAAGCTTTGGTTACACTTCGTATACTCACTTACGCACGCATACACTACGCATACACGCAATCAACATTGCATTCATACCAGTTTCAATATCACAACCATATTCTCATCCTAGCACCTTAGCATAGCCTTTTGCATTTCAGCATAGTGTGCATTTTAGAATCTCGTTCTTTAGCTGTCCTTTTGTTGAGCTTGATCTGCTGATCTGAGAGCTATCTGGAAACCAACAAAACATTGAAGTTAGAGGAAGATAAGACAGTTTCGAGAAGCTGCTGTTACGGTTTGCATATTCTGTTTTCCTTTTCAGCTTTTTGATTTAATGTCTTATTAATATGTATTTGATTTTTATTTAATTTGATCCAATATTTCACACACACATAAAATAGTGCCCACCATGGGGCTCGAACCCACGAATTTAACATTATCTGTAAGTTTGTTTTGACAGTTTCCGCGTTCTGGAGTTGATTTTCAGAAAAATTCAACGTTTAGGCGCATTCAAAATTTCCTAAGGCGCATACAGGGTTTCTAACTTTTTATTTTGCAGGATTTTGGAGCGCATCCCGTGACTGTTAAGGCACATCCCGTGACTGTTAAGGCGTATCCCATGACTGTTAAAGCGCATCCTGTGACTGTTTAGGCGCATAGAGTAAATGTTTGCGTGCATATAGTCTTTCTTTCCACATACACAGTAACTATTTTAAAACATTTAAATATTTCTTACGACACATCTAGTTTATGTTTAGGAGCATATTGCATCTATTTGCGCACATATAGCTTCTGTTTAGGCTCATATTGCAGCTGTTTGCGCACATATAGCATCTGTTTCGGTGCATATAGTCTCTGTTCTGGCGCATATAGCTTTTGTTCAGGCGCATATAGACTGTAACAAAAACACAGAATTCTGAGTCTGACGCCTTCCGTAGATAGAGTTCTTTTTTTGAATTTTAAAATGAAGCAATCCTAGGGTAGCCACATCTGGATAAAATGAAGCAATCTAGGATAGTCACCAAATAATGAATTATGCAGTTAAAATTGAACAATCTATTTTTGGTGAAGCAATATCTTCACTTAGATTAGATCATTGTGATTTGGAACTTAAAAAGAACATCTGCTTGCTTTGACTGTGGCAATAGGTCTATGCTCTCCCCTTAACTGGGTGATCAGAATACCAGACTTGCCTTTTCATTTCATGAATTTTACTGCTTTGATTACATCCTGTAGAGAGCCTGCTATAGTGGGAAAAAGTACTCACCCTACGGGAATGACTCAAGTGGGTTCAAGCCAAAGCCAGGCTATTCCGCCCCACTATAAAATTTAAAGCAAATTTGGGGAAACCCTCTTTTGCCGGTAGTGTGCAAGGTTATCCCCAAAACCTTTGTTCTAAAGGTTGGGAGGTCTCCTGAGGGAGTTTATTATTGCCGCACTAAACGAAAATCCTTACTACGAACCTAGTGTAGTGGCCAGTCGAGTCAGTTTCTGAACATTCTAATAATCACAGTGCAAGGGGAGGGACGAATCTACCCCCAAGACACTCACCATATAACTACCAAGGACCGTTTGCTCAGGGGATTCGGTATCCACTTCCGTAACTCTGAGTACGCGCCTAGAAAAGACAAAAACATGGGCGCCCCTTCGGGGGTGACATGACTGTGTGAGTCGACGCAGTTCTAAGATGTGGGCTGTTGATTACTAGAATTACCTACTTGAGCATTTAAGAGTGAGTCTGTCTGAAATTGTCTTTCACGTGTAAAACCCGTGAAAACATTTGATGAAAAATATTTTCTTGATCAAACACTTCATGTTAGTATAGGGCTTTAAGAACAACTATTTTCAAAAATGTTTGTTGTCTCTTCCATTACATTAATTCAGATAAAGAGATCATCCAAAAGGAACATGAAGAACAACAACTGAAAGCCACTTAAGAGTTTTTCATACCATTGGTTCAACAAAATTCCCAATAACATTCCCATGCTTAGAGATTGGAAGTCAACAAATTTTCCCAAGAAATCATTGTCTAAAAGAATCAGAAAACCCAAGAAACCGTTAGGATACAAGAAAACACTGCAAAAGAGAAAATTCTTGTACAAAATTCAAAAAGTCTTGCTTCACTACCGAGGATTTCTTCACAGATATCAGGATTTTGTTAGAGGATTCACTGATGAATATGTTGTAGATCCCTTAGATTCTCGAGCTCATTATCAGAGATTAGCTCTATCACAATGGCATAATCATAACCAACCTCTTGAGTTTGACAACATACCCCAACCATCCATAGAATATCCTTCACACCCCAGCCATATTCTTCAAAGATCTTGAGAGAATTTCTTTAAAAAAAAAACGAAGATCAAAATCTTTTAGAGTGCACCTTTCAAAACAGCTTTCTAATTTTTGATTCAACTTCCCCAACAGGATTCTGAAATCCTTCATCATTTGGAAGCCACAATCAATAAATTAGGAGCATCCTTGATCTTATCATAAGATTCCACATCTTATCAGATCATCATCATCGCACTTGTCAGAAATCGTGATCTAAGTTTAGAGGAAATTTTCATATGCCTATCTCCACAAGATCTCAACACAATAAACTGAAGGATACAATCCAAAAAGAAAGTCATATTCAAAACACTCAAGAAGAAGGAGAAAGTAGTAATCCCCTTTTTAGCATAAATCAAAATCCACTTTTTAACAAAAACATGGACAATAGAGAAGAAAATCCGTTCCACCAATACAAAGACATGAACAAAGCACCAATAGATAGTGATGAGGAACAAGATGAGGAACGTCTTAGAGAAGCTGAGCAAGATCCAAAATTCCATAAAGCCATTGAAAAGATCTTGCAGCGAGATAAAGAAAAATATTTTTGCTATCTAGCCGAACAAGGGGCTAAATTGCCTCACAACTTTGACACTGAAAACTTGAAAAACAAACTTGAAGAGACACCCCTTTCTGATCTTAGTGCCTTGACCCAACAAATCAAGGCACTTCAAGGACAAGTTAGAAAATTACAAGGGGGAACAAGCACAAAGAAATACACTCTCGAGGACATTTGTCCTTATCCTTTCGACAAAAGTTTAAACATGATTCCTTTTCCCAAGCATTGTGAAATACCAAAATTTGATCGCTATAATGGGAAAATGCATCCAATCGATCACGTTAGAGACTTCATAAACCTAACATTGGAATTTGCTCACGAAGATACTTACTTGATGCGAGTATTTCCTAGGAGTCTTGGAGTACACTCTATGGAATGGTTATCTAAGATCACACCTCCCGTCAGAACATTTGAAGAATTGATCAACCTATTCATATCACAATATACTTACAACATACAACATTAGATCACCATGATAGATCTTTGTAAAGTTGCACAGAAACCTGGCGAACCTTTCATTACATTTCTTCAGAGATGGAGAAGAATGCTTGCTAGATATCCTCGTCCTATTCCTGAAAAGGAAAAGATGGTTACTTTCATCAACAATTTAAATTCAGAAATGAGCTATCACTTAAACTTACATTGTCCTTCTTCCTTTGAGAAAATGATTGAAGATGCCTTAACCATTGAAAATGCTTTGGTCAAAAGAGGCATAATAAAACATAACAAAGAAAATCCTAGCTCATCCAACCATCACAATAATCAGGACAAGTCCAAATTCTGGACTCGCAACAAAAATATGGTGAACGATGGTATTGTTGACACGAATCATGCCTCGATCAAACCATTTGTCCTTAGTGCTCCAAACAGTCACAACAACAATGTTAACTCAATTGCAAATCACGGAAATAATCCTCCTCCTCAGAGGAACAATACAAATCAACACTCTACTCCCCATCAAGGGACTTCAAATAACCAAGGTTATCGAGGAAACAACAACAATCAAAATTCCTTAGGGAACACTTCAAATTCAAATCCACAAAGATTTTCATTTTTCTCGAATAGAAGAACCTTCACTTCATTGGGACAATCTTTAGAATCAACATTCAAAGAGTTGATGGCCAAAAATTTCATTACTTTTCCGCCTCAATTAAATTATGAACCCAGTGTAAAGCCTCCATCATGGAATGAGGCATACTATTGTGATTAACATCGATGTAAAGGTCATCGCACAAACAACTGCCAAGCCTTGAAGAATGCCATTCAAGACTTGATTGACAATGAAATCATTACAGTAGAAGGAAATCAACAAACCAACGCAAACCACCAAGCATTTCGTAATCCATTGCCCAATTATCAAAAGGGTGAGTCTTCTGAAAAAAATGTGAATCATATCAATGATGATCATATAATCAATCATCTCTACTCAGACGATGAGTGGGTCAATGTCATTAAAGTCAACAAGAAGGTGGAATATAGAGAAGTCAACGCAACAACAAGAGCGCAAGCTAAAGTTGTTTTAAAAGGCGCCTCTTCAAAAACCACTGAACCTACGCTTCAACATCAATATGATTTGGTCAACCAACTTTGGAGAACCCCCACTCAAATTTCTATTCTGGAACTATTGAAGATTTCCCCAGCCCATAAGGAAATTCTTGAAAAATCCCTCGTTGAAACTAATGTATCCACTGACTTGGATGTGAATCAATTTCAAGCCATGGTAGGACACTTGTCCTCACCCACTTTCCTTTCATTCTTTGACAAAGATGACATTTCCATAACTCATCCCCATAATTCATCATTGTACTTAGAAGTCATGGTTCACAAGTTTCATATCAGACGAGTTCTAATAGATGGAGGTGCTGGTTTAAACATCTGTACCATGAAGTTAGTTAAAGCCTTAGGATTTTCTGAGGACTCCATTGATTTCAGAAGAAAGATTACCATAAAAGCTTATGATGATGAAGAAAGAGCATCCAAGGGTCTAATCATGTTGCCAATCAGAGTGGGCCCTGTTATAAAGAATACTTTCTGTCAAGTACTGGACCGTGATCTTGCGTATAACATCTTGTTGGGTCATCCTTGGATCCATGAAATGCAAGCTGTCCCATCAACCTATCATCAATGTCTCAAGTTTCCTTATGATGTACAAGAAATCACAATACCTGCTGACAATTCCAATATTCAAACTTGTGCCAACATAAAGGCCAGTCAAGATACTTTGGTCCCTAACAATTGAGAAGCTCATGCTAGGACTTCTCTAAAGATTGATACACAAATCAGTCAATTGACCAATAGTTTTGACAAAAAGATGAAATTCAAGGATCATGGAGTTGGAGAATACTCTCTTTGTCTTGCCAATTTACCTACATCACCTCGATCACATGGACAACCGTCTATCAGGGAACATCAAATATCAGCAGCATCAACATCAAAGCAAACACCAATAGAGCCAATCACAAAATTCAATGGACAATTCATCAAAGAAAAATTCCCTATGGAAAATCCTGAGGATACAGAGATTCTAAACTGGCTCTATAAAGATGAAGATGAAGTAGTCTCTAATGTCAAAATACCCATAGAAAAATATGGAAAAGGGTATCCAATCATGCAGAAGATGGGCTATGATGAAGGGCCTATCGGAAAAAGGAAGGAAGGAGTAGTTGAACCCATTCACCTCCGCAGACTCGCTACAAAAGAGAAAACTGGATTGGGTTATGATACTCACTCCAAAGAAAAACAACTGCATGACACTATCTTCGCATTGCAAGAAGGCTCAGATTCACAAGAAGCATGTTTGACAACAGTTCATAATTTCTTGGACAACAATTCTGACACAGACTCTGCTGAATATGAATGGGACACCGTTTACAATGATGAGTTCTGGAGGGACAAAGAGGTTGATGTAATACACCAGTATGCCCCAACTCTAATTGAAGGTCAAGGTTCAGGGTCCCAACCAAAAGAATTTGAACCACAAATTGACTATGATTCTAGTGATACTGAGTCAGATCTAAACGAACAAGACTATCATGAGGACAGTATCATCATTGACCCACCTCATACCTTAGATCCTACAAACCACTCCATTATGACCATAACCATAGCCGATTTCACACAACCTGACGATCCTCTACCTTTAATCCATCATGATCTCATTGATTGGGATTAAACTGAACCTATTGACATACCCATGTTTCCAAGTGATGAAGCTATCATAAACTTCCTTTCCGCAGATGATACAAATGATTGTTCCACCAGTGATTTTTGACATAGAGTTTTTGATTAGGAGAGTGTCAAGTCTCCCAGCTGCAAAATTAAAAACAAAAAAGAAAGATCTAATGGTGAAAACCAAAATCTGGCAGTATTAGATCAAATAAAAGATAAAGTAAAGAGCGTATCCGATGGTGAAAACCTCTTTGAGGCACCAGACGATGGGAATCTTGACACTCTCCCGGAGCACTACCATGAGCGATCGCCTATTTTGATTGAGCCTACAAATGCTGTCGATCTTGAGACTTCAGACAAACCAAGAATTTTACAGTTAGCTGCATTAATGACAGAGAAAGAAATACCAGAGTTCATGGAATTCCTAAAAGCAAATCAGGTCAATTTTGCATGGTCTTATACTGACATGCCTGGCCTTGATCCTGATCTTATCATGCATCACTTGTCTATCAAACCAGGTGCCAAGCTAGTGAAACAAAAACTTAGAAAGATGCACCCTCATGTTGCATTATTGGTTAAGGAAGAACTGAGAAAACTTCTTGATGTGGGCTTCATCAGACCAATCGACTATGCAGAATGGATCTCCAACATTGTGCCTATATCCAAACTAGATAAAACTATGAGAATATGCACAGATTTTAGAGATCTCAATAAAGCATGTCCTAAGGATGACTTCCCATTGCCAAACATCGACACTATAGTTGATCTGACAGTTGGCCATGCCATGTATTCATTAATGGATGGTTTTTCTAGATACAACCAAATCAAGATTGCACCTAAGGACCAGAAGAAATCAACTTTCACATGTCCGTGGGGAACTTATTGTTGGAACGTCATGCCTTTCGGTCTGAAGAATGCTGGGGCTACCTACCAAAAAGCCATGACTACAATCTTTCATGACATGATGCATGTCTTCATGGAAGATTATGTAGATGAAATATTGGCCAAATCATACACTAGAGAAGGACATCTTGAAATATTATCCAAAATATTTGCAAGACTAGAGAAATTCAAAGTTCACCTCAATCCTAAGAAATGTGTTTTTGGGGTCAAATCTGGGAAACTCTTGGGGTACATTGTTTCAGAAAAAGGAATTGAAGTAGATCCGGCAAAAGTACAAGCAATTATGGAAATGCCTCCACCAAAGAACATTAGTCAGTTGAGATCACTGCAAGGACGACTTGAATCTATATGGAGGTTCATTGCACAATTGGCCGATAAAAGTTTACCTTTCACACATCTACTGCATAAGAATTTTCCTTTCAAATGGGATGACAAATGTGAATTGGAATTTCAACAAATCAAACAGTATCTGATGACTCCACCAGTTCTCATACCACCAAATCCAGACAAACCACTCATCTTATATATTGCCGCAACAGAGACATCTCTGGGGGCACTGTTAGCACAAGAAGACTCTATAGGAAAGGAACGTGCAATCTACTACATCAATAGAACATTGCCAAGTCATGAACTCAACTACACTTCTATTGAGAAGGCTTGTCTGGCAGTAGTTTTTGCTTCACAGAAGTTTCAACATTACATGCTAACCCATACAATCAATCTGGTTTCAAAGATTGATCCACTCAAGTATTTGTTAAGCAAAGCTTCATTGACAGGAAGGTTAGCAAAGTGGGTAATGATTCTGAGTGAGTTTGACATACATTATGTTGATCGCAAGGCAATCAAAGGACAAGTTATCGCCGATCAATTAGCTAAAGCACCACTACAAGTAGATCATCCCCTGCACATTGAATTTCCAGATGTTGATGTCTTTATTGCAGAATCTAAACAACCATGGTCCCTATATTTTGATGGTTCTTTCACTCAACATGGATCAGGGGAAGGCATACTTTTCGTCACCCCTCAAGGACATACCATTCCTCGATCATATAGACTGATGTTTCCATGCACCAACAACATAGCTAAATATGAAGCATTAATCACCAGACTCAAAATAGCATTGGAATGGAGGATTACATAATTACAGGTGTATGGCGACTCACAGCTGGTCATTTATCAGATCAATAATGACTATCAAACCAAAGATGAGAAACTATTGCCATATAAAAAGATGGTTGATGATTTCAAGAAATATTTTGTGGACATCAAATTCACACAAATTCCAAGGATTGATAACAAAGCAGCTGACACCATGGCTACGATCGCATCATTGTTACAACTCCCAGAAACTCAAAATTGTTATAAATTTCTGGTGGAACAATCATTTACACCTGCATATGATACACCTGAAAGCCAAATCATTTTCCATTTGGTAGGATCCGATTCGCCTTGGTACAGAAAAATTTATGCCTATCTCAAAGATGATATCTTACCACCCTATTTATCCCATAACCAAAAACACAATTTTATCCGCCAATCTGCTCGCTACACCCTTATCGTTGACACCCTTTACCGCCATGGTCTTGATGGTACTTTACTCCGATGTCTTGAACGTGAGGAATCTGACAAAGCCTTACAAGAAGTTCATGGCAGTATTTGTGGTACTCATTCGAGTGGACTAACTTTATCTAAGAAATTGATTAGAATGGGTTACTACTGGCCTACAATGGAGAGAGAATCATTCACTTTTGTGAAAACATGCTCAAAATGTCAGATTCATGGGAATCTCATTCACGCCCTTGCATAAGAACTTCAACCATTCACGCCAACCTAGCCATTTTCTCAATGGGGGTTAGATCTAGTGGGCAAGATTCATCCTTCTTCATCAAATGGACATAAATTCATCATCACAGCAAAAAAATATTTTACCAAGTGGATTGAGGTAGTCCCTCTTACTAAAGTTACTGGAAAACAAATATTATCATTTATACTCAACTATATTATTTGTCGGTATGGCATTCCCAACTCCATTATTACAGATAATGGACGTCCGTTCAAAAATCAAGATGTTGATGAACTTTGTGAGAGATTTCACATACAACATAGATACTCAACACCTTACTATCCACAAGGGAATGGCCAAGCAGAGGCCTCAAATAAAACAATATTGAAAATATTGAAAAAGACTGTGAATGCTTCAGAGAAGGATTGGCATGTTCAACTCAATCCTGCCTTATGGGCTTACAGAACCAGTATCCGCACGCCAACAGGAGCACACCATTCGCTCTTGTCTATGGAGTAGAGCCCATATTGCCCTTAGAAGTGGAGATTCCCTCACTCAGAGTATCATTGAAAGGCCTTACAATAGATGATGAATACAAAGTTTCCCGACTCCAAGAATTGGAACTCCTAGATGAAAAGAGACAAAGAGCAGCTGATCATCTAAAAACATATCAACAAATGATGTCTCGCAACTATAACCATAAAGTAAAGCCACGTACCTTTTAGGTGGGTGATCTTGTTCTGAAAGAGAATCCACGCAATCAACAAGACAGAGAAAAGAAAGGAAAGGAAAGTTTGAACCAAATTGGCTAGGTCCTTATGTGGTTATTGCAGTTTATGGTTTAGGAGCATACAAGCTATCAACGCCAGAAGGGGACCTGTTTGATGAACCTATCAACAACATGCATCTGAAAAAGTATTATGTCTAAGGCGGTTATCAAAATTAGAAAAAAACCTGAACAAATACAAAAAAAAATAGAAAAAGACCTGAAGAAATACAAAAAAATTAGAAAAAGACCTGAAGAAATCCAAAAAAATCAGAAAAAGACCTAAAGAAATACAAAAAAAAAACAAAAGTCTGAACAAATCAAAAAAATCAGAAAAGTCCTAAAAAAATGGTTTACCCTAGTGAAAACGGCAAATAGGCATCTCGGTAGTGCAAAAAAAAAGAAAAAAAGTCATAGGGTGAAAACCTAGCAAACAGGCAGTCTATTGACAAGAAAAATGCAATAAAAACAAATAGTGAAAGTTTGGCAAATAGACGCTATTTGGGGCTCTCCATCTATTAGTTCATGTTCTGCACTTTTCAGCCTTCATTCTCATGCATCTTTTCCATCATCTTAGGACCACACCAGCACCATGCTACCATCATTTGCCTCGAGCGATAACATCTTATCATGGCTTGATTATTGTACATATCCATTTTCAGCAAGTTATGTTGGTACCAAGGGAAAACACGTGCATACTAGGGGCAATCAACTTTCATATTTTACCAAAACAGTAGGACAATGACATCGAAACCAATCACGCAAACAAAAAAACCAAATCAAACATCCAATCATTAATCCGTATAACAGTAGCTTTTAGTTGCGTACCTTATCATGACTCATATCTGGATGATCTCTAATCTGACTAATGTTTGGAATCACAATATTTCATTTTTGAACAATGGTTGTTTAATTTTTTCGATATCATTTCTATAGAGCACACTCGATGATGTACTAAACTAGAGTGGCAAGGAAAGAGGATGATTTTTCTTTGTCTGCTATATTGAGGTTAATCATTTATCTATTGCAAATATGTCGCGAGACATGATTTTTCAAAAATTATCATTGATGACAGTTCCAAATTTGCATTAGATGGTGGTTAGTCTTTGTCTGTTTATGCAAGAAATGCTTAGGTCATCTCGGTTCAATTATACCTAGATGTTTGTGTTCACTTGCTATAAAATCATGAAAGTTGTACTTAGGTCATCATTGGTGCTAATTTCCCCTCTGATGCTTGTACGTACTTCCAATATTTTCAAACGCTCTATGATGATTTAAGCAGGCTTACTAAAAGGCTCAACAAATTGGTCGGTTTCATTTAGTTGCATTTCATTTTAGGTCATTGTATATAACTGCATATTGGATTTGCACCAAAAGTTTTTGAAAGGTAAATGGCTGTCATATTTCTTTGGACTATTTGTGGAGGACAATGCAAACATTTGTATCATTACCATCTCATCATTGCATCTCCATTATCATTTCATCATCGTTGAATTTTCATTATCATTTCATAGTAGTTTCATTATCATTTCATCATCGTTGCATTTTCATTATCATTTCATAGTAGTTTCATATCATTTCATCATCGTTGCATTTTCATTATCATTTCATAGTAGTTTCATATCATTTCATCATCATTGAATTTTCATTATTATTTCATAGTAGTTTCATCATCATTTGAATCATCGCATTTTCATTTCATATTAGTTTCATTTTCATTATCATTCATTATCATTTAACATTATCATTTCATCATTTCATCATAGTTTCATTTCCATTATCATTTCATCAATATTCCATTTGCATTTTAGTGTCATATCATTAGCCATTCATTATTACTTCATTATCATTATCATTTAACAATTTCGCTTCATATCATTATCATTTAATATTATCATTCCATCATTTCATTGTTATCATCTTAACATCACATTACCATTATAGTTATTTCATTCATTTCATTTTTCATTATCATTATCATTTGAATCATCGCATTATCATTATCACTCATATTAGTTTCATATACACTTCATTACCATTTTATAATCATTTCATTCATTTATCATTCATTCCCATTATCATTTCATTCATTATCATTATATTATAATCATTTCATTCCCATTATCATTTCATTCATTTATAGTCATTTCATTTCATTCATTTATCATTCATTCTCATTAGCATTTCATTCATTATCATTATATTATAATCATTTCATTCATTTATCATTCATTCCCTCCATTCATTATTATTATATTGTCATCTTTTCATTATTTCATTATCATTACCATTTATTGCATCATCATTCATATCATATTTTATCATTTCATTCATGTCCTTACCATCTCATTATCACCTTATTTCACTCATTATTCATTACATCATTATCATTCATTCCATTATCGTTATCAAAGCATATCACTTCACTATCATTATCATTCATTTCATTCATATCATCTCATTTTATTATTATTATTATCATTTAACAATTTCATCTCATTATCATCTATCCATTTAACATTTCATTTCATTTCATTTAACATTCCATTCATTCTAATTACATTATAATTTAACATTCCATTCCATACCATTTCATTTATCATTTTTTCATTTCATATCATTTCATTTCATTATAATCTCATTTATCATTTCATTTATCCATTCATTCTAATTACAAATCATTATATTTCATCACATATCATTTTATCATACATCACTATTCATTCACCTCAATATCATTATTCTTATCATCTCATGTCATAACATTTTATCCACTCATATCATTTCACATCGCATCATATCATAATAAATAATAAATACACATCATAAGTAATCCATCTGCATGACATCATTAGTACACATCATCAAATCATAATCATAATAAAACATCAATATCAAACCATCTTGCATATCATGTTAGTCATTAAATCATTTAAATGCATACCAAAATCCCTAAATAAATGCATATCACATCATCACATCATAAATGCACATTAAATCATCATCAAAATAATCATTGCCGCTGCATATCATCGCTCATAAAAAATGATACAAATGTCCAAATGTCCAATGAAACTAAAATGTCCAATACATCAGAAATGGCATATACATGCTCCAAAAATAATATACATCACAAAGTCTAGCTGGTAGATGCTCCTGATGGTGCTGGTCTGGAAGGGGGTGGTCTGCCACTGGTGCCTGCATCTGGATCCTACCAAGGTCCTGTCACTCCCTTGCTTTGGGTGTGTGTCCGTGATCTGCTCCTTGTCCTGCTATGGGATCGCGGGTATGGCTCCCTACACTCTGGAGGACACAAATCATCGTATCTAACCCTATAGTACTCAGCCTCTCGTGCCATCTCCATACCCTCAGCAATGGCATCTCGCAGTGACACACTCTCTACAGTGCCCATCAACCTCTGTGCCACGCCCTCAGCCTCTACTACCCATCGCCTGAATGCATCCCTCTTTGTGATCACCTGGGCTAACTGTGGGCCTGGGGTAGGTGCCTGTGTAGGTGCTTGTGCTTGTGCCTATGCCTGTGCCTGTGCTAGCTGTGTCTATAGCTGCATAATGAAAGCCTGTGCCTATCCCAGCTGACTCTGTAGTTGACCCTGTTGCCCCTGTAATGTCTGTACCTGGGCCTGAAGTGTAGCAATCTGTCCCTGCTGTGAAGAGGATGTCATTCAGACCACTTTCTGTCTTCCGATCCCTGTCCTCAGCCGTCGCATAATCTGGAAACCCCTCAGAATATCCAGCCTCGACCTCCCCAACACATGTCCCCCCTCTCCACCATCATCTCCACCACCATCATCATCATCTGAATCCTCCTCATCTCTGCTCTCCACCTCCTCTCCTCCGACTGCTCCCTGTGCACCACCAGCCACATCCTCTTGTCCCACTGCCCCTGGCTATGGTACTACCAAAATCGGTGCTGGCTCATCCATACTGGTGAACCGAGGAAAGGGATGCATGTGGAAATATGCAAAGTACTCATCCGACATCCCAACATTAATAATATCTCGCCTGTCATCCCAATCCTCAAGAGTTAATGCCATGAACTTTGTATATGCGGCCTGATAAGAAGTACATGGCCCCCATCCGACCTCATCTCTGCTCTGGGCGTAATGTGCAACCCCCTGCGACATCCCCTGCATGAATCCGAACTACCTCTACACCCGCAATGCCAAAAATATCTCCAAAATGAAGGGAGTCCTCCCTATCAGGAACTGAGAGATGCATACGTATGGCATCTCTATGTCATTGGTAGCCCATGGCTCGCAATCCAGATATGGTCGCCATACGACTGTATCCATATCATCCAAAAGACACCTCTAGTAATCTACCTTGCCTAGCTTGGGCTGGGTAAGGAACATAGCATACATATAGATATACGGCCTGCTTGGTGGCCTAATCCTAGGGCACACCGGTCTCGTCACGAAAAAATGCTTCCATGCCCAAATCTGTAGCACTGTAACCCCGCACGATAAACTAGACGAACCTCTATACACCACCTGGTGCAAATCATGATAAAGATGAGCTAACATGCAGCTCCCCCATGCATATCGCCATGGCTGTAGCAACATCTGCTCCAAAAACTTGCCCCAACCCACTAATAATCCCTTTGCCTGGTGATCTGGACAAAGGAGACCTCCAATGAAAGCACCCAAAACTGCTGGCAAGGCTGGATATCCCTGAAAGTCTGCCCATGGTACCCAGTACCCAGCGATCTGTGCATCTCCATATACTCTCCTCAACACATCTGTGCCCCCCAGCTCCTTATGATCGTAATACACAAGGGCTCCAACAACAGGGATACCTAGGATCCTGTACACATCCTTAGGAGTCACTGTCACCTCACCGGTCAACATGTGGAAGGTGTTGTGCTCTGAGTGCCATCGCTCTGTAAGTGCTGTCAACAATCCCCTGTTGACCCTAATTGGTGGCATCGCCAACAAGGATCTCAGACCACAGGTATCAATCAACGCTATGTCAGCAGGTGTCAACTTTGGGATCCTATCCCATCCTACTGAGTGTTTCTCTCTAATCTAGAGGTTTTTGAAAACCTCCTATTTTCATCCCAAGGATAATTCATTAGACTTATATCAATCATATACACAACATCAATTAGACTCATATCTACCAATGACCTATATCAGTAATCTATCAAGTGACCTATATCAGACCCATATCAATGACTCATATCACATAATCAAATCAAATCTGTTCTACCATCACATACTATTTGTTTTCTATCGCAGAAAGAAAATTTATCAGAAATCATGTCAATCATTTACTTTTTGTTTTTCATTCACGGGAAGCAAAGTTATCAGGCAGCAAAGTTATCACTCAATCATTCGATTCTTCTATCATTTCTATTCATATCAGCATGATGACACAACAATTTCACAATCTATTGACTAAGGAAGCAATACAAATCATCATTTTCACAAAAATATTCATTCTGCCTATTTTACCATATGCACCGTTCTTTTCACGGGATGCGCTAAAACCCATATGCGCCCTTGTTTTCACTAGATGCACTTAAACAGACCCCCTATGTGCATTTTCCTAGATGCGCCACTTCACTCATCCTATGCGCTGATCTTTTTGCTGGATGCACGTTTTTGCTTTATGCGCGTCTGTTTTCCCTATAAGCGCTCTACCCCTAAAATTTTTGATCCTACCCTATATGCGCGCTAGTTTTTACGGGATGCGCTAGACTAGTTTTTCCTACAACATTTAACATCTATCCTATATGTGCATTTGTTTCTACCCTAAGCGTGCCTATTTTTTTTGAAAGCGCCTAAACTATTCTATATGCGCACAAACATAATTTTAAAATCTAAATCCGCGGAACATGAAAATTTTGATTCAAACAGAAAAATTCGAACACACAAGAGGATAGATCGACTCACTGGTGGTCCATACGCAGCTGACCTTTGATATCTGCACGATCTCTCGAATCGATGGCGATGATAGGGAATCTCCATGTCTTGATGTCACTCTCACAGCTACAGTTCTCACCAAAGTCAAAAGTGCAAATGACTTGTCTTTTTCAACCTTTTTACCTTTTAAAGGTCAAACGAGGGTAAATTTGACTTTTTTTCAAAATGGACATTCTTTTTCATCATTTATCGCGAGCTAAATCACTCAATCTCTCTTATCCGTAATTTACCTCCTGAGGGGGCATCATCAGCAGAAATATCAAAAGCACATCAGGGGCAAAAATCTTATTTTTCTTTGAAGCAATGCGTTTTTCACATCACTTCAAAGAGGGGCAAAATGTATACGTCTAAAAATGGTCATGATTAAGCTTGTTAATTAATTAAATATGATTTATTTAATTAATTCCTCTAACGTCATCTACATATAAATAAATTTAATTATTTATTTATATCGTTCATTTTCTAAATTCTTCTACTGTAATAATTTTATTTAATTACTAACATTTCCACCTTTCACTTGATTAAATAAAATAAATTTTCATAATTTATTTATATTTAATTATCATAGTATTCTAAAAGTTTGAATATTTTAAATATTTGAATAATGGAATATTCTTCATCCCATAATCAAATTTAAAATATTAAATATTTTATTTAATATTTTCCACCTCACCCTAATTTCATTTTTAAACATAATTAAATATGAGTTATTTAATTATGAAGGTTGCCATTTTCATCTCCACTTCCAAATCAAATAAATATATTTATTTAATTTCTAACTCATGCTAACTTGCCCTTCCAAATTCGCATCTCATCCTTCGAAATGGAAGTTTCCCTTCGAAACTCAATGATGAAAATTGAAAGAAAAGGGAAACCTTCCATCTTCTCTTCCACTTTCGAAAATCTCCTGCCATCCGTTCAAAACAAGCTTAATCCGTACCGTCGATCGATTAAGCCAATCAAATCCATTCGAAAACTCTATAAATTAGGGCACAAATCCAAGCTTTGGTTACACTTCGTATACTCACTTACAAACGCATACACTACGCATACACGCAATCAACATTGCATTCATACCAGTTTCAATATCACAGCCATATTCTCATCCTAGCACCTTAGCATAGCCTTTTGCATTTCAACATAGTGTGCATTTTAGAATCTCGTTCTTTAGCTATCCTTTTGTTGAGCTTGATCTGCTGATCTGAGAGCTATCTGGAAACCAACAAAACGCTGAAGTTAGAGGAAGATAAGATGGTTTCAAGAAGCTGCTGTTACGGTTTGCATATTCTGTTTTCCTTTTCAGCTTTTTGATTTAATGTCTTATTAATATGTGTTTGATTTTTATTTAATTTGATCCAATATTTCACACACTCATATTCAATTTAAAAATCATATTCTTGTACCTTTCTTACCCATTTTTGTTGGAGATAATTCAAATCATTTTGATTAAAAAATAATTCAAACTATTGTGACCCGTCTTCACAATAAATTTCCCACAAACTAGATATTGCCTAAACTTCTCCAAAGCATGCATAATTGCTAACACTTCCTTATCACAAATTGAATACCCTCTTTCTAACTTTCTTAGTTTTATACTCTCAAATGCTACTAGATGTATCTTTTGATTTAGGACAGCCCCTAGACCTTCTCTTGATAGATCACACTCAACAACAAAAGATACAAAAAAATCAAGAATTGCAAGCATTGGGCATGAGCTCATTATCTCCTTAAACTTGTGAATTTTTTTTTGATCTTCTTCAAACCATCAAAATTCTCCCTTATTTTTCAAATTAGTCAATGGGACAAGAAGATGAGAAAATCCTTTTGTAAACCTCCTATAATAACAACATAGCCCAAAGAATCCTTTCAACTATGTTAGATTGGGTGGTGGAGGCCAATTATCTAGCATTGCTTGGATCTTTTGTTGATCAACATGAACACATTTGGAACTAATGATATGAACCAATTGCAAAATATCAATCAATCCAAATTTTCATTTGGATAACTTAGCAAAAATATTGCTGCTTCAAAATGCTCAAAATTGTATCTAAGTGCTCCAAATGTTCGTTCCAAACTTTTTTCTATAAATCAATATATCATCAAAGAAATCTAAGACATTTTTTTTGAGTTTTCTACTAAATACATTTTGCATGCATGACTTAAATGTTTTTGGGGAATTATTGAGGCCAAAGGGCATGAAAAAAACTAAAAACTAGAACTGGAAAGATGTTTTCTCAACATCTTTCTCTCTTATATGAACTTGGTGATATCTTGACCTCTTTTGGAGAAGTAAACAACTCCATGCAACTCATCAATGATTTCATATATCATTGGAATATAATATCTATTCTTAGTGGTCTTCTTATTCAAGTCTCTACAATTTAAAAGCACATTTTTCTTCTTCGCAAGAACTACAGATGATGCAAATGCACTAGAGCTCAGTATAATGAAACCCATATCGAACAAATCTCTAATTTAGTCTTCTCTTTCTCTTCCTTGTAGTCTATTATATGTCTATATGGAGTAGTATAGTTCAAAATTTCCATCCTCTTCTAACTCAATCACATGCTAAAAGCCCCTATCTGGAGTTGTTCTTTGAGGCATATCATTGAAAACTATACTATGCATATTTTTGGAAGATCTTATGGGATGAATCAAGAAAACCACTTCCCAAACTACTTTTCCTCTTTGAAAATTCCTCTCCATATTCTTTTCTATCACCACCCTTGGATCTCCATTTGAAAGGCC
The DNA here is from genome assembly GCA_007258455.2 of Sequoia sempervirens. Taxonomy (NCBI): domain Eukaryota; kingdom Viridiplantae; phylum Streptophyta; class Pinopsida; order Cupressales; family Cupressaceae; genus Sequoia; species Sequoia sempervirens. The sequence continues at coordinate 362,302,446 of VDFB02353493.1, read as the reverse complement.
TCTTTGAACAACTTCTTTTCCATCTAATTGAAAAATAAACTCCATAGTTTGATAATTTTTGTAAGATCTTCCAATGAGTGAAGTCACTAAACAAATAACACAACACTAATTTCTCCAATACCAATAACATAAAAAATATCACATATACCTTGTATGCAAGGAAGCTAAGGTAGGTAAACAACTTACTACACTAATCTTGAGAGGAGAATAATGCAAAACTTTACAAATCTTTAACAAATACATAAAATTAAACAAAATTAAACATAAATAGCATGCATACCACAACACAGTGATTTACGTGGGGAAAACCCCTTCGAGAGAAAAACCCCACACTCCAAAAGTCACCCAATATATTATTTAAAAATCACAAAGATTACAATATACTTGCAGAGCAAGCTTCTCATAGGAGTATCACCACTAGAGATCCAAAAGCAACATGACCACTATCATACTCTTAGAATACATCACCATCTATAGTCGTAGTACAATGTCCTCATAAAATAGGGTTATATTCCAGGGCAAGACAAGCCAACAAAATATGTACCATTAGATCTGAGACCTAATAATGAACGGTCTAGATTTATAATATATCATTAATTTAATGTATGTCAACCATTTAAGAGTTTTTGTTAACAAAAATTGTTAACATTAACACACATCCCACTCTACCCTTCCACCTTGTGCTCCCATTGTATATTACACCTATCAATGTAACTAGGACATAAATATATATATATATATATATATATATATATATATATATATATATATATATATATATATATATATATATATATATATATATATATATATATATATATATATATATATATATATATATATATATATATATATATATATATATATATATATATATAAATATGACCTATCAACAATAAAACTTATAAAATTGCAAGGTTGAGACACATTTTACCAAAAAATATAACTTGTCAAACACCTTGCAAGAGGAACAAGAGGGAGTAAACATCATCTCTTAATTGCTAGGGGTCAAAAGGCCCATAGTCTCTGAACACCATTTGAACTTCTTTTTGCTCATAAGCTTAGTTAAAGAATCAACAACATTCATCAAAGTCTCTACCTTAACTAGCTTCACCTTGTCATCTTTGACCATATCTCTAATAAAATTATGTTGTACATCAATGTGCTTGGTCTTGGCATGAAATATCGGGTTCTTAGCTAGACAGATCACACTCTGACTATCACTGTACCTTGTTTTATTCCAATATATGAACATAGTATTTTAAGCCAAATAGCTTCTTTACAAGCATGAGTAGATGCCATATACTTTACTTTAGTATTGGACAAAGTAACCATAGCCCATCGCTTACTCATCCAACTAATTGCACCACCAAATAAAGTAAACACATAAGCACTGGTGGATCGTCTACTATCAACATTACCTGCCACGTCTGAATCCACATAACCATGAATATCAAGGGAAATCTTGTCTTTAGTCAAATTACTATGATAACACAAGGAATAATTTGAGGAACCATGCAAATATATGAAGAATCTTTTAACTGCATCCCAATGAACTCTACTAGGATTAGACATATATCTAGAAAGAAATCCCACTACTTGGGAAATGTATGGTCTAGTACAAAATATATCATACATCAAACTTCCAACTACACTCTGGTAAGACACTCTCCTCATCTCTTCCATCTGTGATGGGGATGTTGGACAATCTGAAATAGATAACTTTGTTCCAACCAAAAAAGGACCACACAATGGTCTATAATACTACATGTTAAACCTCTATAAAATTGAATTGACATACTTACTTTGGCCAAGCCATAGATTTTTGTTCTCTCTATCCCTTATAATTCTTATCCCAAGAATGTGCCTAGTTGCACCAACATCTTTCATTTTAAATTTAGCAATAAGTTGAGATTTTAGCTCTGAAATCATACCTTTTCCTTTACTAATAAATAATAAATCATCAACATATAATGCAATAAACAAGAAACGATTACCATTATTTTTATAATAAACACAATGATCTGATTTAGAATGTTCAAATCCCAAACTCAAAACATATGTATCAAAATTTTGGTACCACATCTTAGGATTCCGTTTTAGGCAATACAAAGATTTATTCAATTTGCAAACCAATTTAATTTTACTTATCACCACATAGTGCTTTGGCTGTGTCATATAAATATCCTCAATCCAAGTCACCATGAAGGAAAGCAATTTTCACATCCATTTTTTCATCCTCTAAATCACAAGCAATAACAATAGAAAGAAAAAATCTAATGGATGTCATTTTTGCAATAGGATAAAATATCGCACCATAATCAACACCCTCAAGTTGAGAGTAACCTTTCGCAACCAAACTTGCTTTGTACTTCTCAATACGTCTATCTAAACAAATATTTTTCTTGAACACCTATTTGCAACTAACAAGTTTTTGTCCTTTAGGAAATGGTACAAAATCCCATGTATCATTTTTTTCAAAGATGGCATTTCTTCATTCATAGCAATCTTCCAAGATTCTGTATCTTTCATTCCTAATGCCTCTTCTACAGATTTGGGTTCATCCATATTAGTATTCAAAGAAAAATACATCTCCAACCATTAGGTGAATACCTTTTATGTGGTTGTCTATGCCTTTTAGACCTACAAACAAGCTGAGTTGGAGGTTCTTCCTCCTCTTTTGAATATTTAGACCTAGATGAGCTCTCCTCAACTTCTTGTCTAACCATGTGCCGTGATTCAACTTTCTCAGGTGTAGAAGGAAGTTGAATCACATCTTCTTGTTTACTTTGTTTTTGCTACAATGTAACAAAAGAGGGCTTAGTTTCTCTAAAAATGACACTTCTACTATATATTACCTTTTGAGCAATATGATCCCAAAGCTTGTGTTCTTTCACACCATAACTGTATCCGATGAAGATACATTTCATAGCCTTGTTCTCCAACTTTGTTTGCTTCTCCTTTGACACATGTGAATATTATTGAATGAACAAGACAACTAAAAGGGGGGGTGAATTAGTTTTAGTAAATTAAAACATCAAAATCCTTAATAGTAATCAAATCTACATGCATTCATTAAGCCCTTATTATGTTAAAGTGATTAATCAGGAAATGTAGATAACAAAAACTAAAATAAGAATACCATACACAAGAGAACACTAGATTTATGTGGAAAAACTAATAAGGGAAAAACCACAGTGAGGATTAGCTCACAATATAAGTAATTGCAAAAATCGGTACAAGGTCTCACTGCCAGAATAGGACACATTGTCCAAAAAGGCTCACAACCAAGGCTCACTACCACAAAAAGAAACAAAGAAGATAAAAGAGAAATGTTACATAGAGAATAAATTCTCAATCCAACATGGAATCCACCAAAAATTCTCCAACATTTTTGTAGCCTTGTATGAAATATTTCAGACACCTTCAGCTAACCACCTTAAAAAATACAACACTTTGAAATTCGTAGTGCTCTGCTCAAATTCGCATCTATACTTCTATAAATCACATCACATTCATCACTCACATATATCTTACATGTATCTTGCCTCTCTCTTTTATCTTACAACAACACTACTCTTACTTATGTCAACCTCAACCTTGAATCCTTCTCTAAGGTCAACAACTAACTATTACATTTAAAATTTAAAATTAGGTTAGCACCTAAAAATTATTGTAGTGGATAGGAATGAAGGTGACCCATATAAAACCTTAATTAGGACCCAAATAAATCTCAACACACCTCAACACACTTTCATAAACTTCGCATGTAGTGTTAACACCAGGTCAGACGATATCCGTGTAAACACCATAAAATATTAAGTACACAATTCCTTAAATCAATATTAAAATTATGGAAAATAAAATTAACTTGAACATGATCTAGAATAATCCATGAATCACCTGAGATCCAACAAAGACTTCATCCAAACTCGCATCATAGAAATAATTCAACCCAAAATATTTGGTTAACCTTGTTCACAAACTAACACATGAAACACACACTCTATTGTACCAAATCAAGTAAAACCTTAAATACTAAAAGATACAAGCATTATAAGAAACTTCCCAAATCTACACAACCTAAAGCTAAACTACAGAAAAATGCGTAGCAAACACATTTTTCCTAGACCACAACAAATACCACTAAAAACCTAATTCACACACTGGTGAATATATCTCATTTTGCATAGCGATCCAGAAACCCAAAATTTGGATATAGCAACTAATGACAACCTTGAACAACATATCAGATCCACACAGGCATAACATCAACATAGAAGAAATGTAGAACACATCCCAGGGCACACTCTGAACACTTGTAGAACACTATTTTCTCTATTTATCAAATTTTGTCAAAAACACTTGGAAACTAAGTACTAATAGAGACAAAATATCAACACATCTCAGACACTACAACATAAAGATAGCTCCATGTACTCACAACATTTCCTCAATATCTCAACTACACATGCACAACCTGCAATAACCTGTTTTCCTCTTTTTCAAAATTTTCTCAATATCCTCAACATCTTCATCACGCAACAAACTTCCTCAACACATAGTTGACATCAATGACAACACCAACCTATTGAAATCATATTGACATCAATGAAAACACCTTCATACTTGCAAAAATCTCCTCCTTTTTCATTGGTGACAACACAAGATGTGAAAAACCATCAAAGACAACACAACAAATTTGAATACACTTTCTCATAATTTTCTTTTTTTTCACCCCCTAAGTAGATAAATTTTTTCACATGATTCTTTCCCCCCCTTTGAAATCAATGGAAAACAATAAAATGTTTTGCATTATTCTCCCCTTTTGACACTGAACCAAGATACTTTCTCTGAATACTCACCCTTAGGAGTACACCCAACTAAATCAACAACTTTGCACAATAACAATATCCCTTACTGCAACAATGACACTACCTGACACTACCTAATCCCCCTGAGAGGTAGCCACCAACATCAGTCTAGAAAATAGATGAATCCATAGATCCATTGGACTGATGCATCTCCATTTACATCTAGTTCAAAGGAGGGACAATAACCCCCAACTTCTCCCAAAGATACTCAAAAGTATCCTTAGGAAGAGCCTTAGTAAATATTTCAGCAATCTGATCCTTTGTAGGTACATATTCAAGCTTCACCTGATTCTCCATAACTTTCTCTCTTAGAAAGTGATATCTGATTGATATATGCTTTGTCCTTGAGTGCATCACTAGATTCTTTGAAATTTTAATTACACTTGTATTATCACAAAAGATAGAAATAGGCTCACCATACACTACTTTGATATCCTTCAATGTCTATCTCATCCAAAATACTTGTGTGTAGCAAGATGCTGCTACAATATACTTAGCCTTTGTAGTAGATAAAGAAACTGAATCTTGCTTCATACTTAACCATGACACCAACCTGCATCCAAGAAAGAATGCACCACCGCTTGTACTTTTCCTGTCATCAACACAACCAACCAAATCTGCATCTGTGTAAGCACTTAATGTAAAATTAGTATCCTTAGGATACCATAAGCCATAATCTAGAGTGTCTTTTAAATATCTGAATATCCTCTTCACTACTGCAACATGTGTTTCTTTAGGATCTTCTTGAAATCTAGCCATAAGACAAATTGCATGCATGATATCCGATCTAGTAGCAGTTAGATATAATAGTCCACCAATCATAGATCTATACCTGCTTTGATCAACCTTAAGTGAATCATCATCTTTGCTCAATTTGTAACCAGACACCATAGGAGTGCATACTGGTTTGGAGTCTTCCATACCAAGCTTCTATAGCATTTCTTTGACATACTTTGACTGTGAAATGAAAATGCCTTTATCTGTTTCATTAATTTGTAGCCCAAGGAAGAAATTCATCTCCCCAAACATTGACATCTCAAAATCCTTTTGTATTTCTTCTGCAAATTTCTTGCACATAGCTTCATTATGTCCAAAGATAATATCATCCACATACACACCATTATCAAGATTTTATCTTCCTCAATTTTGAAGTAAATATTACTATTTGTGGCGCCTTTACTAAATCCTTGCTGTGTCAAATATATGTCCAATCTTACATAGCAAGCTCTAGGAGCTTGCTTCAATCCATACAATTCCTTCTTCAATTTACAAACCATATCTAGTTGATCTGACAACTGAAATCCTTTTGGTTGTTCCATGTAAACCTCTTCTTCCAATTCACCATTTAGAAAAGTAGACTTCACGTCCATTTGATAAGTTCTTTAAAGTCTTTATATGCTGCAAATGCCAAAAACATTTTGATAGATTCTATCCTAGCCATTGGAGAAATTTTTTCCTCAAAGTATATTCCTTCCACTTGTGAGTAACCCTTACACACAATTATTTCCTTATTTCTTACCACTTCTCCATTCTCATTCAGTTTGTTTCTAAATATCCACTTAGCTCCAATTATGTTCTTGTTTGCTAGTCTAGGAACCAATTCTCGTCTAATTTTTCTCAATCTACATAAGTTCTTCCATCATTTCCTTCATCCAATGTTCATCTTTGCATGCCTCATTCACTATTTTAGGTTCAACTTTAGAAAGTAAACACAGATTTACCTCAACTTCAGTAGCTTTGCTTCTTGTCAATACTCCTTTCCTCTTGTCTCTAATGATCTGTTCTTTGGAATGATTATTTTGCACATACTTAGGGGTCTTTTTTAGAGCTTCTTCCTCTTCATTCTGTACTTCTTTTTCTTCAAAATTTTCTTCTTCTTCTTCTTCTTCTTTGAAATTAGGTTCATTTGACACATATCTATCTAATGTAATTGAATTATGTAAATTTTCATCAACCTTAACATTTGCACTTTCAACAATCTTTCTCAGCCTTTTGTTGTAACATATTTAAGCTTTACTTTTAGTAGAATATCCAAGGAAGATACCTTCATCATACCTTGCATCAAAATTTCCTAAGTTTTCTTCATCTCTTTTGACATAACATTTGCTTCCAAATACTCTAAAGTACTTGACAGTAGGAATCCTTCCATACCATAACTCATTAGGAGTCTTTGAGCTATAACTTTTTCTTGAAATCTGTTAAGTATGTAAATAGAAGTATGAATTGCTTCTCTCTAGTAGAATTCTGATAGATTTTCTTCTTTCATCATAGTCCTATCAACTTCTTGAATAGTTCAGTTTTTTCTTTCAACTACTCCATTTTGTTGAGGAGTTCTAGGGACAGACAAGTGCATCTTTATTCCACGAACTTCACAAAAAATGTTAAACTCATTGGAGGTGAATTCTCCAAAATTTTCAGACCTCAATCATTTGATTTTAAAATCCATTTCATTTTCAACCATAGCTTTAAATGCTTTGAATATATTTAGTGCATTAGATTTCTCTCTAAGAAAAGTAACCTATGTCATTCTAGGGTAATCATTAATCAAAAGCATGAAATACCTATCACCTTGAAGACTTCTCACCCTTGGAGGAACACAAAGATCTATATGTACTAATTCTAGTAATTTGGTAGCAAATTTTTCCTTTCCTTTGAAACTACTCCTTATTTTCTTTCCAAATTGACAATCCTTGCAAACAACATTGATAGGATTTATAATTCTCAGTAGTTATCTCACTACATGAACTGAACTAATTCTAACCAGATTATCAAAATTCATGTGACACATCCTCCAGTGCCATAACCAACTTTCATTAATCTGAGACATAAAGCAATGACCATCATCACCCTTAAGCTGATAGATGTTTCCATCTGTCCTCTTACTAGCAACAATCATAGCTCCAAACCATTTTTTGATCTCGCATATTTCATGCTTAAACACAATATTATATCATTTGCTACAAATTTTTCCAACACTCAAAAGATTATTCCTTAAACCCTTAAATAGTAAACATCTTCATTATTATGCTTTCCATCAAAACTGATTGAACCTATTCCACAAATAATAGCTCCTGAATCATCTCCAAATTTAACTAATCCTCCATCATACTTTTCAAGTTTAATAAACTTACTTTTCTCTTCGGTCATGTGATTAGAGAAACCACTATCAATAACCTAGTAGTTCTTATCCTGTTGACATGAAAAGTAGAAACTAATGTACCTTCAACCTTATCCTTCTTCTTTGGAACACTTTCCTTCACACAAATTTCAGAGTTAGTAGAAGTAGATTCATCTTTTAAAGCCAAGAACAAGCAATCATTTTCATAAACATCTCCATAATCAGATTCATCATTAAAAATACCAACATCTTCTCTAACATAGTAACTTCTTGTAATCATCTTTCCTTTATTCTCCTTACTCTTTTTGTTCATAGCTTTGTTTGGACATCTTGAAGTATAATGACCTAATTTTCCACAACTAAAACATTTGAAAGGTAATTTACCTTTGTACTTACTGATGCCCTTTTTCATCCATTTTACAAAGTTAGCTTCCACATCATCAAGATCTTCTCCATCTAAATTCTCAACCTTTTCTGATTTTCCAACCTTGAAAGAAGTCCCTAATTTTGTACCATTTTTTAAACCAAGTTTTCTCATTTCAAATGAAATTAGTGTACCAATGCGCTGATCTCTAGAATAAGTATTAAAATTTGCAACTTCCTCTATAGCAGATACCTTTTCACTATATGAATCAGGAAGAGTTTTGAGAACTTTATTTACCACCCTAGGTTCTTTAACTTGTGCACCAAGACCTCTCATTGCACTTACCAACTCATCAACTCTCTACATGTAGGTTGTAATTGTTTCATCTTCAAACATTCTTAGTGTCTCAAATTGTGCCTTTATATTATGCAACTTTTCTTGTTTGACCTTTTCATCTCCTTCATAAATTCTTTCAAGCTTATCCCAAACTTCTTTAACAATCTTAAGATTCATAAATTTAACCAATTTAGAATTTGAAAGACTGTTCATTAGAATAAATATTACCTTACCATATATTTCATGTTCCTTGATCTCATTACTTATGCTTGTGCCATTTGGAGGAGAAAAATATGGAGTCTTTATTTCCTTTTCAATCTCAAATCCATGAGATGCCAGATATCCTTCCATCTTTGTCATCCAAAATTCATAGTCTGTTACATCAAATCTAGGGAAATCAATCTATTTCGCCATCCCGAATCTACCTCAAGTGGTTAAGCTCTTCTCCAAGGAACCTTTCTCTGATACTAATTTTTGAAGGAACAAGACAACTAAGAGGGGGGGCGAATCAATTGTAGAAAATTAAAACATCAAAACCCTCAACAGTAATCATATCCACATGCATTCATTAAGCCCTTATTGTGTTAAGTGATTAATCATGAAATACAGATAACAAAAACTAAAATAACAACACCATAAAAAAGAGAGCACTAGATTTATGTGGAAAACCCAATGAGGGAAAACCACGGTGAGGATTAGCTCACAATATAAGTAATTGCAAAAACTAATACAAGGGCTCACTGCCAGAATAGGAAACACTGTCCGAAAAGGCTCATAGCCATGTCTCACTGCCACAAAAAGAAACAAAGAAGATAGAAGAGAAATTTTACACAGAGAATAAATTCTCAATGGAATAGGGAATCTACCATAAATGCTCCACCACTTTCACAGCAAATGTAAGAAAGATTTTAGACACCTTCAACTCACTACCTTTAGAAATCCAACACTTTGAAATTTGCATTGCTCTACTCAAATTCACATCTATACTTCTGTAAATCGCATCACATTCATCACTCGCATCTATCTTGCCTCTCTCTTGCATCTTACAACAACACCACTCTTATTTATATCAACCTAAACCTTGAAAACCTTCTCCAAGGTTGGAAACTAACCATTACATTTAAAATTTCAAATTAGGTCGGCACCTAAACATTCCCACGGTGGATAGGAATGAAGGAGACCCATATAAAACCTTGATTAGGACCCAAATAAATTCTAACACACCTCAAAATGATTTCATAAACTGTGCATGTAGTGTTAACACCATGTTGGCCAATACCCATGCAAACACCATAAAACATTAAGTACATGCTTCCTTAAATCAATCTAAATCTTTAGGACAAAAATATTCACTTGAACACAATCTAGAATAATCCACAAACCACCTAAGATCCAATAAGGACTTCATCCAAACTTGAATCATAAAAATACTTCAACCCAAAACACTTGAATAACCTTGTTCACACACTAGCACATGAAACACACATTGTACTGTACCAAATCAAGTGAAACCTTCAATCCTGAAAGATACAAACATTATAAGAAAATTCCCAGATCTGCACAACCTGACCACAACAAATACCACTAAAAACCTAATTCACACATTGGTGAATATATCTCATTCTGCACAGCGATCCAAAAACCCAAATTTTGGATATAGCAACTAATAAAAACCTTGAACAACATATCAGATCTACACATGCATAACATCAACATAGAAGAAATGCAAAGCACATCCTAGAGCATGCTCTAAACACTTGCACAACATTTTTTCTCTATTTATAAAATTTTCTCAAAAACACTTGGAAACCAAGTACCATAGACAACATCTCATCACACTACTTCATTCCAACACATCTTAGACACTGGAACATAAAGATAGCTCCATGTACTCACAACACTTCCTCAATATCTCAACTACACATGCATAACCTGCAACAACCTGTTTTCCTCTTTTTACAATTTTCTCAATATCCTCAACATCTTCATCATGCAATAAAATTCCTCACATAGTTGCCATCAATGACAAGACTGACCTGTTGATATCCTATTGGAATCAATGACAACACCTTCATACTTGCAACAAATATGCCTCACAACCAAAAACTCTAAGATGTCTTAATGAAGGCTTGTCGAATGGCCATGCCTCTATAGGAATCTTATCAATAAGAGCTGATGTAGAGGACCTGTTAATTAGGTAGCTAGCAATGGCAACAAATTTATCCCAAAACCTTTGTTCTAAACCAATACCACTCAACATACTCCTAGCCTTCTCCATTAGTGTCTTGTTCATTCTTTTGCAACTCCATTTTGTTGTGGAGAATAAAAAATTCTCTTTTGTCTATGAATACCACAATCTTTACAAAATCTATCAAAATCATTAGAGAAAATTCACCGCCATTATCACTCCTCAAACATTTTATTTTCTTTCCAGTCTACAACTCAACCATTGCTTTAAATTCTTTAAATTGACTGAAAACTTCATATTTACTCTTTAGAAAGTATACCCATGTCCTTCTAATGTAATCATCAATAAATGAAACATAATATGTGGATTTACCAATTAAAGGAACATCTATAGGACTAAACACATCAGAATGAATAAGATCCAATACACCACAAGATTTATGAGAATTTGAGTAAAACTAAACACAATCTTGTTTTCCGTAAATGCAATGCTCACATAAATCAAATTTAAGATTACAAACAAACAACCCTTCAATAATGTTTTCATTTTTAAAGGTCCTTAGACCATTTTCTCCAATGTGACCAAGTCTCTAGTTTCATAATGTAGTTTTCTTTGCAGGTAACTTTGATTCAAAAGAAAGAGCACCCTTGGGTACCTAGAAGCCATGACCATCTACTAAAGATGAAATCCTCACCTCTTCCACATAATTTCTTTTTGCAAAAGTACTATTACACTCAATAATGCATGCATCAAGCTTATACAATGTGTCATACTTGAAACCTCTAGAAATCACCATAGCACCTCTAACCATATTGCATCTTGCATCAAAAAATACTACCTACACACCTGCATCTATTAGTTTACTCATAGATAAAAAAATTTGTGCTAATACAAGGATATGCAACACACCATTAATCCTTTTTATTCTACCATTAGGAAACCTAATTCTAAATAACCTAATTCTAAATTTACCATGACCAAGAATATTTAAATAGGAATCATCACCCAAGTACACCTTACCTCCATCAAATCCTTCATATTTAGAAAACCAATCTCTATTAAAGGTCATATGGAAAGATGCACCTGATTCAATTAACCATGCATCATTACCTACACGAGTTGCCAATTCAATGAATGCATCACCATATTCCTTCTTAGGATCATAATCAAAATCAAATCTCTTCTTTCTCTTCTTCTTTTCTTCTTTGTAATCCTTACAAACATGTCCAAGCTTACCACAATTCCAACAAATAACTTTGGACTTTCTAGAAGATTTAGATCTCCCCTTGGACTTGGATTTTTCATGCTTCTCATTCTTCTTTCCTTTTTCCTTATGTCTTCCATGAATATTTAGGGCCTCCTTGGAACTAATGGATACCTCCCTCCTTATCCCTTCAGAATGAAAAGAACCTACCACATATTTAGTCTTCAAGATAACATAATTAATCCCAATAGCCATAATAAGAGAAATCCACGAATCAGGAAAAGAACAAAGTAGGATCCGAAATTTCCCCTCATCCATTTTGAAACCAACTAATGCCAATTGAGCCACCAACATATTGAATGCTTCTAAGTCATTTGTAATTCGTCCACCCTCTTCCATTCTCAAGGAATATAATTTTTTCTTCAAGAAAATATTATTCACTAAAGATTTGGATTGATACATCTCACCAATCTTCTTCCATAGTTTTTGTGCAGAGGTCTCTTCATGGACATTGATTAAAATAGAGTCTTCCAAGCAAAATTTAATTAGAAAATTGGCTTTATGGTCTATAACATCATATTGAGAATCCAAATTAGGATATGTAGGCCTTGAAACATTCTCATCAACAACATCCCACAAATCTCAATCTATCAACAAATCCTCAATCTTTAGCTTCCACATCTCAAAATTTTTTCCAAAAATATTATCCACCTTTATTCTCCTTGATGAACTTGTCATCTGAAAATTCTTGTAACAAGATCACAAAGTATCTTCTATACAATCTCACACTCAAATCTGGATTAGTTCAAAAAACCCAACAACACACAACTGAAACCAAAGGTGATTAGGATCTGATACCACTTATAAGGAAGCTAAGGTAGTGGAACAACTTCCTACACTAATCTTGAGAGGAGAATAATGCAAAACTTTATAGATCTTTAACAGTTACAAAAACTTAAATAGAAATAAACATAAATATCATGCATACCACAACATAGTGATTTACGTGGGGAAAACCCTTTCGAGATAAAATTCCCACAGTCCAAAAGTCACCCAATATATTATTCAAAAACCAAAAAGACTACAATATACTTGTAGACCAAGCTTCCCATAGGAGTATCACCACCAAAGATCCAAAGACAACATAACTACTATTAGACTCTCAAAATACATCGCTATCTATAGTTGTAGTACAAAACCCTCATAAAATAGGGTTACATTCTAGGGCAAGACAAGCCAACAAAATATCTACCATTAGATCTGAGACCTAATAATAAATGGTCTATATTTACAATATATCAGTAATTTAATTTATGTCGATCATTTATGAGTTTTTATTAACAAAAAAAATGTTAACATTAACACACATCCCACTCTTCCCCTCCACCATGTGCTCCCATTGTATATTACACCTATTGATATAACTAGGATATATATATAGCTTATCAACAATAAACCTTATATAATTACAAGATTGAGACACATTTTCCCAATATTGTAATCACCTAGTGTAATATTGAGATGTCAAATCACTGTATTGCAAGACATAGTGAATCAATCTACAATTGTAACATTGAATCCTTTGAACTCCTCTATCTTGAATTCTCTCTTCATCACCAAACCCTCATTAATAATTTTTTGGGTTTTCACACTATCAATCAACATGGTCATTCTTTGTCTAGATAAAACCCCACAAACCTTGAAAGGATGGTATCTAGGAGCTCCATAAAAAGTTGGCAATTAACCTTTTTCTTGATTTATTTCTCTTCTTACTCATGGATAGGATCTTCTATATCATATGCATAGCCATAAATCAGGTAAATTACAAGAATCATAAACAACAACCACAAAACTATCAAATTCAAGAAAACTAATTCCAATCCAAAAATGAAGAATGAATGAATGTAAGAAACATGAACAATCAATCAACTGATATACCTTTTCTCACATTAAACATCGAATCACCTTCATTGCTATTCTCAATTTTTCTTTGTAAGCTATGTTGTTCTCTTATGTGTGCACAATTGCAATAAGCTCAAATGAATGAATATGATAGAGAAATCTCAAAGACTGTGCTTGGCTTCAAATGAGGACAAAGGCTTGATTTTATAGAAATTGCAGGTTGGATGAATGGTGAGGATTTGAGGAAGAACTGAGAAGATTGATGGTGGAGAATTGATGAGAGGAATTAATTTATTAGTTAACTCGTTGCATGATTCAATGAACTGAGTGCATGAATCATCCAACTATTTGCATGATTTAGTTAGGAAATCTCATTAATTGTTAACTCAGATTGAGTATGAGTGAACTGATTGCATGAAGAGTGAATTGAAATTAATTAGTCAATGGACTAAGAGTAAGTCTCAGTCAGAGGATGAGTTGGGAACACATGAGATTTAATACTTAATTAAATTATTTAATTATTAATGCATGTGCAAATGTGAATTAAATAAATAAAATAATTAATTTTATTTATTTATGGAGAATGGATAATGTTGAGAAATTATACAAAAAATAAATAATTAAAATAATTATTTAATTTAGGAGGTGGAAAATGTATAATTAAATAATTATAAATAATTATAATTTTAGAAAAATGGATAATGGATAATTAAATAAATAATATTAATTTATTTAAATAATATAGAAGAATAAAATAATTAGTGACGTAATTAAATAAATAAAATTTATTTAATTAATTAATAGTAGAATATGAAAAATGGGTAATAATTAAATAATTGATAATATTTAATGATTAGGATATGATGGTAATTAGTGTAAAAATGTTGCTTGCAGGCTAGGACAATTTTTAGTGTCTACATTTTGCTTCTCTTTGAGACAATGTGATTTTGAGCATTGTTTCAAAGAGAAATCAAAAAATTTATGCTCAGGAGATGTCTCAGTGTGCCCCAGTATGCCCTGGTGACAACATGATAGCTTGGTGTCCCTTGGGAAATTTGGCAATTTTTTTCAAAAATTAGGAAAATTTACCGATAAGTTGTGTAGGCACCTAAATTTTGCCACTCCCATATGGTCAAATTTATCCTTATATTCTTCTAATCCCTTGTGCATAACCATATTAATTAAATATTTCATTATTTGATTAATATTTATCCTATTCCTAACATTCCCTAAGGTGTTTAATTATTTAATTGAATACTTTACCCCTTTCCTCTCCAATTTAAATAAATATACCAATTTATTTAATTTGGTCATTTGGCCCACATGAATTAAATCAATTTTTAATTCATCATTTTTCTCTCTCCACATGTCACTATCCTCCACAATTCTTCTTTAATCTAGGTTAACTTAATTAACCTGTGATTAGGATGTGCATACCACTAATTGTGGTTAGTGTCACATCCTCCATAATTTGCCACTTGCATCTAATCCTATCATTAACCTTCCTAATCATTTGCATAAGCACTAATCATGATTAATTAGTCTCTAACCTAAGTCTCTCTCCAATTATGACATGAGTACCTGAGTCAACCTTCTTAAATGCTTTCTCCTTTTGGAGAGCAATCCCCATCCCCCAAGGAATTTTTAATTCCTTTTTATTTTCCCAACATGCCAACTTGGAATTTTTAATTCCATTTATTCATCCAAGGCATCCCATGTGGAATTTTAAATTCCACTTTATCTTTCCCATATCCTTGGAGGAATTAAAAGATAATTTTTAATTCCTCCCCCCATATCCCAATGCCCTTACAAGAAGAATTTTTAATTCCCTTTGTTCTTCCCAATGCCCTTTTCCAAAATCTAGAAGGATTTGACTTG
Organism: Sequoia sempervirens; assembly: GCA_007258455.2. NCBI lineage: Eukaryota > Viridiplantae > Streptophyta > Pinopsida > Cupressales > Cupressaceae > Sequoia > Sequoia sempervirens. The sequence continues at coordinate 362,286,582 of VDFB02353493.1, read as the reverse complement.
TCACATCCTTCCATCATTTGGGGAAGGATAAGACAAGTCAAGATTTTTCCTCTCCCCAAGGTACTTCAAAGTACCTCCACATGGGATCCACCTCACCTCCACATCATTTCACCCTCTCCACCTAACCTGCGACATGTCTCCATCACATGTGTTGAGATTCCTCAAAGCATCTCAACCAGGGTGATCTCCAAACCTAGGGTTAATCCTAGCCCTTCATCTCATTCTATCCAAAATGGCTAAATACTTAGCCAATTTTATTTTTTATTCTAACACAACATTTTTCACACTTAGCCTTCACATTCTCAAGCACTCACTACCTCCATTGTTGCAACTTTTGAGCTCTTATTGTGCATTTCAATCAACTTGAGGCTGAAAAATGACTGCTCCTATCCAAGAGGAGGAGCCTGTTGATCAGTCCACATAGATACAACAAAAATGGTGGCACTAGCCCGATGCAACCATCTATGTCTAAGCCATTCCCTATGTGGGGAAGGTCTGCAGCCCCAAATACAACTTGTAGCCTCTGCTCTATTGACGCTTGGTCACCCCACTCACAAGATGCCCTTTGATTGGTAATCAAAGGATCATCCATATGTCCTCCAAAGTAACTATCATCTCCCCAGTCGAGAAGAGGAAGGTGCAGGTCTCCGAGCTCCATTACTTGATCAACACTATCAACAATGATCGGTGAGCTTGAATCATTGGTAATACCGATATGTGCAAGAGTCTCGCCTTGCCTAGGTGCCATAGTCTTCGTTTGTGAATCCCTCTATGGTCAAAGTGGCCAAGTATTGCTCCCTCATCTGCATGCTCCCTATAGGCTGCATCCATCCATATCACCTATCAAAATCTCATTTCCCCTTCATCTTTTTTCTAGCTACCCTTTTTCGTAATCGCCCCTATGCATAGTGCAATCACCCATCCTTTTTTGGTGCATTCACCCCTGTGTGAAGCACACTTGCCCCTCTAACTTGGTATTGGATCCACTCCTATGAGGTAGTAGATTCACTGATCCTCCATGCGAACGTAGGTTCTCCCCTTTCCCATAGAGGCGAGTGCACATCCACCTAAGGAGACAGACACTCGCTCATTTCCCTTCTCGAGTGAATCAACTTTAGTGTGGGATCGAACATTTTCCCCTTTGGGTGGATTTGCCTCTTTAGAGGTGAATCCAATCCTATGCATTTTTTCCCATTCCTTTAGGGGTGATTGCACAATCACCCCTTTCATTGCGTTCCCACCCATGTAGACGTGTAATCACCCTTCCTTACCTGTGCATTCACCCATGAGTTACAGGGTCAAATGCATCACCCCGAATAAGTGAATTTTCCTCCGCATAGGCGATTTCATCCCAACCCTACCCTACCCCTTGTATGAAAATAAAAAAAACATGTGCAAAAAGAAATGATGGAGCTCAATTTTTGAGGCATACCTATTGGGGAACAATGCCCTCCTTTTAGTACTCTTGAACCTCATCCTGACAATGTACGATGAATATATGCATATCATTTTTCTCTCCAACTTGCTCGATGACACGTGTGAAAAAAAGTCAAAAGTGAATAGTAATTTTCTAAATTCCTATTTATACATACCCTTTTCCCCCCACTTAACCTTATTTTTTTCACCCTTTTTAATGTAATTTATTCATTTGGTCGCCATTTGCACCCCGTTCATCCATTTTCACCTTTTTCCATCACCGTCTTCATGGTACTAGTGTCCTTTTCTTCATATCGAGATGTTGCCTAGGGCCCCCTTTTCGGGCCATCCGCCCTCTCAAGGGGGCATAATCCTTCATATTTTCTTCATTTTCCTCATCATCATTCTTTTTGTCATACCAGGGCATCATGTAGCATTTTTCATCCATTGAGTCATATATCTGATTCTGCTTCATAGTTGATTCCACTGCGTTGAGGGGCGATTCTGTATAGGCGATTCTTCCCTCCAGACAAGTGACTGCTTGGTAAACCTGAACCTAAATTTTTCTATTGAAACTTTTATTTAGTTTTGGGTTTGATATTGACCTGCTAACTTGTTTGGTCATGCCTGTATTAGTTGCTAACAATTTTTACAACTTCTTGTTTGTTGAAGACCAGAGTATAGAAGCTTCTAATGCATTTTTTGCAGGATGAATGGTCAAAGAATTAGAATAGTTTGTTTTCCCAAACTAACTAGGAATACATAGATTTAATTAAAGGGTCAAAGAATTGTTTTCCATGTTTGGAGTCACTATTGATGTATGCTCTCCCCTTGTACCGTACGATTTTCCTAGGGATTAGAAATCACTATTAACTCAAGTCCATTTGTGTTTACCTAGGAGGTGTTACTTTTTCACGTATGATCTCCCCTTGCACTACGTGCAAGCCTGGGGATTAGAAACGCCTAACACTTCCTTCCCTTTATGAGGCCTTCTTGGGATTTCATCACCTAAGGGAAAAACTCAACCATGCAAACTGATGGGTTATATAAAGGGGGAGAACTAAAGTTGTACCCCGATCTAGTCATATCATGTTTGGGGAAGCACTGATACTAGGGTGATTCCTAGTTAGGTGTGAAGGGTTGGTTTAAGTTTTTAGTACCTTCACTGAGGCTCCCGACCCACACTTGTGATGGGCTAGTGTTCATAGATGTTCCTCATACACCCTCCTGGTGTATCAAGGACTCCCTAGGTCACCTGTTAAGCCTAAATAAGACCTATGTTCAGCCATAGCTTGGTGTAGTGTAGGGGATGTACATCATAGCTTGAAGAATTTTACACCCATCATTTGGCTCCTTTGAGTAGAGACATGAATTCTCGGCTTTTCATAAGCTATGCATAGCTTTCTAAGGAGAGGGTGATTGGGTTATCCTTCCATTCCAGGAGGCCCCTAGCTATCCACTCAAGCAAAAATGAGAGTGCATACACCTATTTTGGGTGTCCCTACACTTGAGTTAAGGAGATTCCTAGTGTGGGCTACATCAAGTTTTTAAATCCTTTACTACTAATTTAGGATTTTTCAAGTGTTTGGCATGTTTTCATGTGTGATACCAATACATATTAAGTCTTGAGTCCATCCTACCTACTGTGTGTTATTTACTATTTTTTTGAGTCCTTTTCCAATCTTTCTGACTCAGAGGCGATTCTACTTCTCACAGAGGTGGATACGCTCTCTAGACAGGCGATATCTCTCTCATGGGAAAATCTGTGTTAGTCATTAGTACGGTCCCTTTTAGTCAGTTTTCTCTTGATAGGCGATTTTGTCTCATCAAGAGGCAAATCCGCTTGTTCATGTTTAGACCCTTAATAGGTGACTCCATCTCCTATAGAGGTGAATTCACTACATCGTGTCTGTACTGTCTTCCCTAGATAGGTGATTCACTCCCTGGATAGGCAATTCCATCTTCCTGAGTCTATACTGAGTTCCCCCCAATAGGTGATTCCATCTCATTTAGAGGTGAATTCACTCCACATTGTCTATATAGTATTCCCTAGATAGGTGATCTCGTATCTCAGATAGGCATTTGTGTGCCCTTGTTCGTACAATCCAGTTTCGATAGGCAAGTCCATCTTCCCAAGTTTGTACTAAGTCTTTCCCCAACAGGAGATTCCACCTCATGCAAAGGTGAATCCTCTCCATTCTCTCCATACAATCCATCATTGATAGGCGATTCCATCTTTCCCTAGATAGGTGATTCTGGTACCTTGATAGGAAATCTTGCCTTCTTGTCCATATAATCAATCCTTTATAGGTGATTCAGTTGTCCAGCTCTGTACAGTGATCCTTAGGAAAATATGTGAAATGCAGGGGTGATTCTACTCACGTGTTTGATCATCTAACTTTGATAGGTGAATTTGTACTTGTGATCCCTATAACCCTCTATTAGTCCTAGATAGGCGATTCTGCTTCCTATAGAGGCGAATCCATGATATGCTAAATGAGCAATTCTGCTACCTACAGAGGCGAATGCACTCCCCATAGAAAAAAAATGAGAGTGAGTCCTCTTGACTAGTGAAAGAAAACATTTTTCCAAGCTTAGTCTTGTGATCAAAACATTTTTAGTGTCCTCCAATCTCCTGTAATCGCCATTTTTGTACATTCAAATTTTCTAAAAGTCATCAAATTGCCATTAGTCTTGTGACCAAAACATTTTGATCACATAGCTTAGTCTTAGGTCATCCTTAATCATCGTATTAGTCATCAAACATCCAATATGAATCCCCTAGACATCTATTTGAGAGATTTTTATCCAATTTGACTACTTAATCAACCTATATCATTGTCATCCTTGCTCACTTAGAGGCGTGATCTATCCTGAGTTAGTAATCACTTCAACCTCATCAATTTTCTTCCATCTAGAGGTGAATTTTTGTTGTAATCATTCTTTTACATCATCATATCCAATCCAATCCAATCCAATCATCATCACCATTACAATCATCTAGCTTACTTGAGATTGTTAGGCTATCTCAAGTAACAATCCAAACACCATCTAGTCAAGATCTCAAGTCTAGTTGATTTAATTTAATCAATCAATCCAATCCAAACATCAATCCTATCCAATCGTCAATCCAATCCAATCCAATCCAATCCAATCCAATCCAATCCAATCCAATCAATCATCTAAACAATCATCCAATCAATTAATCCATCATCTTGGTAATCCTTTAATCAGTCATCCAGTCGTCATCACTTAATTCCATCCTAGGAGTTCACATCATCCTCATCTTCTGATCATCCACACTTTCATTCCCATTACCACTTGATCACAGGCCAAAAAGCTAATGGAACAATAATAGTCACAGGTTGTTCAATCATAGTATCCTCCCAATCTGCCCATTAATGATGGATCTCAATGTAGTCCAACATAGAACAATTCCTAGGATCTAATCCTCAACCTTCCCTAGAGGAAGGAATTGTTAATCAACCCAAGCTCTTTGTTGAGGAATATCTTAGCAATCTAGTTAGTGTGCAAATGACCAAATGTATCATTGTTGAACAGTCAAACAAAATCCTTGCTTAATTACCCATGAGAGGCACCACCCAGATTTGATATGACACATTACGCTAACACAAGAATGCCTTCTCAATCACAAGATCGTCAGAGCTCTCAAGTTCACCTAGACCCGTCCATCCCTCAAGCTCCTCAAGTTACACCATAAAATACTTGGTATCAACCCAGATTTGGGAATGATGTGTGTTATCAAATCCCACCTAACCCCATTTGGATTTCCATTAGGGGAGCAACACCTGGAGTCACTAATCCACAAGGTCATACATCCATTCTATCTATGCAACCTCTACCACAATATTAGTCAAACTAGTCATTGGGAAATTTTGGGGGCACCATGTCCAATCCACTAGCATCTGCCCCCCTCACATCCCCTCATTCAAACACAACCATTAAGGAAAAACACACCATCATTTAATCCTAGCCATTCCATCCCACAACCATCACCTTATCAAAAATCCACACAATCCAGTCCTCAACAATTCACACAATTTGGTCCTCAACAACAGTCCAAACAGTTCGGTCCTCAACAAGTTCCTCAACAACAATCCACACAATCTGGTCCTTCAGCAAATTCCCCAACAAAAATCCACACGATCTCTATCTTAGCAACAAATATCAATACCTCAAAATAATCCTACAAACCAACAACAATATCAACCACAACCTCCACATACGTACGCTAATCAACCACCACATTAATTTTCACCTCATTATCATCCACCTCCACCCTTTGTGGAACTGCCTCAATAGTAGACTTGCTATCAACCGCCTCCACCTAACACACTACGACAACAATACACTGCGCCTAACCCCAATTACCAATATTCCCAACACTAATCCCAACAACATGCATCCTATATTAACCCACAACAACCCACACCCAACACATACTAGCAACCATCCAATCTGCAATTGTCTCCATATGTCCCTCAGCAACAACCCACATATAAATATGAACCCAATCCATCATATTATCAACAAGTTCCATCCCAATAACAATTTGCATCATCCTACAATCAACCACTTCCAAACCAACAAGAAACCTACACCAATCAGCAACAAACATATACCGATCAATATCAATAGGTACCATCGTACCTTCAATCATCCTACAGTAACCCATCTTTCGATCAATCACTTCCACCACCATCATACCAAAATATGCTCTCCATGATCAATCCAATCCAATAGGTCCTTCCCCATCCACACCTATCAACAAAGAATAGGAAGAAATGAAGGCTACATTAAAAGAGTTAAAAGCTAGCACGTCATCATCTAAAATTTCCTTCAACTTTTAGGACATTTTTCCATACCCATTTGACCCATCGATTTCCACCATTCCCTTTCTGAAACACTTTGAAATTATGAAATTTGATAAATATAAGGGAAAGGGAGACCCACAAGATCACTTGTAAGAATTTTATATGCATTTTCAAGAGGTCTTATACAACGACAATTATCTCCTTCGGTTGTTCCCCTGTAGTTTGAGTGGACAAGCCTTAGAGTGGTTATTACATCTCCCACGTGGGTAGTGTAGACATCTAAATTTGACCACTTCCATGTGGTCAAATTCGTCTCCTTAATCATCCCTTTGCTCATTTAACTCATCCTCTTTGCCGGTATTAATTAAATCACTCATTTAATTAATATTTCGTGCCTTACATAAGGTTTCCAAAGTATTTAATTTAATAAATGCTTTTCCCCCTCTTTCCTCTCTAAATTAAATAAACATACCACTTTATTTAATTTAGTCATATTATCTCTTGGAATTTTAAATTTATTTTGAAATTCCTCACTTTCTCTCTCATTGTCACATCCTCCAACTTTTGCAAGTTGATCTCTAATCCCTCTTAACAATCTAACCCTCTTTCTTAGTCATAATTAATTTATGATTAAGATGTGCACACCCCTAATCATCATTAGGGTCCCATCCTCCATAACTTCTCACTTGCCTCTAATCTGTCATTAATTTGTCTAATCAAGCACTTGCACAACCTTAATCACCTAATTAGGTCAACTTAATCCCCATATCATTTATGGAATGTGTCATAAGTCAACCTTATTAAAAGCTTTCTCTTTTTGAAGAAGGCACTCCATTCCCCATGTGAATTTTTAATTCACATTTAATCCCCCAATGCATTCCTTGGAATTTAAAATTCTTTTTCTCATCCCCATGTGGATATTTGAGGAATTTTTAATTCCTCACATATCCTCTCACCCACATGGGGACAAGGGCCTCCTTTATGAGGAGATATTGTCCAATCCCAAGGTACTATGTACTACCTCCATGTCATGTACTCTCATTTCCACCTCATGTCCACTTCATCTCTTACAAGCCACTTCACATGCCGCATGTCAAGATGTGAGGGCTTGTGAGTTCTCAACTCACCTTAGCCCTACATCTTGATCTTGATGGCTCAATCTCAACCATCCATTTCCCTAGAGAATTTCAAAATCTCTATAAATACCCCCTCTTTTCTCTCATTTTAGGAGAGATCATTAATGCTAGCCAAACTCTTGCCAAATTTTTCCTTGAGCCATACTTAGCCAATTTTTCATACTTGCATCCATTTTCACTTATCTTTCCATCCTCATCTCATCTCATAGATCGCATCTCTTTCCATCCAAGGAGCATATAAATATCAAAGATCGAAGGGCCAACCAACAGATAACTCAACAAGGTGAAATCTTTCATTTTGCTTAGTTAAGTTAATCATTAGGCTAATCTTGAGGTGTAGGGTGTTTTTAGTTGTTATTTGCACTCTTTTTGTTTCCTGCTATTTTTTAACACTTATTTTCACCCTATCACATTTCTAACATGCCTGGTGGGACCCACAAATGGGTCTCTTGCTTTCACGTTTGCTATTTTTTGACTTTTTGCAGGTGCAAGTTATAGAGGGGGGGACCCGACCTGCAGAGGGGCGAACTTGACCTTCCTGGGGCGGACCCAACCTAGAGGGGCGGACCTGACCTGACAGATAGGTGGACCTGCCCTCCATAGGTGGATCCAACCTTGCCTAGGGGCGGACCTGCCCTACACAGACTCAGAAACTGACTTTTTGCAAATTTTTCACAGACAGGTGAACTTTCCCTCTGGATAGGCGAACCTGACCTGCAGACAGGTGAACTTTCCCTACAGACAGGAAAAATTTCCTTGTAGATAGGGGAACTTTCCCTCTAGACAAGCAGATTTTCCCTAGACAACTTTTTCTAGAAGGTAATTTTTTGTTTTTAGCACTCCTTTTGATTGTTTTAAGAGTTTTTAACCCCCTAACTAGGCACATAGTTTAACTAGGAGTATCAATTAATCTTGTTTTCTATGTTTTTTGGTAATCTATTTGATGTATCCAATCCCCTTGCACCATTCGACGATCCTGGGTGATGAGAAATCGTAGCTTACCAAGTCCTTTAAGTCATCCTCTTTTATTTTTCTTAGCGAGACCTGCTTGGGGATTTCATCACCCCAAGGGACGATTCCAACCACACATACCAGTGGGGTATATAAAGGAGGGGGAGTGAAATTTGTACCTCAACCCAACCACGTTGTAATTGGCGAAGCATCAAAATGACGTGAAGAGTTGGTCTGAGCCTTTAGTATCTCACTAAGGTTCCCAACTCACTCTTGTAACGAGTTAGTGTTCATGGTTTGGGCCTCACGTACCAGATGTATATTGAAGAATCTCTAGAAATTATGTTCATCCTAGAATAGAAGAATTTTTCAGCCATACCCTCTCTACTAGACTTAGGTTTGTGTTGTCTGAATTGTCTTCTTCATGTGAAACCAGTGATTTTCTGATTAATTGACTCATCCATTTCCTTTTCATTGATGATTGCTGTGTTTTGAGTCCTTTGCCTTAGTCATCCTTTCAAAATTCAAGTTTAAACCTATCCATAGGAAAACTTGCCCTCTGAACAGGTGAACCTGACCCACCTAGGGGCGAACTTGACCTTGAACCAGCGTTTTCCAGCCTCTTTCGGCCAATTTTGACCAACTTTAGCTCCATAGGTGGACTTACCCTCTGGACAGGCGAATTTTCCCTCTAGTTAGGCAAACTTGCCCTCTGGATAGGTGAACTTTCCCTCTAGATAGGTGAACTTGCCCTCTGGACAGGTGAATTTTCCCTCTAGACATGCGAACTTGCCCTCTGGACAGGAAAATTTTCCCTCTAGTTAGGCGAACTTTCCCTCTGGATAGGCGAACTTGCCCTTTGGATAGGTGAATTTTCCCTCTAGATAGGCGGACTTGCCCTCTAGACAGGGAATTTTCCCTCTAGGTAGGTGAACTTTCCCTTTGAACAGGCAAACTTGACCTCCAGGGGTGGACCTGACCCTTGATCGATCAACTTTTTCATCCGTTTCATCATTTGGGACCCTCGTTTCATCGTTTCTATCACTCATCTCCCCATTCCAAACGTCCAAGATTCCATTCACCATCCTAAACATGCGAGCATCTATTTACCCTTTCAGAGTCCCCGTTCACTTAGTCGTTCTCCACATCTTGGATCTCGTTTCCTTATTTTAGATCACCGTTATTCCATTAAAACCCTATTAAAGCAGTTATCCTAATTGACCTAGGTGTTCATCTCTAATCATTATCTATCACAGCCAACTTAGGATTGTCATCCATCCCAAGTCAGTCATCCTTGTTGTCCCAATCAATCCACTTCTATCTCGAGTTGGATTCGGTGCAATTATCATACATCCACCCTTTAGACGATTAATCAACACCTAGCGTTATCAAGGATCACTCTTGAACTTGGTTTCAGATTACGATCATTATCATTCATCCTAATCGAACATCAATCCAGGTTGGTCGATTGTCTACCAATCAACCCAATCCGATCTCATCAAATAAATCCATTTCAAATTAATCATCCAAATCAAGCCCATTGAGCCATATCCTCATTGGCTAATCCATTGGGTCAATCCTTTCATCATCATCTTGATCATCTTAGCATCTTAATACGTCCTATCATCTTGCATGCCCATTCAAACTCGGTCATAGACAAGGAAAATGGCCGAACAACAAGCCCAAAATCCCCAACCAAACATCCCTCAAGATCCCAACAACCCAGTTAATGTCTCGCAAGATCCTACTAATGGAACGAATATCCCTCAAGATCCCCATAACGGTACATCATCACAATCCAATATTGACGGTCAAAATACATCACCCCCTGGGGATGAAAACATGTTCATTCAACCCGAACTTACATTTGAGGAACACTTTAGTAACCCTGTCAATGTGCAAATGATGGATCACCTTCTCGAAAAACATGGAGAAGAAATCTTGGCCCACTTAATTGAAAAAGGTGTCAAACTTCCACCAGGAGTTGACTTATCCAAATATAGTGGTTCCACGTCTAACGCACCCCAAGGTTCACAAAATGCGCTAGGTAGTTCATATGTCCCCAATGTTCCTCCAATAGAAGGTTGGCATCAACCTAAATTCGGCAATGCCATTCTATATCCCATCATCAATCCTCCACATCCCACAATCTCAGTCATAGGGTCTCCTCAAACAACTGATCCCAACAATCCTTTTGCCTTTGGCATGCCACAAAACATTCTACAACCACCACCACTAATGAATCCGCCTCCTACCAATACAAGGGGCAACCCTTTTACTGCATTGCCTCCACCTTCTGGGGCCATAAACCTATGATCTCCCTCGTACGCATCTCCACAGCCTCCCCAATATAACTTACCACCTCCATTATTTCCACAGGGTACATCCCAACCAAATGTCCACTTTGGTACCCAACAACCCCCTTTGCAAAACACCCCTACGTTATCTCAGTTGCGCCAACAACAACAACCGCCATATAACCCTCCATTCTCTTTACAACAACCACTACACCAATCACAAAGCAATCTGTCCTGACCTCCCGCTCAAACCATATCCCTGTTCCTCACATCCATCCTACGTCTGTGAGCCCAAACACAATACAACATCCCATCTCAGCCCACACAACATCTCACATCCCATTAGCAACCACCCCAGCATTATTATTTCCATAACCAACAACAGTCCCAGCAACAACCACCTTATGCGGCCTCTCAGCAATCACAACAGTACCTTCAGTACCAGTAGGCCAATCCACAACATCACATCCAAGCTCCTCAGTAGCCTACCTCACATTTTTATCAAATGAATATGTACTATACCTTGCAACAACAACCCCCATATCAACAACATCCCTCAGCATACCAGCAAGGGATGTCATCATCTCACTACCAAAATCCATACCTCAACATTCTGACACTCTCTCAACAGGATCCTTCATCGTCCTACTATCCATATCCATCCAACCCACCTTTGGCTCTTATGCCACCAGTCAACTTGGATCTGTTAGAAATCAAAGCCGCTTTGAAAGATCTTCAAGTTGGAACTGGCAAACAATCATTCAAATTTGAAGACATATGCCCTTATCCATTTGATCCCTCCATCTCATTGATCCCCTTCCCTAAACATTTTGAAATACCAAAATTCTATAGATACAGGGGGAACAAAGATCCTAAGGCCCACTTGCAAGAGTTTTACTCCCAGTGTCAAGAGGTTATGCACAATGACAACTATCTCTTGCACCTGTTCCCACAGAGTCTGACAGGAAATTCCCTAGAATGGTTCATGGGTCTAGAACGAGGGTGCATAAAATCCTTTGCGAACCTGTCAGAAAAATTTGTTTCCTACTTCTCCTTCAATTTGGAGCACACTGACACCTTAGATCTCCTCAAAGAGAAAAAACATGAGGGAGAAACCTTTGCTAGCTACCTTCAAAGGTGGCGTGCGCTAGCAAGCCAAATGAAAACCCCTCTCAAAGAGAAGGACATGGTCACCCTCTTCGTGGAGAAATCTCATCCCGACATGGCTCATAATTTTAGGTTACACTGTGTCACCACTTTCATGGAGATAGAGGAAAAAGGACCCATACTTGAACGTGCCCTTGTTGCCAAAGGGCACATCAAGATACACAATTATGACAGAGAAAGGTCATCCGGTGATAAGTCTCACTTTTGGAACAAGAATAAAAATGCAGTGAATGATGGTGTCATTGACACTAAACATGTTCAGGTAGTCAATACCTCCCAGTGACAACAACCATTTGTACCTAATGCCATATCCATACCATAGGGGGCATCTCGTCCTCCTCAATAGTCAAACCAAAATCGTCAAGGGAACGAAAAATGCCAGTATGCTCAATTAGGAGAACCCTTGAGTGTCGTCTTCAATAAGTGGTTACATATCAACTATCCGATCACCTACCCTGTCACCAAGCCACTTGACAAATCTAAACCTAAACCTACATGGTTTAGGGAAAATGAATATTGTGAGTTCCATAAAATCAAAGGACACACTCTGAATAAGTGTCAAGGTCTCAAAAACTATGTCCAAGACCTTATCGATCAAGGAGATATCAAAGTCGACACCAGTCAAGCCCCATCATCTAATGCTCAATTTCAGATATACCAAAACACCTTCCCAAACCATAATCAAGGTACAAGCACCTCTAGTAGCAATCCCCAAGACAACAACACCAATAATGTAAGCTATAAAAATGTACCCCTCAATTATGATGGCATTATCCATTACATTGAGCAGGTAGAACCCCGTGTGTCTATGATACATGTTAAAGCTAAAGATCCTCAATGTGTTGTTACTACGCGACGATCCCGCATCACTATCTCGATAGCCCCCACATCCACTCAATCGACTCCTATAAAATCATAGTACAACATTCTTGATCACTTAGGAAAGACCGTTGCTCATATCTCCATCATGGACTTGCTTAAGTCTTCTCCCGTACATCAAGAAATTCTCAATAGAGCCTTACAGGAAACCCATGTACCTAATGACATCAATCCCACATGATTCCAAGCCCTTGTGGGACACCTGGCTTTGTCTTACTAGCAACACTTCAGCTAGAATGACATGCCAAATATTGATGCCAATCATAACCGTTCATTGCACATTGAAGTCCTAGTTGCTCAACATAAAATAAAAAAGGGTCCTGATAGATAATGTCTCTACCCTCAATTTATGCACTCTGAAATTCATAAAATAGGTGGGGTATAGCCAAGAATATTTGAGTAACCAAATCATCACAATCAAGGCTTATGATAATGTAGAAAGAAATTCTGAAGGGATTATTAGTCTTCCTATTCAAGTTGGACCGGTAGTTCAGTATACTACTTGTCATGTCCTTGATCTGGACTTACCATACAATCTCTTCCTCGGATGCCCATGGCTCCATGCGATGCAAGCCATCCCCTCCACGTACCATCAATGCTTAAAATTCCCGGTTAATGGACAAGAGATCACCATTTATGCTGACCCCCAACCATTTGAATACTGCCGTGCTTTAGAAGCATCATTTCCCCATTTACATTATTGTCCTGGGGTTGAAATAGGGGCATCTCAGTCATCATCCGCTAATCCAACCTCCACCATGACAACCACTCCATCTTCCATCACCAATCCTACAGTCACAAAATTCCAGATCATTGATAAGGGGTGTGGTGAATATGAAATGCATACTACTCTTAATGTGGCAACCATGCCACTGTCACCACATGAGTACGGTCAACTATCACCTTCAATGCAAAAAACATCCCTACTACCACTTTCAGGTCCCCTAGTATCAAAATAGATGCACCAAAAGAGGATATAAGTCAATGGGTATACCGAGAAGAACCCCAATTGGATCCTCCTCTAAAGGAATACTTCCAGGAAGCATATCCTTGGTCAACTAAGTTTGCAGAGAAGTATAACTACCAAGGTAGAGGCCTAGGTAAATAAGAACATGGGTGGTTGCAACCTATTGATACATCAAAGCTGCCAAAGAATATAGGTCTTAGATATGACAAAAAGTAGAAAGGCCCTACAACATCGTCTAATACTTCCAATAGTGTTACTATGGACGATGGCTGATTGGAAGACATACCTGAGGAGGAATCCATCATACGTGCATATGATGACGTCGATCACACCTATCATCCATGTTCAAATGCCTATCTGTCTGTACCATTAGCCTATCCCTTCGTCATCCTGAGCTTATTGATTGGGACCTACGTGATAGCACACCTGTCAATATGTCTGTGGATACATATTTCAACCTCATGGGATTCGGGGAGGATGAACACTCCAGTCGCAAAAATAAGAACAAGAAAAATAAAAAAGTCATCTAGTGAAAACCTCCCTAAGGCACTTCCTGACCCGGGAAAAGTAAAAATAAAGGACTCATCCGATAGTGAAAACCTCGAAGAGGAGCTGGAGGATGGAGATGTTCATCTTCCCCTTGTGGGAACTTAGTTATCTGCACGATTTTCCATCCTAATTGAAGAGACTCAAGAAGTTAACCTGGGTACTGCTGAAAATCCTAAGATCACCTATGTAGCCAAGTCACTCTCAGAACAAGAGTATCCAGTCATTGTGTGGCTACTCCACGGGGGTATCATTAACTTCACTTGGTCATATTTAGATATTCCAGGCTTAGACCTCGCTTTAGTGGTTCATCATCTGGATGTCTGCCTATATGCCAAGCCTGTCAAACAGAAGCTCCGCAAGATGCATCCACAGGTAGCTTGATTAGTCAAGAAGGAACTAGAGAAATTACTAGATGCAGGTTTTATCAGACCAATTGACTACTTTGATTGGATCTCCAATATAGTACCAGATTCCAAACCAAATGGAGACATTCAGATCTACACAGACTTCAAGGATCTTAACAAGGCCTGCCCAAAAGATGACTTCCCTCTACCTAATATTGACATGTTGGTCGACCTCACTGCAAGACATGGGATGTTATCCCTTATGGATGGTTTCTGTAGTTGTAATCAGATCTGAATTGCATCTAAGGACCAACACAAGACTACTTTCACAACACCTTGGGGTAATTTCTGTTACAACATTATGCCCTTTGGTCTCAAAAATGTGGGGGTGACATATTAGAGGGCAATGACGGTCATCTTCCATGACCTCATCCATATCATCATGGAGGATTATGTCGACGACTTGTTAGGGAAATCCAGAACTCGAGTAGAACATCCTACCGTCCTGAAAAAGATCTTTGAATGGTTGGAACATTACAAGCTATGACTAAATCCAAAAAAGTGTGTCTTTGGTGTTACATCGGGAAAACTATTGCGTTTCATAGTCTCTCGAAGGGGTATTGAGGTTGATCCCGCCAAGGTGAAAGCTATTCTAGACATGCCACCCCCGCACAATCTGAAGCAATTAAGAAGTCTCCAAGGGAAGATGCAATCCATCCGTCGGTTCATAGCCCAACTTGTAGATAAGTGTCAGCCATTCACCCATCTCCTAAAGAAAGACTCCACCTTCCGATGGAACCAACAGTTTCAAACAGGTTTCGATAAAATCAAGGAATACTTGGCTCATCCATCGATCTTGATGCCACCTATTCCAGGGAAACCCCTCCTGCTTTATATCTCTGCCACTTCAATCATGCTAGGGGCATTGTTGGCACAACATGATGAGTCATCTAAAGAGAGAGAAATCTACTACATCAGTCAGACACTGGTCGGCTATGAATTAAACTACTCTCCCATGGAAAAATCCTGCCTCGCAGTAGTCTTCAACACACAGAAACTCTGACATTACATGCTCAGCCATTCGGTCAAGTTAATAGAAAAGATCAATCCACTGAAGCATCTGTTATCTATAAACACTCTAACTGGCCGCATGGCCAAGTGGGTCATGCTCCTAAGTGAATTTGACATAGATGTGTGGAGCGAAAAGCAATAAAGGGACAAGTCATAGCTGATTAGTTGGCCGAGACGCCACTAGTAGATGCTTACCCTTTGGTCACTGAATTTCCAGACGAAGAAGTTTACATAGTTACGGAAGCACCAGCTTGGAAACTATATTTTGATGGCTCATATACTCACAATGGATTAGGCGCAGGAATTATATTAGTTACCCCTCAAGGGGACTATATTCCAAAGTCATTCAGAATAGCATTCTCGTGTACCAACAATATGGAAAAGTACAAAGCCCTCCTCACCAGCCTTCGAATTGCAAAGCAATGGCACATAACTCATTTGAAAGTCTTTGGTGATTCATTGTTAGTCATCAAGTAGGTTAATGATGAATTCTTAACAAAAGATGATAAGCTATTACCCTACAAGCGCATGGTGGATGATTTCAAGAAGTATTTCACCTTCATACAATTTGACCAAATTCCAAGAGCACAGAACAAAGCAGCTAGCACAATGGCTACCATTGGCTCCCTGATTGACATGCCTAAAGATTGAACAAAGTGAGAGTTCCTTGTGGAACAACTTTTAATCCTAGCATATGATATCCCTGAGATGGACATGGTGTGCGACATTATGGGTCCTACTTCCCCATGGTACCAAGACATATATGCCTATCTACATGATAATATTCTCCCTCTAGATCTTACACACAATCAACACAAATCCTTCATTCATCACTCTTCTTGATACTTTATCATTGGTGATACGCTTTATCATCGTGGGTATGATGGAATCCTCCTTAGATGTCTAAATGAGACTGAAGCCCATACTGCACTAATGAAAGTACATAGTGGTGTTTTTGGGGCTCATTCAAATGGTATGGATTTGGCCAAAAGGATACTCCAAGCATGATATTATTGGCCTACATTAGAACATGATGCTTGTGAATTTGTGAAGAAATGCCTTCCCTGCCAACAACATGCAGATTTGATTCATGCTCCAGCACAAGACCTTCAGCCCCTCCTAACATCGTGGCCATTTTATCAATGGGGTTTCGACTTGATTGGAAATATTTACCACCATCTTCTAACGGCCATACATTCATAATTACTTCCACTGAGTACTTCACCAAGTGGGTGGAAGCAATGCCACTCTCACAGATCACCGGTATTCAAATTTCAAAATTCATCCTTTACCATATTCTCTGCAGATATGGTATCCCATCCACCATCCTCTCTGATAATGGAAAACCTTTTAAAAACTAGGCGATGAAACATCTATGTGACACCTTTCATATCCAACATCATTGGTCAACACCTTATTACCCCTAGGGTAATGGTTAGGCATAAGCAACCAACAAGACCCTTATCCGCATCCTCAAAAAGGTTGTGAATAATACTGGTCGAGATTGGCACCTCCATATTCATCCCACCCTCTACACATATTACACATCCATCTACACCCCTACAGGCGCCACCCCCTATTCTTTAGTGTATGGTGCCGAAGCCATCTTTCCAATTGAAGTTGAGCTCTCATCACTAAGGATTTCTCTGAAGAACCTCATCAATGAGGAGGATGCTTGTGTTGCATGACTTGCACAACTGGAGTTACTTGATGAAAGAAGAATCAAAGCCTGTGATCATCTGCAAGCATACCAAAACAACCTCAAGCATAACTACAATAAGAAGGTTCATCCTCGAAAATTCCAGGTTGGTGATCTTGTCCTTAAAGAGAACCAGTGCACCCAACAGGATCGTGATAAAAAAGGGAAAATTTGAGGCAAATTGGTTGGGGCCTTATATCATAGCCGCTAAATATGGATCTGGGGCATATAGACTGACTAATCTTGAAGGAGAGACCCTCGAAGGACCCATAAATATCATGCATGTAAAGAGGTTATACACCTAAGTTCGCTTGGTAACCTCACCTAATAAAAAAAATAAGTAAAAAAAATCAGAAAAAAAAGATCAAAAAATAGTAAAGAGAGAAATTCGTCCTATGGTGAAAACCACCTTTTGGTGGCGCCTTGGATAAGTACGGGTGGTGAAAACCTAGTAATAGGCATCATCCATAGAGGGTTTAATCATTATCTACCTGGTATCCTAGTTATTTTATGCTTTCATCCGCACTATCATCCTCACCCATCCCATCCTTGGCCGCTTGGTACATTTTAATTGAGCATTGGATGATCCATCTTGGCTATCCTTTATCCCAAGATTTTCAATATCCCGCTCTGAGCTTATGTCGTTCGTTTGATAGTTGGTCAGTTTGTGTCTTCATATAGCCCCCCCATCACCTCGATCTCCATCTAGATCTCATCCTGTCGTTTCTTTAGTCAAACTACGTTGCCCTTGTGCTGTCACGTAGGCAAGGTTGATCATTTGATCTGCCCCCAGGGTATTCTGACCATCGCGTGTTGGTCGTCCATCATCTGCCTCCATCGTCCTCTTTCCTCTTTACCCATGGTATTTTCCTAAATTATGAGGGCTTTGCGCTTTCATGTAGGCAAGGCTAATATTTGATCAGCCCCTAGGTTTGTAGGGTGTGTCAGTGTGTGTGCTTGTCTGGCTCATTCTTCACAAGAAAAATCCCCTAGTGTCAAGACATCTGGCTAATGGAAAACATCTTGTGTCAACTGGGTCATTCTAGTTTAGTATCCATCATCGGTCTCAATAGGATGCATCCTTTCTAATAAACCACTTCAATCCCATCCATCCCCTTGATCCTATGGCAAAGTACGTTTGAAATTGATTGTGATCTTTTGATGCTTTTGGACTCTGTTTGTCATATGAGCTCCCTATTAGCGCTTGTCATGGTCGCCTTGATCCATCATATCATGGTGTGCTTTGACTTGTCAACATAGGGGTGTATCTTGATATTTTCTTTATTATTGTCTTCTCGGTTGTCCCACATAGTACCCACCAAGATCTCTGAGGTCTTGTGTTACGCTGGGGCATCCTTGTGTGTTTGTGGTTGTCCCAATACTTGGTCTGACCAAGGTCATTGTGACCTTGGGGTGTTGGGATAGCCTTTTTGTTTGTTGTGTTTGTTTCATGCATTTGATGCCAACTCACCTTGGTCTTACATATCAGGGTATTTGGTATCTTATGCTATAGAAAAAATCAATGCTCTAAAGATGGAAAATTACGTTCTTAATTGCACTACATTTCATTTCACTACATACACTCTCCATTCAGCCTTCTTCATGACCTAGGACTTGTGATTTAGGTTGTGCAAGGTCTTGACTCTTTTCCCTCTTGATCTTCCTCTTAGGATACTAATATTTTTTTAATAGGTGCAGTATCACACCCACAATACACCTATCACCTATCCGCACTCCCATGCAAGTCCTTACTGACACTTAGGTTTGCATTATAGGAACTCATCTTTCATTCATATTTCATGTTACATTATAGGTTCAATATATTTCATAATTCATAGGCTAATTAGATTATGCATCATAGTTTCATTTAATACATATACGTCCATATTAACATTTACATCATACATGCATTATCACCCACCAAAACATATTGTTAGCTACATCCTAAATATTCATATCATCCTGCATTATCAACATTAATATATGTATAATCATCCATTCTTATAAACATGTGCATACATAAACCAAATCATCCATTCCCATAAACATATGCATACACAAACCAAAGTGTCCATCTACATAAGCACGAAGTAGCATAAACATGTGCAAAAATAAATCAAATCATACATCCACATAAGCATACGATATCATATACATGTGCATAAATAAATCAGATCATCCATCCACATAAGAAAGAAATATCATATACATATGCGTACGTCAACTGAATCATCCATCACAAAAAACATAATGCATAGTGTCAATAAGGGCTGTCCCATATCATAATCAAACATAATACAATGTACATCCAATAATCTACCATAATCTACCACATATCCATCATATATCATCGCATAAGGTACAAAATATAGAGATGTAGAGCACCTTTGATCTCTGTCGATAGGTACTAACACTCCATCTTGTGTCTGTCAAAAAACTGGTATCCTATCATTTGCTCTCGGGCTGCTCTACTGTGAGCTACCCACATCTGATCTCGGAGGAGTGTTCGACACTAGCCCTCTGTGTGTGGGAGTCTCTTGGTAACCACCAAGAGGTAGGAGTCCACCGATAGTCACTATACCCTCTGGTACATGTCCCTAATGACTGGGACAATGCTGGCATCTGATGTAGCGCGTCATGCGCTACACTAGATCTGGAACAACATGCTCATACACACACTTCCAGTAACTCGCCCCCTGCATATAATCATCTCTCTGCACAGCCTAATGCCTAACGATATTCTGCTCAAGTCTATACTTGTCCCGATCTTCGCTAATAGCTCTCCGCTCCTGTACCAAGGACTCCTGTGCCACTGTCAGCTATTGTACCTGCTTTGTAGCCCTGTCTCTCTCAGCCTTTGTAGCCTGTAACTATGTCCATAACCCCTATACCTCTACCTCCGGCTCACCCCCTGCACCATGTGTTGCTCGCAGCTGAGCTTGTGTTGTGTCTCGCTCACTCTGCAGTGTTTGCATCCGTACCTATGTGACATCTCTCTCCCTGTGCGTAGCCTGTGCCCGAGTGTTCGCTGCATCCCTGTCCCTTTGCAATGCTTGAAGTCTCAACTCGGTAGAATCTCGCTCTTGTCGAAGACCTGACACCTGTGACACCGCTGCATCCCTCTCCCTCTGAAGAGACTGAACCTCTATCTCTGCCACCTACCTCTCACTCTCAGACACCTGTGCATGTGCCTGTTCCACATCTCTCTCTATCTGCAACATGCGTATCTACCTCCTCATCTCCTCTCTCCGTTGCATCAATCCCATATCCCTCACTGTCTGCTCTAAACATCCACTTTGTCTCTGAGATCAGCCTGCTCCCTGTGCAGATCTTCTCTCTCTCTCTCTCTATAACTGCTCTAGCTATCCCTGCGGGCCCTCTATATCTTCGACAGTCCCTACCCCAGTCTTTGATGGCTCCTGCCTTGTTCCTCCTCCAATAGCCTGCCGTATCGTCGCCTCCGCCACCAACCGGTCTCTCTCCCAACTCACTGCATCTCCCTCCTCATTCTCCCTATCCACCTCTGCTCACAACCTCTCTACCTCTACCTATAGGTCAACCGCCTCATCTCATGCCTCATCCCTCTCTCTCATCAATCCCCTCTCCACATCTGACACCAGCGTGGCCAAGCCTGAGTAATCTCTCTCACTCTAGGTGAATCATGCCTGTAGCTCGCTCAACACTGCCTCTAATTTGACCCGCTTTTCCTTTGTCTGCTGTAATCACTGCTTGCTGAGGCGCAGTCTCTCTAGAGTCTCTCTCAACACCACCATGGGATCCTCTCCTCTAGGAGGTGCTGTCGACAGTGGTCGGATGTCATACACATCAGTGTCAATGTCCATCTCTTGTGGCTCATACCCCTCACTCTCTGTTGACGCCTCCATCTCCTCCACATCAATCACCAAGGCAGCTCCCCGTCTCCCTATCATCCTCTCCTGCCCTCCACTGGCCTCGCTCTCTGCCTGTCTCTGTCCCTGCTGCCCTGCTGTGGCCACATCTACCTCTTATCTCTCCCACACTCCACTGGCCTCAGCATCCTCTTCTCTCTCCTACTGCTGAACTCCTGGGATGCACGTGCCTCCTGCCTCCTCTCTCTTTAGACCTTCGGCCCCCTATCCTACCATGCCGCAGCCCTGGCCTCATCCTCTCCCTCCTCTGCTCCATCTCCCCCTGGGCTTTTCGCCGTTGTCTCCTCCTGCCTACCCTCACTGGCTCCAACCGCCCCCTGTCCCTCCTCCTGCTGTCCTCCTCTCTCCTGACCTCCTCTTTGTCGTCCTTGGGGTATCGGTCTCCCTTCCCTTAGCCGTTTCTCATCCTCTGATCCGAACCCTAGTGCTCCCTCAATCGACACTACTAGTGTAATCCGTGGAGGTGGATGTCGCCTGGACCACTGCCAGTATCTATTTGTTGTCCTTGTATCTCTCTGCCCCTCCCACCTATCTGGGTATGGCACAAACTGCAATGCCTCCAGCTCCTCCCACACTGCATCCAAATCCAGCTCAGCCCCCCATGGCCACTCTTGTGTCAACCGTTGAAACATCACCCGCCCCGCGGGAATATCCTGCCTCACTCCAAACTGTCGTGTCACCCAATTGGGTATGTGCAGCTCCACTATAAGAAGACCTATCCCAATAATATAACATCGGGTAAAGAAGTACCACTGTGTGCCTTCTCATTGTCCCTCTAGCCCCTGAAACGCCGCAACACATACAGATGCCATACTATCATCTCCGCCTGCAGTATCGCTCCGACCTCTGCCCCCATCCCCAGGTCACAACCTCTCTGTCATCCTACCCTCTTGCTCTCCACACAATCAACCTAGTCACCCTGATGTGCTCCCAAGCCCAGACTTGTAGCAGTGTCACACTCAACGCCCTCCGATAACATACCTAGTGCATATCCTGGTACAACTGTGCCAACATACAGGTCTCCCACGCAAACTAACCCTCTCGGCCCTCGATGGTATGACAAATCACCTTGACAAACTGGAGAGACAAGAATCGACTGCTCTGGTCTAGCACCAGTATCCCACTAATTAGTCCCGCTAGGTACAACGACAATGCCGGTACCCTGCAAGACAAATTTTTTTCCACATCCAACTGCTGCCACTGAATCGGTAGCTTGTCACTACCAAATACAAATCTGCACAGACTCATCCATTGCCTCGCCCACTACCCAACACTCACTAACTATAAGCCCTACTATGGGGAGCCTCAAAATCTGCCAAACATCCTTTAGAGTCACTGTCATCTCCCCAATTGGTAGGTGAAATGTCGATGTCGCCGAGTCCTAGCGCTCTATCAAGGTTGTCAGCATGGCCCTGTGGGCCTTAATTGTTGGGTATGATAGCATATAAACTAGTCCTACCTCTGCTAGTCTTTGGTGATCTATGCCTGTCATCGCCACCATGCATCTCATCAACACCTCAGACCGTCTCTCCCGCGTCTGCAAGCTCTCAACATTCTTCATCCATCACATAAACACTATGTCAGCTTGTCCTGGCATTGTTTTGCCCCCCTTTTTTTATCTTATCTAACTTCTCCCCACCTCGAGATTTCTCTCTCCCATCCCACCTCCTTCCTCCCAGATCCTTGCCTTGGCTTGGGGTGGACCCGCCTTAGGCCCAGGACGGCTTCGCCCCAATCCATGAATGGACCCGCCCTAGCTCGGGAAGACCCGCTCGGCTCCATAGGTGGACCTACCCTCGTTCCCAGGTAGACCCGCTCGAGCCCGAGTAGACTCACCCTAGCTCGCGGGCGAGCCTTCCCCCAGCTCGGGCGAGCTCGCAGGCGAATCTACCCAAGCTCGTAGGCGGGCCTCTACCCACCTCGGGCGGACCCGCCCGAGCTCACGGGCAGGCCTCCGCCCACCTCAGGCAGACCCACCCAAGCTCGCTGGTGGGGGTCTGCCGAGCTGGAGTGGGCTCGCTTGAGCTCGAGCGAACCTGCCCAGGCACGGGTGGCCCCGTAAGTCTACACAAACCAAGCAAAACCCCCCGACCCCCCTAAATTTTATTTCCCTCTAACCCATTTTTCATCTAGCCTGACCCAACGAAACCCATGTTTTCTTTTTTTAAACAAATTTAAGCAAATTGACCAAAATCACAAAGTTGGGTTTCAAACTAACCTAGCGTGGCACGAAACACTCACTGAAGAAGTGTCGCATCTCGTCCCCCCAGTGGATGATGTCGGTATCATACTCCATCATCGTGCACTCTCCCTCTCCTCCTCACTTGACAGTTGTCCAAATAAGGAGGTAATTCCTAGACTTACCTTTTATAGCCTTTTTTCCCTCCCTTTTCAATTTTTAAAATAAAGGGAATTTTTTTATTTTATTTAACCTTTTTTTCCCCTCAACTAATTCACTCACTCCTATCTTCCCGAGCAGCCATTTGGACACTGTACACCCGTTTTATCCCGTTCAAGCGCTAATCTTCTTAGTTTTTTGTGCTCTTTCCAATGACATCTACCATTTCATACTTTTGAGAAGTTTCCCGGAGCCCCTTTTTCCTTCCCTGTCCACCTTCTCGAGGGAGCATACCCTACCATTCCCTCCCAATCTTCTGTCATAAGCCTTCTCTTGCGAGATTGGGGAATCCCCTTTAATTCTCCTCCGTTCGGGTAGCTCACGCAAACTCTCCCATGTCGGGGCATCTCTTTTTTGGTCGCTTCTTCCATAGAGTTGTCTGTATTTTATTTTCTTCGAAACCCTATTATCTTAATAGTGTTTCGAAGAGGGGAAAAATGTAGACATCTAAATTTGACCACTTCCATATGGTCAAAGTCATCTCCTTAATCATCCCTTTGCTCATTTAATTCATCATCTTCGTCGGTATTAATTAAATCACTCATTTAATTAATATTTTGTGCCTTACATAAGGTTTCCAAAGTATTTAATTTAATAAATTCTTTTTCCCCTCTTTCCTCTCTAAATTAAATAAATATACCACTTTATTTAATTTAGTCATATTATCTCTTGGAATTTTAAATTCCTCACTTTCTCTCTCATTGTCACATCCTCCAACTTTTGCAAGTTAATCTCTAATCCCTCTTAACAATCTAACCCTCTTTCTTAGTCATAATTAATTCATGATTAAGATGTGCACACCCCTAATCATCATTAGGGTCCCATCCTCCATAATTTCCCACTTGCCTCTAATTTGTCATTAATTTTTCTAATCAAACACTTGCACAACCTTAATCACCTAATTAGGTCAACCTAATCCCCATATCATTTATGGAATGTGTCATAAGTCAACCTTATTTAAAGCTTTCTCTTTTTGAAGAAGGCACTCCATTCCCCATGTGAATTTTTAATTCACATTTAATCTACCAATGCATTCCTTGGAATTTAAAATTATTTTTCTCATCCCCATGTGGACATTTGAGGAATTTTTAATTCCTCACATGTCCTCTCACCCACATGCGGACAAGGGCCTCCTTTATGAGATCTTGGCCAATCCCAAGGTATTATGTACTAACTCCATGTCATGTACTCTTATTTCCACCTCATGTTCACTTCATCTCTTACAAGCCACTTCACATGCCACATGTCAAGATGTGAGGGCTTGTGAGTTCTCAACTCACCTTAACCCTACATCTTGATCTTGGTGGCTCAATCTCAGCCATCCATTTCCCTAGAGAATTTCAAAATCTCTATAAATACCCCCTCTTTTCTCTCATTTTAGGAGAGATCATTCATGCTAGCCAAACTCTTGCCAAATTTTTTCTTGAGCCATACTTAGCTAAATTTTCATATTTGCATCCATTTTCACTTATCTTTCCATCCTCATCTCATCTCATAGCTTGTATCTCTTGCCATCCAAGGAACATACAAATATCAAAGATCAAAGGGCCAACCAACGAACAACTCAACAAGGTGAAATCTTTCATTTTTCTTAGTTAAGTTAATCATTAGGCTAATCTTGAGGTGTAGTGTGTTTTTAGTTGTTATTTGCACTCTTTTTGTTTGCTGCTCTTTTTCTAACACTTATTTTCGCCCTATCACAGGTAGATTTCTATATTTTCTAATTTGTCAACAAAGCTCGTAACACACTTCTCTTTTAATTTAGAGAAGGATATAGAATCCATGGACCTTATAAAGGACAAGCAATGTAATGGTGATACATTTGCTAGCTACCAACAAAGGTGGCGAGCTTTAGCCAACCATCTTAAGCGTAGCCTTTTGAAGAAAGAATTAGTGGGTATCTTTATTGAAAACTCACATCCTGAGTTGGCATATAATTTATGCATCCATTGTGCAACTACCTTCATTGAAGTCATTGAAAAGGGGGTTACCATTGAGAAGTCTCTAATCACTAAGGGACTCATTAAGATCTTCAAGGAAGACAAAGACTAGCAATATGGTGATATATCCCACTACTAGAACAAGAATAAGAACACAATTAATGATCGTGTCACCAAAACCAAACATGTCCCAGTAGCCAATGCTTCTTAAGCACCAAAAAAAATTCCCCAATAGCCCATGGCTAATGTCATATCTATGCCACAAGGAGTACCTTGTCCTCCTAATCAGTTGGGTCAAGGAAATGCTAAACAAACATTCACTCCCTTAGGGGAGCCTTTAGAGGTAGTATTTACAAGGTTGGTTCAAGCCAAAGTAGTTGTGTATCCTGTGAGAAAACCTTTCGATGAGTCTAAACCAAAGCCAAATTGGTATAGAGAAAATGAATATTACAATTACCATAAGATCAAAGGTCACTCTACCAACAAGTGTTAGGGTCTCAAGAGCTACATCCAAGATATTATTGATCAGGGTGATATTGTAGTTAAGGGAATCCAGTCTACATCATCTAATGCTCGATTGTAGGTTTTCCAAAATGCTTTCTCAAAGCATAATTAGGGTTCTAGATCTACCAACACAAACACTAGGTCCAACAACAACAATATAGTTGGTTTCATTACACAAGTAGACCCACGTGTCTCTATGATTTATGTAAAGGGAAAGGACCCTCAATGTGTTGTCACCACCCATTGCACCCACATATTAGTTTTAGGACCCTCCACATCATCCCAGCTAGCTCTTGCAAAATCACGATATAAAATCCTTGATCACCTAACCGAGACTCCACCTTAAATATCTATCTTAGATTTGTTGAAGTCTTCCCTGATGCATCAGGAAATCCTCACCAAAGATTTGCAGGACACTCATGTACCTAACGATATAGATCCTACTAAGGTCCAAGCTCTTGTAGGACACCTATCATCTACATATCAGCTGGGATTCATTCAATCCACCAATTGAACCCACACATAACCATGCTCTTCACATAGAAGTCCTTGTTACTAAGCACAAAGTCAAAAACATCTTGGTAGATAATGGATCTTCCCTCAACTTGTGTACACTGAAATTCATAAAACATGTGGGGTATACTCACGTTGACTTAGATAATCAGGTGGTCACTATCAAGGCTTATACAATGCAAAATGAGACTCAGAAGGCACTATTTTTCTCCCCATTTAGGTTGGTCCTGCCATGCAATATACGACATTTCATGTCCTTGATATGGACCTTCCATATAACCTCCTCCTTGGCCGACCATAGATCCATGATATGCAAGCCGTTCCTTCCATGTACCACCAATGCCTCAAGTTCCCCCACAATGGAATTGAGGTCACCATTCCTGCTGACCAACATCCTTTTGAGTATTGTCATGCTCTTGAGGCATCCTTTCCACATTCCCACCATTTCCCTTGAATTGAGGTGGAAACCTCTCATGCCAGACCATCATCATCTCATGACAATCCTAACCCTTCATCCACTCTGTCCACCATTACCAAGGTTTAGATCATTGAAAAAGGTTGTGGAGAATACGAAATGTGTATTGCGCTTAATGTGGGCATAATGCACTCCTCACCATGAAGTTATGGTTGGCCTACTAAGTCTCCATAACAAGGAGAGCCGATCACCAAGACAATAAACTCCAAGAATGTGGGTTCCACTACATTTCAATCCACAAGTACCTTACAAGATCATCTTGATGAGGATATCAATCAATGGGTGTATAGAGAAGAACCAGAACCTTCACCTCCTCTCATCGAATATTTACAAGAAGTCTATCCATCGAATTCCAAGTTGGCACAAAAATAAAATTATCAGGGGGAGGACTAGGGGTCGATGAACATGGAATGTGCAAGATGAGTGATACAATCATGCGTCTAAAACACTTGGGTCTTGGTTATGACAAGAAGAAAAAATAACCCGCTACGTCTTCTAATGCTTCAAATAACATTAGTGCAGAAGTTGGTATCCTTGATGACATTGCTAAGGAGGAAACCATCATACTCTCTTACAATGATTTGGATGTCTCCTCCCTATTTGAATCTACATCCATCTTTACCATTATCCTTTCCATACACCATCCTGACCTCATAGATTGGGAACTATGAAGAAGTGTACCCCTTGACATCTTTCCTTCCGAAGAGGCATATGTACACTACATGGGCTTAGAAGACTATGGTGCCTACCTCGGGGAAGATGAACACCTCAACCAGAAAAATAAAAGGAAACAAAGTAAAAAAGGGTCTCCTTGTGAAAACCTCCCCGAGGCACTTTCAGACTCATCAAAAGAAAAAAGAAAGGGTGCATCCTCTAATGAAAATCTCCTCGAGACGTTAGAGGATGGAATGTTCATCTTCCTCTCATAGGTACTCATTTTTTAGAATGATCTTCCATTTTAATCGAAGACACAAGAGAGGTAAATTTGGGGATAGAAGTAGAGCCAAAGGTCACATATGTAGCTAAGTCCTTGACTGAAGAGGAGTATTTTATAATTTCCAATCTACTTCAGGAAGGAATCATTAATTTTGCATGGGCCTATTTAGATATTCCTAGGATAGATCCGGTGTTATTTCTACATCTCGTTGATGTCCATCCTAATGTGAAGCCAGTAAAGAAAAAAAATTGTAAAATTCATCCACAAGTTACTCTTCTCATCAAAGTTGAGTTGGAGGAATTATTAGTAGCAGGGTTCATTAGACCTATTGATTATTCAGACTAGATTTCCAACATTGTCCCCGTCGCTAAACCAAGTGGGGGAATTCACATTTGCATAGAATTTAGAGACCTTAATAAATCATGTCCTAAAGATGATTTTCCATTGCCAAAAATTGACATGCTTGTTGATTTGATAGTAGGGCATGTTGTTATATCCCTTATGGATGAATTTTTTGGGTATAATCAAATCAAAATTTCCCATGAAGATCAACATAAACTAGCTTTTACAACACCTTGGGGAACTTTCTACTACAATTCCATGCCCTTTGGTCTCAAAAATGTGGGGGAAACTTATCAACATGCTATGATAGTCATCTTCCATGATTTGATCCACTCATAAAGGAAGACTATGTGGATGACTTATTGGCGAAATACATAACTTGAGAAGAACATCTGAAGATCCTAAAGAAAATATTTAATAGATTAGAGCAATAAATCTAAAGAAATGTGTTTTCAGACTCACATCAAGAAAATTATTGGGTTTCATTGTGTCCAGGAGGGGTATAGAGGTTGATCCAGCTAAGGTCAAAGCGATTATGGAAATTCCCTCACTGAAAAAAATGAAACAATTGAGTTTATAAGGCAAGTTGCAATAAATCCGATGCTTCACAACTCAACATGTGGATAAATGTTAGCCTTTTACACATTTTTTGTGCAAAGATATTGTCTTCAAGTGGAATTTAGAGTTCCAATAGGGCTTCGATAAAATTATGGAATATCTTGCCAACCCTCCTATTTTGACGCCTCCTATACTGGGAAAACCTTTGTTGCTTTATATTTATACTACAACAGTTGCACTGGGGGCACTTTTAGCACGACATGACAATAATGGGAAGGAAAGGGAAATTTATTACATCAGTCACACATTGGTGGGGTGTGAACTTAATTATACCCCTATGGAAAAAGCTTTCCTTGTAGTTGTTTTTCAGTTCTCAAAAACTTCACCACTACATGCTTAGTCATTCGATTAAGTTGATTTCCAAGGTGGATCCACTCAAGTACCTATTATCCAAAACATAATTAATAGGTTGTATGGCTAAGTGGGTTATGTTGCTCAGTGAGTTTTACATTGAGTATATAAACCATAAGGCAATCAAAGGACAAGTACTCATAGATCAATTGGTTGATGCACCTTTAGTGGATGCATACCCTTTAGTGGCTGAGTTTCTAGGTGAATCAGTGTTCACTATTTCAAAAGTAGCTACATGGACACTTTATTTTTATGGATCCCACACACAAAATGGGGCTAGTGTTGGCATTCTCTTTGTCACTCCTCCAGGTGATTATATACCCAAGTCATTTAGATTGGAATTTCCATGCATAAATAACATTATTGAGTATGAAGCTTTAATCACAGGTCTTTGAATTATAGTCCAATGGAACATCACCTATCTCTGTGTCTATGGGGAATCACAACTCATAATCAAATAGGTTAATGATGAGTTCCAGACAAAGGATGACAAGCTTCTTCCTTATAAATGCATGGTGGATGACTTTAAGCGACATTTCAATCATATCCAGTTTGAACATGTGCCTAGATTGTAGAATAAAGTTGTGGATGCAATGGATACTATTGGTTCTCTTATAGACATGCCTTAGGATCATACAAATTGTGAGTTTTTGGTCAAATAGTTATTGGTCCCCACATACAACATATTGGATACAGAAATGTCATGCAAAATTGTAGGTCCCCAATCCCCATGGTACCATGACATTTTACACCTACCTTCCTGACAACATCATTCCACCTGAACTAAAACATAACCAACTCAAATCCTTCATACACCAAGCATCCCATTACATCATCATAGGAGACACTCTTTACCGTAGAGGGTATGATGGAGCTCTTCGAACAAACATGAATCCAAAATACTGTTAGGTGAAGTGCATAGTGGTGTTTGTGGGGCACACACTAATAGAATGGCCTTAGAAAAGAAGCTTCTTCGACTTGAGTATTATTGGCCCACTATGGAACATGATGCATGTGAACTTTTCAAGAAGTGTGTAGCTTGTTAGCAACATGCATATTTGATCCATGCTCTAGCACAGGACCTGCAACCGATTACAACATCGTGGCCCTTATCGTAGTGGGGTCTAGACTTAATTAGCAAGATCTACCCACCATCCTATAATGGTTACACCTTCATCATCATCTCCACTGAATACTTCACTAAATGGGTGGAAGAAACTCCACTCTCCTTCATTATCGACACCCAAATATCTAAATTTATCTTATACCATATTCTCTACAGATATGGTATTCCATCCACCATCATCATGGACAATGGAAAACCTTTTAAAAACCAACACATATGAAAACTATGTGAGACTTTCCATATCCAACATTGATGGTTGATTCCCTATTACCCTCAAGGTAATGGCTAGGCTGAAGCAACTAATAAGACATTAATCAAAATCCTGAAGAAAGTTGTCAATAACATTGTTTGAGATTGGCACCTCCATCTCAATCCCACCCTTTGGTCCTATCACACATCCATTTTCACCCCCACAGGTGCCACACCATACTCCCTCGTATATGGTGTCGATGCAATCTTTCCAATTGAAGTAAAACTCCCCTCACTATGTTTCTCTTTGAAGAACCTGATTAATGATGAGGATTATCGAGTTGTACATCTAACTCAGCTAGAGCTTCTTGATGAGAAGCATCTCAATGCCTATAATCACTTGTATAATTATCAAAATATCCTTAAAAGAAACTATAATAAGAAGGTCTAACCACACCAGTTCCAGATTGGTGACCTTGTACTTAGGAAAATCAACATACCCAACAAGATTGAGAGAAGAAAGGAAAGTTTGAAGCTAATTGGTTGGGTCCATATGTCATCACGACTAAGTATGGTTGTAGAGCATATAATATTTCCACACTTGAGGGTGACCCCTTGGAAGAACCCATAAACATTGTGCACCTAAAGCAATTTTACACCTAAGTCGGTTGGGTTACCCCATCTAGAAAATACCAAAAAAAAGGTTAAAAATCCAAAAAATATAAAAAATTTGGAAAATGTAAAAAAAAAAAATAAAAAAAAAATGATGTCAATAGTAAAGAGAAATAAATCATCTTATGGTTGAAACCACCTTTGGTGGTTCCTTGGATAAGTATGTTTGGTGAAAACTTGGCAACGGGCACCATTCATAGAGGGCTTAATCATTATCTACCTTGTATCTTGTTTTCCTATATGCTTATGTATACACCCCATCCTATCTACACATCTCATCCATCATATCATCTATCCCATGGTTATTTTGATTGAGCATTAGATGGTTTAGATTTACTATCCCAAATCCTGAGCTTCTATTGCTTGTTGGTGGTGCACTTCTATAAGTCTTACTAGGCATCCTGATCTCATATCACTATACCAGTTAGGATTTGGTTGATTATCATTGATTTTATATAGTGTCTTGTTGGTCAGTCCCATGTCCTCATCTAGGATCCATCCTCACGTCCTTTATCATTAGGTCCCATCTTTCATCCTTCATCTTTTGATTTGGTCTTTTATCGAACTATGTTGCCTCTGCGCTTTCATGTAGGAAATGCCATCTTTGATAAGCCATCGAGGATTTAGTCTATCCTTTCATGTTTTTCCTTATCATCTGTATTTCGTTCATCCCTCATCAGTCATTGGTATTTTTATCAAATTATGTTTCTTTTTACACTTTCATATAGGAAAGGCCATTTTTGATGAGCCCTCGAGGCCTAGGTCTATCCTTTCGGGTGTGTCTTTGTCTTTGTCATGTCGCCTGGAGTGTCCTTATCTTGTTGGACTTAACCAAAAAAATACACTAGTTCCTAGAAATTTTGATCTATTTCGATTATCCTACATCGTGTTGATCCTCTGACCCATCCCACCTATCTTCGGTCTTAGTAGGATATATATTTCCTCATATCAGACCATGTCAATCTCGTCCAACTATCATCCCCATGGAAAAGGATATTTGAGATTATTATGATTTCTTGGTGCTTTTGCATTTTTTTATCTTTTAAACTTCCTACTATACCTAGTCAAGGTCGCCATGATCCATCATATCATGGTGTGTTTTGATTGGTAGACATAGGGGCATCTCTTGGATTTTGTGTGATCATGTCTTCTTGGTTGTCTTGTGTAGTACCCACCAAGACCTTTTCAATCTTGCATTACGTTGGGGCAACCTCTTGTGCTTGTGGTTTTCCAGCATCGGCCTGACCAAAGCCCTTATGACTTTGGGATGTTGAATTAACCTATTTGTTTGTTGTGCCAATCCTATGTGTATAATGCTAATTTTCCTTAGTTCCTTATACCCTGGCGCTTGGTATCCTACACTATATCAAAATCTAGTGCTCCTAAGTGTGATAGCATAGCATTACATTGCATTTCATTCATCATCCTATTACATTTTCCCATTCCATTCACCTAGCCTCTAATCATTGATTTTGGTTGTATAAATGATATTTCCCCCACCTATTCTTCCTCTTAGGTCACTTCAATTTTGGTAGATGTGCTACATCCATTTCATTTGCATTATCATATTCATTTAATTTATTTAGAGTAATATAGATTTGTTATTGTAAGCATCTTAATCCATTTCATTTGCATTATCATATTCATTTAAGTTGTTTAGAGTAATATATATTTGTTATTCTAAGCATCTTAATCCAGTTCATTTGCATTATCATATTCATTTAATTTGTTTAGAGTAATATGCATTTTTTATTCTAAGCATCTTAATCTATTTCATTTGCATTATCATATTATTTAATTTATTTAGAGTAATATAGATTTGTTATTCTAAGCATCTTAATCCATTTCATTTGCATTATCATATTCATTTAAATTGTTTAGAGTAATATAGATTTGTTATTCTAAGCATCCTAATCCATTCCATTTTCATTATCATACTCATTAAGTTGTTTAGAGTAATATCAATTTGTTATTCTAAGCATATTAATCCATTTAATTTTACCATTCCATTAGAATCATTCATTGCATCAACATTATATGCATTTGTATTCATTACACTCCACATCTATTTCATATCATAATAAATCCTAATCACATCTATAACATCACTATCATAAACATAAACATCATAACCATGAACATAAACATCCATCTTGCATCACAAACATGTTAGTCACATATATCATAAATCATCCACATGCATACACAAGCATCCCATCCTGCATCACAAACATGTTAGTCACATATATCATAATAATCCACATATATACATACACATATCACAAACATGGTAGTTGCATATATCATAAGTCATCGAAATGCATACATACATGTCACATCCTGCATCACCAACATCATAATTACCCAACACAAGCATAAACATCACATCAATCAAATATCATATCACGTATGATAATCATAAACATGTAATGCATCACATCCTACATCACAAATCGTTAGTCATGCATATCACAATCAAACATATCCATCATAATCATAAACAAATATACATCATACATACATAACATCATCTAAGCATCACCTATAACGCACCATCCAAAATCATCCATCATATATCATCATAATGTTCAACATATACATATATTACATAGTGTCCATCAATGTCCATGAAATAATAAAATTGTACATGTGTAGGAGAGTGTAATATGAATACAATAGACACATCATGTGTCATAAATTAGTAAGAATAGAAAGAATCACTGAATCAATCTATCACAATTTGTACATGAGCTCTCCAGGTATTTACATTGCCACTTGCATGTCTGTCAAAACTGAACACCTGTCAACCCCTATCATCCTCTACCACTGTTGGATGTCTCAGAACACTGTGGTGACTCGGTTGGCTTGCTACCTCCTCCTGGTGGCCCTTTGTATCCACTAGACCCATTAGACCCTCTTGAGTATGACCTCTATCCTGACCGTGAGGGCCCTGCACTCCTGTTAGACATAGGAATATATGGGGGGGCTCTCTGGGTTGGGTCTGGCACTATGGTGTAATATACCCCCATCCAATACCTTGCCTCCCTCTTGGCGTCATCTATCCCAACCACTGATGCTCGAGTTGCATCCCTCTCATTGTGGTACCTGTCCCACATCCTTGTAGTCTGACCCTCTCAAGCTCCCATACATCTTGAGTTAGCCTCATGCTGGCTAGCTATCCCTCTAACTACTCAACCCATGCACGGGCCTCATCTCGCTCCCCCTAGAGGACTAGAAACACCTCCTGAGCCTCATCCACCACATGCTGCATGACATCCCTCTACAAACTCATATCTTTGAATAAACCTTATAGTCGCTCTACCTCCCTCCTCAGGTCATCCACCTCTACTCCCACCCTCTCCTTCACCATCAATTGCATACCCTGCAACCTCTCCACCTCAACCTATAGTCTGTCCCTATCTTCCTCTGAATTTCCTAGCCTCCTCTCCAAAATTGCTATCCTGGCCTATGCTCTTGCTAGTCTCGCTGCATTATCATCCTCCGGTGGTGGTTGATATATCACTAACACCCTATCACCAAGAATCTCCTCCTCACCATCTTGCATCCCCTCTCCCACCTCCATCGCCACCTCCTATATCTCCTCCTCCTCCTTCTCAATGACCACATTCTCCAGCCTGATCACTCTCCTCAGTGGTCTCTCTTGCTCCTCCTCCTCTCCCTCTCCCTCTTCCTTTGGCTCCTACATTGGTGATTGTACCATCCATGCTATCAATGTCACCCCCTTTGGTAGCCTCTCTCTCCACCAAGCTACATACCTCTCTATCATGACGACATCATTAGGCCCCCCCTCCATGACCACCCCACCTCTACAAGCTGATCCCACATCTGTCGTGCTCTTGCAGATGGCATGATCTACCCCAACGCCTCTCTCGACTAATCCATTGGTATCTTTTCTCTAGCTCAAGGATATCCTATCAGAACTTGAACTGTCATGTGACTCAGTTAGGCCTATACATCTCAGTGATATAGGGATCCCATCCAATCAGATAACATTTGCACATCATGTAACCCCTCTCCATTCCATCCTCCACCCTCCACAAGTGGAATTCATAGTCCACATATGGCCTCCATACAATCTAATCATCGGTCAAATCATCAAGAGCCCGACACCAGAAGGAAATAATCTAGACCTCTACATAGTGCCTCATCCCCTGGTACTCAAAGGAAATCAACAATTCTACTCCCCTCTCCTCTGCTCCAACAATATCTGGTTGAGTGATCTAGATATGCTGCCAGGCCCACACCTGCATCAGTGTCACATGTGTAATATTGGCTACTTGTCGATAGAAAACCACATGCATGTCCTTGTACAACTGTGCGAGGATGCAGGTCCCCATGCATACAGTCCTCTCCTCCTCTCTAATATATGCCAAATAACCCCAATCAACTTGAGGGTGAAAAAATGACTACTCCTATCTAGGAGGAGGATCTTACTGATTAGTCCACATAGATACAACAAAAATGGTGGCACAAGCCCGATGTAACCAACTATGTCTAAGCCCTTCCCTGTGTGGGGAAGGTCTACAGTCCCAAATACAGCTCGTAGGCTCCACTCTATCAGCTTCCTAGTCACTACACTCACAAGATGTCCTCTGATCGGTAATAAGAGGATCATCTATACGTCCTCCAAAGTAACTGTCATCTCCCTAGTTAGGAGGTGGAAGGTGCAGGTCTCCGAGCTCCATCACTCGATCAACACTGTTAGCAATGGTTGGTGGGCTCGAATTTCTAAGAATACCGACATGTGAAAGAGCCCCACCCTATCCAGGGTGCCATAGTCCTCATCTCTGAATCCCTTTGTGGTCAAAATGGTTGAGTATTTGACCAAGCCTTAGCCTAATATCACTATGTATTAGGCTTAGGAGTAGAGGTTAGAGATAGGGTTTTGTTGATAGGATATTTTTTGGATGTTTTAGTTGAGAAAAAATGTAGTTTTAGACCCCATGTGACCTGGTTGAAGTCCTGGAATAGAAGTTTGTGATTGGGAGAGAGTTTACCTTGAAGTTGCCTTGTAAAAAAGGCCTAATTGGGCTTAAGGCCAACATAGCAGTCAAAATAAGAAGGTTATGTTACAAAACAACCACATATGAAAATTTGATATATTGAAAAATTCCATAAAGGGTATCAGGAATGGTGATTCATCAATGGGTTTGAGCCCTTCTCTAAAAGATATGTTGAAAAATCATTGTTTGGTGACCTACAAGCAAAATTGAAGGAATTGTGAACAAAACGCCAAGTTAGGGTTCCCAAGTTGAAAATATTGTTGAATTGTGTTTGAATAGAGAACCTCCACCCTACTCTACATCAAATTTTTAGGGTGGGTTACTTTGTAACATGACCTCCAATTTTCTGCTGCTCGCTTTTACAAGAAGCCTAATTAGGCTCGTGCAAATAGGCACCTATTGGTTTTACACACTTCCAACCTCCATTATTCAAACCAACACCCAAAACATGTAAAATTTAACCTACCTCAAC
The DNA here is from genome assembly GCA_007258455.2 of Sequoia sempervirens. Classification (NCBI taxonomy): domain Eukaryota; kingdom Viridiplantae; phylum Streptophyta; class Pinopsida; order Cupressales; family Cupressaceae; genus Sequoia; species Sequoia sempervirens. The sequence continues at coordinate 362,249,802 of VDFB02353493.1, read as the reverse complement.
TATTCCAACACTTTTAGACCACTTTCCAGGAGCTTTTATTCAAACCCTAACCTCTATGCATCAAAATTGCTCAAAATAAGCGTTTTTAGCCTAGGGCATCAACATACTTGCAAAAATTCTCCTCCCCTACTCCTTCAAACACCATAAAATAAAAAAACATCCTACCTAACCCCATTCCACCGTTTCTCAAAGCTTTTCATCAGTGGAATGGTGAGATTTCCATTATTTTGCTCTTAAAACCCCAAAAACTAGGTTTTCATAACCAATTTTAGTAAATCTACTATAAAATCCTCAAATCTTGATAAAAAATTATGAGACAAAGACCAAAATGAAGCTAACTCATCCCTTCATCAATTTAAATGCACAAAGGATCATTTACAAGCCAAACTATTTACTGTAGCAGCAAATTTTTCCTTCAAAACGTAGAAAACAAGAGTTTTGTTATTCAAACTTTCAAAATTACATCAACAACCCCCTTCAATGATGAAATCAGGATTTCTATGCCTTTTCAAGCCTACCCCAATAGTTAAAAACTAACTTTTAAACTCCTTGTCCGTTGAACTTCCTTAAAGCTCAAAAATACAAAAGTTGCTATGCAACTTTTTACAACATTTATGCAAAATGACAACTTCTAACAACTTATTACACAATGACCCCAAACCCCTTAAAAACAATTGAAATGGTCTTAAAGACCTTATTTCAAAACAAAAACATGACTTAACACAAGGAAACTAACATACTAAACCCTCTTTACACCATGAAGGCCCACGTGCCCTGCACCATACTCCCTAAGCAAAAGGAACTCAAGTCCCCTTGAGGACAGTGTTGCAACACAAAATCCATGTGTATTCATTGCATCCTTTTACCTCCAAGTGTTTTCTCCCTCAAAAAATCCCTTCCAATGAATCAAGTACTGAAAATGAGCATTGTCTTTTGGATTTGACTGGTTCTACACATGAGAATGTTGCTCTTCCCTTGATGAATGATATGTGGTTCCCCCCTTATCTGGAAATGTTGTCAAATCTACCTCTAAATACCATGTCTCTTCCTCTCTTGCAATGAGTTTCCTTCTTTGCTCCCATTATGTGCTTAAACTTGCTCTTTTTGCCTTGTAGTTTAGCCTTGAGTTGTTCACCTCTATTTTTCACCTCTTCCATTTGATGCTCTACCCCTATGACTGTTGCTTCATCAGGTTCACTAACCTCTGATTTGAAAAAATTTGAATGACCACTATCCTCTTTTGAAAGTAATGAATAAAACATGCTTTACATCATCATATCAACATTCTTCTCAAACCAATCTTGCATCCCCAAAATCAATTCATCCTTGAACTTCAACAAATCATATTTTGACACTAGCTCAATATCATTTCCCTCCAAAATTGAATCATTCTTCAAGTCTACTGTCATAACATCTCCAAGTCTAGGAGTGGCTGCAAACTCCATGTTTTTCTCTTCATCTACCTTTACAAATTCTTTTCTACCAACCATCATTATATTAGCCCCTTTTGTTTGTCATTTATCCTCCTCCATCAATGGTGTCCAAGTAAAAGAGATTCCATATTTGTTTACCTCATAAGTATTCCGCCTACCATCATACAAAGCATGCCTATCAAATTGCCAAGGCCTCCCTAGCAGCAAATGGCAAACATCCATAGGTAACACATCATGTATAATTTTATCCTTATACCCTCCTATATTGAACTCCACCCAAGCTTGCTTATTAACCAAAACATACTGACCCTCATTTAACCAAGAATCTTTATAAGGAGTATCATGTGGAATTCTAGGCAATCTAAGTTTCTCAACCATCTCATTAGAAACCATGTTGTTTGTGCTTCCTGAATCAATCACAACTTTACATACCTTACCCATGCACTTACAACTTGTTTTGAAGAGTGTCCTTCTTTTTGATAGCTCCTTCTCCTTTGATGCCTTGATGAGTGTTCTCTTTACCATGAGTGATTCTCCAACTTCAGGAGCAACATGTTGTGATGGAGAGTTTACACTCTCAATATCCTCTTCTTGCACCAATTGATTCCTTCTTTCACCTCCATGTGAACTAGAGGCTTGACCTTCATTGCATTGCCATGCTTGATGTCCAAATTTGTTGCATTGATAACATCTTCTTGTGAATCCTTGAAGCCTCTTCCTTGACTTCCAAATCTACCTCTAAAGCCTAATCTACCTCCTCTAAATCTACCTCTCTGATCAACAAATTGTTCTTGTGCTTTGCTTGAGTCTTCTTGACTTTCATAGGACTACCTTGGAGTAGAAAATGAACCTCTTCCTCTAGAGGTGCTGCCTCTATCCTTGGTTTGTTTGTCTTTCCTTCTTTATACCTTTTCTTTAGCCCTTACTACAATTTGATAGCACTCCTCAACCATTCTTGCATTTTCCAAAGTTAAATCATCTTGAATATTGAATCTCAATCCACTCAGATATCTAGCAACCTTCTCCACATCATCCTCCATGTGACCTACCCTTATAATCAACTTATAAAATTCTTCAGTATAGGCTTTGACATCAATTTATTTTTGTTTCAAACCTTGAGGTTTCTTAAACATTTGAATTGCATAATCAAATGGTAAGAACTTACCCTTAATTTTAGCCACCATTTTGTCCCAATAAATAATCTTTGACTTACCTTTCTTCATCCTTTCATTTTGGTCATAATCCCACCATAATAAAGCATGAACCTTCATTTGTGTTTTTGCAATCTTTACCCTTTTTTCTTCAGATACATCTTCACACTCATAGTAATTGTCAAGTGTTGCAATCCAATCCAAAATTTCTTCATCATTCAAATTACCTCCATATTTAGGTACATCAATCTTCACCTTGGGTTTATCTTCCTTGACTGCTCTCAACAACTTAGCCATCCTCTGATCATTAGGATCCAATTCCTCTTCCTCTTCTTCTTTAGACTCCTCCTCTTCTTCTTCAGAGTCACTCTCATCACCCATGATCATACCTCTCTTTTGACTTGTTTCCAGAGCAACAAGCCTCTCCTTCAACTCTCTCATCTCTGTAGCATGCTTGTCCTTCAACTCATTTACTTCCCTAGAAATGGTTTTCCCTTTTGGAGGCATTTTGTTCACTTTTTGCTTCACACTTTCCTTCTTGTTTCCAACTTTCTCTCCCTTCTTTAGATTAGACCTATGCTCTGATACTAATTTGATGCAGAGCAGGGTGTCAAATTCAAAACTCAACCAATCAACTCCTTACCAAGGAATTTACACTTCAAACAAACTTAATTTCTACACAAACTGCCTTTAAACCTAGTAGGACAACAAACTAGGTTTTACAAGAATAATTTCCAAACCCCATCTCATACCGAGAAACAAATTATAGATTTAGACACCCATTAAGGCCTTTGAAAACATATTAAATTTTGGTGCACGTGCACCTAGCTCCATCATGCAATAAGGTGTTAGATGTTAGGGTTTTTGGTGTTTTGAGTCATATTTGATGTAATAAGGTCTATTTAGACCATTTCTAATGTTAAGAGTCTCATGGGGTCAATTTTACATAAAGTTGTCATATTTTGTAATTGTTGCAAATGTTGCATCAACAACTTTGCATTTTAGCTTGTATTTAGAAGGTGAATGGTCAAGTTATTCAAAAGGTAGTTTGAGACCGTTGGTTTTCAGTTGTAGGGGTTTAAATATGCCTTAATTTGGCTGAGACAATGTTCTGAAGGTGTATTGAATATCAAGCAATAAGGAAGTACTCTATTTTCTATGTGTTTACATTGATTTTCTACTGCTATAGGAAGTTGTACGGCTCTGTACAACCTGCAAATATGCTAATTCTTATTGGAACTAATGTAGGGATGAGTTAGCTATCTTTTGGTTCTAGTTTGAGCATTTTTCATTGAGTTTGAAGGATTTTAGAAGCATATTACTGAAAGTGGTCTGAAAGCCCTAAGTTAAGAGGGTTTGAGTGAAAAAATGGATTATTGAACCATTCCACTAGTGGAATTTGCTGCAAATCAGTGGAATGGCATTAGTTAGGGTGTTTTTCATGTTTATAAGGTTTGTAGATGCATGGAATGGAGGTGTAGACACCTAAAAATGACCTAGGCCTTTAAGCTTCATTTTTACCACTTTCGTCCTAGCATAATTATGACATTTAATTATGTCCTTGGTCCACATTCGACTATTAATTAAATAATTTATAATTGTTTAATTAATTCATGTCTTTGTTTTCTTCATGATTATTAAATAAATAAATTTTATTTATTTATTAAATACGTCATTAATTGTCTAAGTCTTCCCTTAATTAAATAAATTTCTTAATTTATTTAATTCCCTTTGTCATATATTTCTTCCTATTATTAAATAAATAAGTTTCATTTATTTATTTAATATGTCACTAATTGTCTTAATTAAATAAATTGGTTAATTTATTTAATTAATTAATCTTATCTTCTAAATTAAATAATTAAATTTAATTTTAATTGCCAATTTAATATTCCTCTCATTTTAAATAAATCAATTATTTAAAATGTCATCACAATCCTAACCAGTCCATTTTGGTAAATAATCAAAAAGATTATTTATTGTCTCATAAAATCCATAATTTGAATTAACTCAATTCAAAATGGTAACTAATCTTCCAAAAATCAAGTAATCGGGCAGATTCTTGATTTTCCAAATCTGATCTTCAGTCCAACTCTTATCTTCTTGATTTTTTGAATCTCACAAATCAGGCAATCTTTATCTTCTTGATTTTTGAAAATCCTTATTTTCTAATTAATTTATCTCATTTATTCTCCACCGTCGATCTGATTATCCGAGATATTATTCTGACCGTTCGATTAAGGATTTTGCCCTAACCTTAATTAGGGATTCTCAGGTTTAATCTGGACCTCTCATTCTAGGTCTTTCTTAGAATTCAATCTTATCCGTCCACTCAAAATTATGTTTTCTATAAGACAATTTTGCTCATAATTTCGGATCCGACAACTTCATTTTTAATTTAATAGTCATTATAGTCATTTGGCATTAGAAGTCATTATTTTCATAGACATTGTCATAGTCATAGGCATTTAGACATTGCATAAATCCTTCAAAGCTTGTTGTAGGTCTTAGACATTTGCAGATTGCTCGCACAACGAATCTGAGGGCAACATCATCCAACAAGTAAGAAGGTGCTATGGAGGTAATCATGGAAAATGCGATTTACAGGTATAACCGTTTTATTGCTTAATTTCCTTTGTACTTGATAGATCTTTGGGTTTATTGTCATTTATGATTTACATTCATTTGATTGATTAATCTTAAATCCATAAATTTACCCTCAGTTACAGGAGGTAGGGCAATGTTTGATCAAGCCCTAGTCTAATATCACTATGTATTAGGATTAGGAGTAGAGGTTAGAGATAGGGTTTTGTTGATAGGAAAATTTGTGGATGTTTTAGTTGAGAAAAATTGTAGTTTCAGACCCCATGTGACCTAGTTGAAGTCCTGTTTGTGATTGGGATAGAGTTTACCTTGAAGTTCCCTTGTAAAACATGCCTACTAAGGCTTAAGGGCAGTGTAGCAATCAAATAAGAAGGTGATGTTACAAAAAAACCACATATGAAAATTTGATATGTTGAAAAAGGCCATAAAGGGTATCAGGAATGGTGATTCATCCATGGGTTTGATGCCTTCTCTAAAAGATTTGTTGAAAATCATTGTATGGTGACCTATAAGCAAAATTGAAGGAATTGTGAACAAAATGCCAAGTTAGGGTTCCCAAGTTGAAAAGATTGTTGAATTGTGTTTGAATAGAGAATCTCCACCCTGCTTTGCATCAATTGGTATCAGAGCATAGGTTTTGGTCATTTGAGGAAAAGTTGCAATTTGAAGGGAACAAGATGCCTCCAAAGGGAAATGTAGTCATTGCTAGGAAAATAAAATTGATGAAGGAGTCTCAGGAAGCTCTTTTAGCCAGACTTGCAACACTTGAAACAAACCAAAGAAGAGGTAAGGCCACTGCAGATGAGAGTGACTGAGAGGAAGAGGAAGATGGTGAGAATGAAAACCCTCAAGGAGGATCCTATGAGAAAGAGTTGGATCCTGAAGAGATGAGGATGGTTAAGATGTTGAAGGCTGTCAAAGGAGACACTCCTAAGGTGAAGATGGATTTTCCAATGTATGGAGGAAAGTTAGATAGTGAAGAAGTGCTAGGTTGGATTGATGGACTTGACAACTATTTTGAATATGAAGAGGTAGCAGATGACCAAAGGGTGAAGTTTTCCAAAAAAAAGTTGAAAAGCCCTGCCCTAACCTAGTGGAATTATGTGCAGGAAGAGAGAGTGAAGAAGAACAAACCCAAAATAAATTCATGGGACAAAATGGTGTCCAAACTCAAGAGTAAATTCTTTTCCGGTGACCACGCAATTCAAACATTCAGGAAGTTGCAAAACCTCAAACAAAAAGAAATGGATGCCTTGGATTATAAAAAGGAGTTTCATAAATTGAGCATTAGAGCAAGTCATGTTGAGGATGAAGTTGAGAAGATAGCAAGGTATATAAATGGGTTAAGGTTCAATATCCAAGATAAATTGAGTCTTGCCACCCATAGAATGGTGGAAGAATGCTTTCAATTGGCTGTTAGGGCAGAAGAGAAGTTGAAAAGAAAACAGGAAAAACAAAGTAGAGACAGAGGAAGGAACTTCAGGGGCAGAGGAACACTTGGAGGAAGAGGAAAACCACCAAAAGCACAACGCGAGACAAGTGGTGGTTTCAAAGGTAGGAGATCTAATAGTAGAGGCAGATTTGGAGGACATGGTAGAGGTTCAAACACCTTCTCTGAAAGATGCTATCAGTGCAATCAGTTTGGCCATCAAGCATGGAAGTGCTCAGAGAAACAACCTTCTACATCACATGGTGGTGAAAGGAGAACACAATTGGTGTAAGAGGAAAATTGTGAGAATTTCAACTCTCGTTCTCAGCATGCTACTCTAGAAATGGGAGAATCCCTGAAGATGAGAAGAATATTACTCAAAGTCCCTGTGGTGAAGGATCCTCCACAAAGGAAATATTTGTTCAGAACCACCTACAAATCTTAAGGTAAGATGTGTAAGGTTGTTGTTGATTCCAGTTCCACAAATAATTTGGTTTCCTTAGAGATGGTTGAAAAGTTAAAGATGAAAAGAATCCCACACCCCACACCTTACAAGGTCTCTTGGCTTAATAAGGGTTAACAAGTCCTAGTGAATGAGCAAACATGGGTTGAATTCAATATTGGGGGGTATAAAGAAAAGATATTGTGTGACATCATCCCAATGGATATTTTTCATCTGATGTTAGGAAGATCCTGGTAGTATGACGAAAAAGAAAAACATGATAGGAAAAAAAATACCAATGTGATTGAAAAGGATGGAGTTTCATTTAACCTCACCCCTTTGCAAGACAAAAATGTAGACACACAAGTTGAGTCAAGTTTCATGTTGGTTGGGGAAAAAGAATTCTTGAAAACAATGAAAGAAGAAGGTGGACAAGGGGATGTAATTATAATCAGGCTTAAATTTGTTATGACATAAACAAAGCTAGATGATGCACCTAAGGAATTCCAAGCCTTGTTGAATAAGTACCAAGACATTGTTGTAGATGAGTTCCCTAGTTCTTTGCCACCAATAAGGGATGTGAACCACCACATAGAATTTATACTAGGAGAAAACCTACCCAATAAGGCTGCATACAAAATGACTCCTAAAAAAAATGAAGAGATAAGGAAACAAATATAATAATTGCTTGATAAAGGCCTCATTAGAGAAGACTTAAGTCCATGTGTTGTCCCTACTATGTTGGCACCTAAAAAAGGTGGAGATTGGAGAATGTGCACTGATTCAAGGGAAATTAATATGATAACTATAAGGTATGGGTTTCCCATACCAAGAATGGAGGATTTGATGGACTGTTTAGGAGGGGCTTATTACTTTTCAAAGATTGACCTTAAAAGTGGCTACAACCAGATTAGAATAAGAGAAGGGGATGAGTGGTGTTGATGGGTGTTTTAGCACTTCTCAACACAGGTAATGCCTAAGTGCATCACCTCTATTGAAACACAATCTCCTACAAACAAGTTGCAATAAACTATCCCATGGTCTCTTGGGTGTCAGGTCATGACTTGCTTGGAATGTCTCAGTTGGTTCACGTGATTTGCTGGTAATCACAGGGCAGCCTTACGTATGTTAAGTTGGATGGAGAATGGTTCCTTAAATGGAGTTCCCAAGATTTTGAAGATGATGAGAAATTGTTGCAAGTTCAAAATAGCAGTCTAAAACTCCACTTTTATCATCAGATTTGGCTTTACAATGATGCTAGAACTTCACCGAAACTACTATTTCAAAGAAAGGTCAAAAGGGAAGGGAAAGGAGGAAGTTCTTGGACCTACAACTATCAATGCAAAGTGATAATGGAGGATACTACAGTGGACAACCTTCCTGAAAGTAAGTTCCACTTAACCATATTAGCTAATAGTATCATGAAACTAGTGCTATCTTCTAAGGTTTGTATATTTCCAGCTATTCATTCACCATAAAGCACGAATCAAAGATGAATTTTAAGTGCAACAATGAATCTATGTTCATAATAGCTTTACACTGTTGTTTATCATCAACAAACAACAAAAAGCATGAACAAGCAAGGGCATCAACACAACAATATTCTTCAACATCAATGAACAACATTCACTAAACTGCTAAAAGCATGCAAAATACATGGAACAACAAATTAAATCTACTCAAATCTATAAAAAATGAGGAGATGAATCATGAAACATGAAGGAAACTCAAGAATCCACCAAAACAATGAATTTCTATTAGAATTTTAGTAGCATGTCATTACAACAACTCAACTCTCTTTGAAAATGAGAGGAGACACCCTATTTATAGTTTTCAAAAATAAAAATGAATGACTAGGATTTAGTCTCATTGTGTGGACAAGATTCGTTAAAAATTAGGGTTTCACCTATCCCCAATATTTTACAATTTAAAATACATTCTATCTTTTCCCTATTTTGTCCTCTAGTGGCCTGTCATTGTAGCACTTTTGTCTTGTAGTGATTTTCCCTTTTGGTTGCAGCTACACTATGAGGAACTCATTACCTATGACAGGATTTCCTTGATTTTTCTAGATAGTGGCATACTCCATGAATTTACCCATCAGTGCTTAAAGTTTATTCCACTCTAGGATGTCCAATTGAAGTACCTAGAAGGATAGTTTCTTGGACCTGCTAGTAATCAGCTCCCAATTCTTTGTACACTTAGGCATGTGCTTGATCACTTGCTCTGACTGGGAAAAGGCTTGGGAAAAAAAATCCATGAAGTCCGGTGTTAATGAATCTATGGCACCATTCTCCATTTTCTTGTGGAAGTACGACCTAATTTTCTTCGGGTCTAGCTTGACAGCGGGCATGTCATAATCTATCATAAGCTTTAGATATTCCTCAAAGTTTGTTCTATGTTCCTTGAACCATTCCAAGTTGAGTTCTACTTCATGGAGTACTTGCTCTAGGACTTCCCTTCAGTGGTCCAAGTCCATTTTCCACGTCTCCACTAGCCAATAATCATCTTTTGCAAGGGCCAACTCCTTCTCCCAGGTCTTCTTAGGCATCTTGAGGATATCCTCGAGTTTGGGATATGTAATCCTATATAGTTTGGGGAAGTTATTGCAAACTCTCTATGTGCCCTCAAGATGCTTTTGTACTTCCCAAAACTTGTTGGCTGTTTAGACAACATGGACAATACCCATATCACCATTGTAGAGCACTCGTTGGAACCACTCTGCAGTAGCCTCGGTCTAGTTCTTTCTCTTTTCTAGCTTGCTTATGTGCTCTTTGGAAAGAAGCAGGGGTGGAGCCAATGAAGTCATTGATAGATCCTCAGTAGAAGACCACTGCTGAATGTAGGTAGTGAGATCCGCCACTTGTGCCTTCAATTCCTCCTTGGAGGATTGATCCTCTGTCATCTGATGGACAATCGTGGCAACTGATCCCTAGCGTTGATCAATCTTTTTCTCTCTTGTAGTAGTACCTAGGTCAATGGTGGAGATATTATAGCTAACCCCTTCTCCTTTATCTATTATTGGGGTCACAATTTGCACTGTCCTTGATCCAGACGTATCCATTGTGATGTGGGATCAAAATATTGGCTTCTTTTCCTTCTTTGTTCCTATTTGAGCTCGTGCTAGGATAGCCTCCAGTCTTTCCTTAGGATCCACGAGAGCGGGGGTTTTATTTTGTAGTTGCCTTTCCAACCACTCAAGCATTTGAGATCCCTCCTTTGGTGATTCATGATCACCTTCTTCTCTTTGAGCGTGTTGGATCTCCCTTTCCTCGTGGTCTGAGGCTTCTTGTTCTATTTTCTCCTTTTCTTCTTCATCTGAGTCCTAGATCAATATGGTCTTTTCTTTGTGTAGTCCGATAGCAACTACATTTTCTTTAGGTCTGTCCTCTCCTTCGGGTGCCCTTTCTTCTTCTCGCTCGAGCATTGCATTGCATTCCAGCTCAGGGCTCTTTTTCATTTTAGTCTCTTCTTTAGGCTTATCTTCTTCTTTAGCTTCAACTTTGTTTCCCTCCTTCTCAGGAGGTATTTCTTCTTTTTGATAAGGGATTTTGTCTTGTCCACCTACTGGAGGCCCTGTTGATATTTCCATGTCCTCATCAACTTCTTCCTTTTCTCTAGAAGGTTGTTTCTCAACTTCCTCCCTGACGTCCTTGAGTTTTTTGGACAACTCCTCTTCAAGCTCTTGGTTAGAAGACTCTACTATATACTTGGCATCGAGGTCCCCGATATCTTCCTCTGAGGACTGTGACCCTTCCTCTTCATATTCCACCTCGTTGATGGTCACGTTCTCGTGCTCTGGGTGCTCATGGTAGTCATCCCTAAAGGGATCTTCGAGTTCCTCATCCATTTCTTTAGTAGCCTCCTTCTGACGTCTCTCCATTTCTTATGAGATTTGCATGGCTGCTGTAACGCCAAGAAAGTGCACAAGACAAAGATTAAGAGCAAACATGCAATACACATCTAAATGCAAATCTAATGCTAAGCAACAAAGAACAAAGGAAAGTAAAAACGTGATTAAAACTGAAACAATCTCACCAATTTCAAACATATTTCCATGATTCATCTTGATTGCCCTTCTCCATTTTGCTTGTGTAGTATAATTGCCCTCAGATTTTTAGTAAATTTGTGCAAGTATAGCCTATGATAAAGATTTAGCAAAACATCGAAGATTCAAGATTAAGTGCTCTCAAAAGTCATAAGATTTCGTGAGAGATTTCAAGAGAGATTGGAATGAAGAATGACATATCAATTTGTAGAAAATTGATTATTCAAATGACAGGCCAGGATTGAAAGATCAACGGACGGTTGAGATTGACTGATTAGTCATGCATTCTGATAACTGTCAGTAGTGACATGAGTTATACCAATTAGAAACATAATTAAAGATTAAATAAATGATTTAATCTTCCAGTTTGGTATTCGAAAATAGAAGAATTATCTTTGCATGACAAAGATAAAGATTGATTAAAGCAACTCATGTTCGAATGCACGCACAAGATTTAATTAATTAAATAGGAATATTTAATTAATCCGCATGTACACACAATTGAGTTAGCACTGGATGATTGAATGATTTGACAAAGCGATTACTCGAGAACGCCACTCAGACATTAAAGCAAGAGTTAATTGAGCGATTTGAAATAGATGTCGAGTCGAGTCAAAGTGAATACGTAGATAACTCACACAATTTATCTAAATATAGAGGAATGCGTTAAAATACAATTAATGAATTAAATAATTCATTTAATTCAAGATTTGATATTTGAAGAATAATTAAATAAATAAGATTTATTTAATTAAGTGATGAAGGGATTTAAATGAATAATTAAATAAATAAAATAATTTATTTAATTTGATAAGAAGGATAAGGTTAATTAATAACATAATTAAATAAAAAGCGTTTATTTAATTAATCAGATGGAATAAAGAAAAGTGTGAATTAATTAAATAATTAAGATTATTTAATTAATAGAAGAAATAACAAAAGATGAATTAATTAAATAATTAAGATTATTTAATCATGACCATGAAGAATAGGAATTATGAAGAATATTGAAGTCACAAGCTTAGACCAAATTTCAGTGTCTACATTTCCCCCTCTTTGATACAATGTCATTTCAACGTTGTGTCAAAGAAAATCAATAAGAAATATGCCCTAGTAATGCCCCAGTGTAAAACAGGTAAAGGTATGCCCCCTCGGGAGGACAGGCAAGTTCAAAGAACATGAGTGTGCTCTCGAAATTGATGAGATAATTAGAAGATGAAAGAAAAAAGGATAGAGGAAAATAGATAAGGGTGGTGAAGATGTAGAAAAGAAGAAATGTTAGTGTGAAAAGAAAGATTGAGAAATAATAAAAGAAATGAGATGGATTTTAGTATTAGCAATCTTTGATGTTTCGTTGTATCACAAAAGGAATTGCACTTTATCATCATTGGGCGTGACTAATACAAATGGAGAAAAACACCATGATATGGCATAGATCAAGGTGTGCAAGGTCATCCAGTTGCTAACAACAGTCAGTCGCAGACAAGGAGTGTCGTTAACTCATACTAAGGACATAAGTTGCCCCAGTCTTTTTGTCAAGACAAACCATAGACAGGAAACAAAGTAAAAGATGGGTCATGAGACGTCATTGCTCCTCTAAATCCTTCATGGGACATCCTTGAGGAAACTAGTAACATGACTCAAAAATCAAATGTAAAAGACAGTCGACAAGCAACAGTCAAAGAAAATAGAATTTTGATACATCGTTGCTTCTCTAAATCCTTCATGGGACATCCTTGAGAAAGTTAGTAACATAATTCCTAGTCATCAATTCAAGATAAATGATAAGATAAATAAGCCATAAAGTCAATAAGCCAATAAAAATATTTTCCAAAACTTGATCTGTTTGTTTGATTTGTTTTGATTGATAAAAGGGTTGATTGATAGAGCCCGATGTCAGGAGATACACATACCGGATAAGACTGTGAGTCTGGTTTCAATGTTATGACTATCTATATAAGGCATGACAAAACCTGGTTTTAGAAAGACATGTATCGTATAAGACGTTGAGTCAGATGCCATTGATGTGATAACCTGTGTAAGGCTATGTTTGACCTTGTCGATTATGCAGGAAGGACTCATCCTGTATAAGACAGATTGCATTGCTAATATCAGTATTCAGGAAGGACCCATCCCGAATAAGATATAGATTGATTGCTTTAATAATGTTTGTTTCCAGGAAGGACACATCCTGTAGTAGACATTAATTGATCTGTTTTGATTGGAAATTTGTTTGATTTGACTTAGAGACATTGCTGACTTGTTCACCAGATTAATGCATGACTTGATACGATGCGTGGACAATTGACTGTGTGTGACGAAAAACCCTAAAGGACTGACCTAGTGTGGCCTCGAGGGCTCATCGATTGATGGCCTTGCCTACATTATACATGCAGAGACCTCGTAGTTTGACTTGACTTTGATTGAAAAGACTGACTACAAATAGAAAATGTGTGTGAAAGTGAATGTGATGAACCCTAATGGACTGACCTAGTGCGGCCTCGGGGCCTCATCGATTGATGGCCTTGCCTACATTATACATACAGAGACCTCGTAGTTCGACACGACCAATGACCTTGTCATATAGACAGATGGATTGAATCATGATTTTATACAGACAAACCTAAACGTACTGACCTACTGCCTCGGGGGCACATCGGTAGATGGCCTTGCCTACGTCCAGTCGCAGAGGCAACGTAGTTCGACAAATGACAAAGACTGACAAGTGCGATTGACCTTGACTCTGTTTTTGGATTTTTGAAATGTTTTGATTTTTTTGTATTTTTTTGTATTTTTGATGTTTTTGTGTTTTCTTAGGTCATTTTGCGATGTTTTTGGGTTTTTCTATGGTTTTACATCTTCAACATAGCCAATGGAAGAATCGATATGACACACGTCAAGTGTTTGCCCCCAGTCGAGTATAAGACCAATTGATTATGAATAGGGTAAAATGGGGAATATGAAATGTGCTCGATGTCAATCGTTCCAAGTTATGGGAAAGACTACCACTTATTATGAATGGTATATACAAGCGATGGACATGAAATATAAGGGATATGTATAGGGATAGGTAGTATGTATAGGGATAAGGACTATGTACAAGGTAGAGGACTATGTACAGGAATAGCAGACTATATACATGGATAGGTGGATTAGAGTAATAGTAGACAAAGGAGTAGAGTCGAGTATACATGGTGCCTGTTTGCCAGGTTTTCACCATGGTACCTATCCAAAGCGCCACCAAAGTGGTTTTCACTATTGGACGAATGATTTGTCTTTACTATTTTCTATATTATTTAATTTTTTTGGTGTTACCAAGACACCTGTTTGCCAGGTTTTCACCTTGATAACAATTTTTGTGATTTTCTAATTTTTTTGTATTTTTATTTTATTAAGACAAAGGCTCGCAGAAGCTATGCGTAGAAATTATTCAGATGCAGACTATTGATTGGCGAGGACAACGGTTCCCCTTCAGGAGTAGAGAGTTGGTACGCTCTTGATCCAAAAGCTTATGTAACAATATAAGGTCCTAACCAGCTAGGTTCAAACTTTCCTAGTTTGTCTCTTTCTGCTTGATTCTTTGGGTTCTCCATTAAAACCAGGTCACCAATGCCAAAGTTTCTATTCAATACTTTCCGGTTATAGCTACGACGAAGGCGATTATGATATGCTTGGAGATGGTCCAGTGCCTTTTGTCTTCGCTCATCCAGGAATTCTAGCTCATGGAGTCTCGATACTCAGTACTCTTCATCATCAATGTGGCCTTTCAGGGATACCCTTAGGGAAGGAATCTCGACCTCAATAGGTAGAATAGCTTCAGAACCAAATACAAGTGAATATGAGGTAGCACCAGTGGGAGTACAGATACTTGTGCGATAAGCCCATAAGGTAGGGTTAAGCTGTAAATGCCAGTCACGACCAGCATCATTGACAGTCTTCTTGAGGATTCTAATGATGGTCTTGTTAGATGCCTTTGCTTGGCCATTACCTTGTGGGTAGTATGGAGTGGAAAAGTGATGTTGGATATGAAATTCATCACATAGGTGGCAGACTTCTTGGTTCTTAAATGGGCGGCCATTATCAATGATTATGGACTAAGGGACACCATATCGACAAATGCTATAGTTCAGGATAAATCTAGAAATCTATGTGCCGGTAATGTATGTCATAGGAATGGCTTCAATCACTTCGTAAAGTACTCAGTGGCAGTGATAATGAACTTGTGTGCATTAGATGATGTGGGGTGGATCTTACCTATGAGGTCGAGTCCCCATTGGGCAAAGGGCCATGGTGACATTATAGGATGAAGCTTCTGTGCTGGGGCATGTATCAAGTCTCCATGAACTTGGCATTGGCGGCATTTCGTTAGAAAGACATATGAGTCCTTTTCCATAGTAGGCCAGTAATAACCCAGTCTCATAATCTTTTTGGCTAAGGTAGGACCGCTAGAATGGGAACCACATATACCCTCATGCACCCCACACAAGGTTGCTTGTGATTCAGTAGAATCAAGACATCTTAGTAGGGTATTATCTAAGGCACGTCTATATAGGGTGTCTCCGACGATGGTGTATTTGGCTGACTTGCGAAGGAATGTCCTACGTTGGTTATTTGATAGGCTAGTGGCTATGACTTCAGCATGAAGATAATCATAGATTTCTTTGTACCATGGGGAATCAGGACCAACAATGTCACACACCATTTCAGAATCTGGGATATCGTAGGTTGGGACCAAAAGCTGTTCTACCAAGAACTCAAACTTAGGCACGTTGTTAGGAATGTCAAGAAGTGATGCAATTGTAGCCATAGCATCTGTTGCCCTGTTTAAAACACTAGGTATTTGATAAAATTTGACTTTTTCAAAGTACTCTTTAAAGCTATCAGCCATGCGCTTGTATGGAGCAAGCTTCTCGTCCTTAGTCTCATAATCATCATTTACCTGTCTAATTACTAGTTGAGAATCCCCATATACCTATAAAACCTTAATTTTCCACTTGACTGCCATGCATAACCCTGTCACTAGAGCTTCATATTCTGCTATGTTGTTAGTGCATGGGAATGCAATCCTAAATGACTTAGGGATGGAATTCATGGTGTGATAAACAATATCCCAACCCCTGAACCATGATTTGTATGTGAGCCATCAAAGTATAGTTTCCATGTTATGTTTGTGTCAATTGTGAATATGAACTCATCAGGAAAGTCTGCAACTAATGGGTGATCTACCTGTATGGGTGTGTCAACTAACTGATCAACAATGACCTATCCTTTAATAACTTTCTTTCTACATACTGGATATCATACTCACTAAGTATCATAACCCATTTGGCCACACCCTGCTAATGCTACCTTGTCGAAGATATTTCAGAGGGTCTATTTTAGCAATTAGCATTGTTTGATGGTTTAGCATATAGTGCCTCAATTTTTGAGTAGCAAATACTACTGCAAGATAGGCACGCTCAATGGTACTATAGTTGAGCTCATAACCTACCAAAGTCCGACTGATATAATAGACTGCCTTTCATGACCTTCATCGTCATTCTGTGCAAGCAATGCTCCGAGTGATGAATGGGTTGCCGTAATATAAAGAATCAATGGTCTTCCTTCAACAAGTGGCATTAAGACAGGTGGTGTGAGTAAATATTCTTTAATCAGTTGAAAAGCCTCTCCACACCTAGCTGTCCATGCAAAGGGTACTCCTTTCTTAAGTAGATGTTGAAAAGGATGTGTCTTATCTACTAATTGCACTATAAATCTTCTGATAGATTGTAACCTTCCCTGTAATGTCCTTAGTTGACTAAGATTAGTGGGTGGAGGCATGTCCATGATTGCTTTTACCTTAGCCGGATCCACTTCAATGCCTCATCTAGAAATGATATAACCTAACAGCTTTCCTAACTTGACTCCAAACACACATTTCTTTGGATTAAGTCTCACTTTATACTTCTCCAGTCTCTAAAATATCTTGTCTAAAACCTATAAATTTTCTGCCTTTGTCTTGGATTTTACAATAAGGTCATCGACATAATCCTCCATAAGAGTGTGTACTAGATCATGAAAGATAGTAGTCATGGCACGTTGATAGGTTGCTCCAACATTTTTGAGTCCGAAGGACATAACATTCCAGCAATACGTTCCCCAAGGACAAGTGAAAGCCGTCTTAGGTTGATCTTCAGTTGCAATTCTGATATGGTTATATCCTAAAAATCCATCCATAAAGGGACAACATCTCATATCCTGCTGTCATGTCAACTATCATATCTATGTTAGGCAAAGGGAAGTCATCCTTAGGACAAGCTTTGTTGATATCTCTAAAATTAGTGCAGATGCGGATGCCCCCAGTTGGTTTAGTGACTAGTACAAGATTGGAGATCCAATTGGCATAGTCGATTGATCTTATAAAACCAACATCTAACAATTTCTTGAGTTCTGCCTTGACTAATAAAGCAATCTATGGATGCATTTTTCTCAACTTCTATTTCACTGGTTTGGCACTTGGTTGTAAGGGAAAATGATGCAGAACAAGTTTAGGATCTAACCCCGGCATGTCGGCATATGACCAAGAAAAATTTATCTGTCTCTATGCAAAGAAGTCGTGGAACTCTGGCTTCTCTTTTGTTGTCAATGACACTGCAAAATAAACCAATCGAGGATTCTCTTTTGTGCCTATGTTGACTTCTACTGATTCTTCAACGAGCATGGGCTACTTTTCCTGTGCATCAGGGAGAATGTTCAAACCTCCATCCTTAGATGCCTCAAAGAGGTTTTCACCTTCAGATGCATCCTTTCTTTTTACTTTTTCTTTGTCTAAAGGTGCCTTTCAGTTTTCACCTAGAGACTCGTCCCTTTTATCTTCTTTATTATTTTTCTCATTTTTGCGACTGGAGGGTTGAATAGATTCCCCAAAATATGCTTTGTTGTCCAAGTCAATGGTAAAACTAGCCTTATGATCCTTGTTAGGTATGCCTTCTCGTAATCCCAGGAACTCAACAATTGCTTCGTCATTCTCAAAAGTGTCTAAGACGGGTGTGTCTTGTTGATCCCAATCAATGAGTTGGGGATTGGCTAAGGGCATGTCATCGTCAGAGTTATCAAAGTCTAATGGGGTCAAGGTAAAGATTGAATTATTCATGTGATTACAAAAATCTTGTACCAGGTCCTTTTTGCTCTTAGGTTTGAGTCTAGGTGGATGGATAGGTGGGCCTAATGCCAAGGTTTGACTATCGGAAACAGGTGGCTCAAGTTGCAAAGAGGTAGGATCAAGTGATTCCCAATAGTAGTGTTTAAACCATTCCTCTTTTTTCATTTTCTTTGGTGGACAGGAATTCAAGGGATTTGGTGAGGAACTTAACATCAAGTCAAGTTCTCCAAATAACTTGTCAAGGTCCATGGAAGAAGTAGAAGATAGGGAATCCCACTCATAATCGTTAGAGTCGGGGGAGTCACAATGATGTTGGTCCACTGGTTCGTGAGATGTCTTAATATCTTCTGAAACACTTACTTCCTCAAGTAATGGTAATGGGGTACTAGGAACACCAATCTGAATCGGTTGAAACCCTAGACCTACTCCTTTTGGCCACTGAGAAACAAATATTGGTTCAATCCTCCCATCTTGGTTTAAGCCTAAACCACTTTGTCCATCACATCCTTTGCTTTGCATAATTTTGAAACCCTTTCCATATAGATTTGTAGGAATATGAGCAAGTAAGAGGGGTTCCTCATCATCTTCCCTATACAACCAAGAAGTGACATCTTCTGCATCTACAGCCTCTTTGCTTAATTCACCCTATTTAGTGAAAGTTGTTGTAGGAGGAACATGTATAGTGACCATGGACTGTCCCCTACCTGTTGTAGGTAAACCATATGACTTAGGAGGGATCAAATGGCTAACACAATAAGAAGTCTTCATGTAATACTCTCCACAACCCTTGTCTTGGATCTCAACCCTAGGAGTGGTAGGAATTGAGGGTGAAACAAATGTTTGAGTGAGTGTGGATGGATCAACATAGGAAGATGGATTGGATGATGAAGCCTCTTGGTTTACTGGCACTTGGCATTGGGGGATTTCTTTTATATTGGTGCAATACTGGAAGGGATCTGGATCACCATCTATAGTTATTTCTGTGCCATTGTAAGGGAATTTAAGACACTGATGATACGTGGAAGGGACCGCCTTCATGGCATGAATCCATGGTCTACTGAGCAGAAGGTTATAAGGGAGGGTGAGATCCAAGACCTGGAAATTTGTCTCCATCACCATAGGACCAATTCTGATAGGAAGTCTTACCACCCCCTTTGATTTTTGTTCCTCATCATCATAAGCTTTTATGACAATACTTTTGGTCATGTCTAGGCATGCTTCTAAGATACCTAATGCCTTAATTAGTTTTAAAGTGCATAGATTTAACCCTGCTCCTCCATCTACCAAAACTCGTCTAACTTTGGTGTCATCAACAAGGACTTCTAGATGTAAAGGGTTGTTATGGTTCATCTTTTCAGTTGCATAGTCTTGTTCAGAAAATGTGGCATGGTGATTATTGGTCAAGTAGCCCGCCATTTCCTAGAAATGATTGACATCAAGGTCATTAGGGACCGTGGTGTTCTGTAAAGCCTTATCAAGGATAGATCGATGCTCAAGGGAAATACGCAACAATTTCAAGATTGAAATTTGGGCTAGGGTCATCCCCAACTGGTCAAGTAGGTTATATTGTAACTTGGAAGGTTGCGGTGTTTGCTGCGATGGAGGGCCTTGGATAGCGAACTTAGTACGATGAGTATTGACCGCACACTCAGGATTAGTATTGATAGTAATGGTATTGATATTCTCATTAGCGGCGCGAAGGCAATGAATGATTTTTCCACTATCATAATCATGTTTGATACTCGCATAATTGGCTGACATATTGGTCTTAGTACTCAAACTAGGGACAGTTCCTTTCCCATGGTCATGTAGTGGGTCAGAAAAGACTTGATGATCAGTGTTCGATGACTTTTATTTTTGTCCACTAACTTCGATAATTCTCCTTTTGACAAGATCCTGCATGATATTCTTCAGTTGTCAACAATTTTGTAGGTTATGTCCCTTAGTCCTATGATAATCACAAAAGGAATTGTCATCCCACTAAGTTGTTTTAAACTATCCTGGATCGTATTTTCTTGGTTCCTACAGCTGTATGAGGTTATGTTGTAACAGTTGTTTGAACACCGACTCAATGGGTTCCCTTAAGGGAGTAAACTCACGTTTTTGAAATCTTCTTTGTTGTGGACATTGAGTATTTTGGACCACGTTAGGAGGTTGATTGACAAAATTAAGCGTGTTGGAAAAAGTATGAGGTCCTTGTAATGTGAGGAGGGGTCCTGCTTGTAGCGTTTTAGCATCAACCACCCCATCATTGGTGACATTTTTGTTGCGAGACCAAAATCTGTTTCTGTCAGTGGGGGTGTTTTGTACAATCGGGTTTCTATTGGATGTTGATGTCTTGCGTTCGACCTTTTCAATGAGATCTTTCTCTATTATAACCCATTTTTCCACTAGTTCTGAAAAAGATGTACAACAATGTACCCTTAAGTTACTCTTGAGTTTTGCATTAAGGTTTTCTTGAAACATTGTAACTTTTTGTTTTTCGGGTATCTCGACTGGACACCTACTAGCTATAGTTCTCCATCTCTGGAAGAAAGCAATGAATGTTTCCCCTTCATCTTGCGTTGTGTGACACAAGGTTGCTATATTTATTTCGTGGTCTATGTTGAAGGAGAATTGCTCCACAAATTTCTCAACCAATTCACCCCAAGATCTAATGCCAGAATCTAGACCCGAAAACCACTCTAGTGCAATTCCTACAAGACTTCTTGGAAATAGTCTCATAAGATACGTGGGGTCATAAGCGAAATCTATGCATATGGTAGAAAATTCCCTTATATGTTCTATTGGATTTCGTTTGCCATTGTACTTAGGGAGATTCGATATGACATATCCGTGAGGGAAAGGGGTCATGTACAATGATCTATCAAAGGGGAATGGGCATATGTCCTTTGTTGAAAATGATTTCTTAGTTGACACCGACATGTTATCCATTTGCATTTGTGTTTGTAAGACGTCAACTTGCGTCAAAGATGTACTAGGGGGATTATGCAGATCCATGTATGTGTTCTGAAGTCCGAAGTCTTGTGATGGGTTTCGATTGAACGTTGGCATCTGAGGTGGATTTGGATTCAGAATGTTGGTAAATGTGTTCTAGTCTGGAATCTACATAAAGTGTTGTTGACCTAGGATTTGTGTAAACGGATTCTGAGTACCACTTTGGAAAAAAGGATTCTGATTCAGAATTGATGTAAATTGGTTTTGACTTGGAATCTGTGTGGACAGATTCTGACTACCAATCCGTGAAAAAGGATTCTGATTCAGAATCGATATAAATTGGTTTTGACTTGGAATCTGTGTGGACGGATTTTGGCTACCAATCTGTGAAAAAGGATTCTGATTCAGAATCAATGTAAATTGGTTTTGACTTGGAATCTGTGTGGACGGATTCTGATTCAGAATCGAGGTGAGTGGATTCTGACTGCCAGTCTAGGAGAATGGATTTTGATTGCCATATTGGAAGGAGGTAATGCCTCCTGTTTGTGTAATCCTTGGTATAGCACTAGTGACTTGAACACTAGGTATGGCCATCGACTGTGGTATGGTACCCGTGATACTAGCAGTAGGTATGATTGTTGATTGTGCATTTGTGACACTGACATAAGGTGTAAGGGCTGACATTTTAGGTCTTTTACTCCCAACAAGAGGACCGAAGGGAGTGGATGATGATGCCGCTACAGTGAAATTAAATCCCGATGTCATGCCAGACATACCAAATGGGGAAGTATGGACTGTTGTACTCTGTGTAGATGTGCCAGATGGCATAGTTGTGCTGACTTGAGGTATAGTAGTACTAGCAATCATTGTGTTTGTTCCTTGTGTAGGTTGAGTTTGAAAGGTGCTAATATTGAATCCTGTGGGTAAGGTAGCACCTTCAGCTAGCAATTTGGCTAAAAATCGTTGACGATCGTTTTCTAGGTATTCATCTACAAAAGAGGCAAATTCAGGGTCCTGTGCAGCAACCTCTATGTCCTCTATTGCAATATGTCCTTGAGTGTTTCTAGTGGTGAATTTGTCTAATAGAGTCTTATGAGGTCTTGAAGAAAATGGATTGATGAATTCGTTTGGATTTGACATATTTTCCCTCTCTCTTCTCTTAGACCTAGTTTCAACCATGTAAGACAAGCTCAATATGTGGGAATGCAAGACTATATCTATGAACAATATGACTCTAGTCTATGTTTTTGGGATTTTCGTATGCAAAATAAGGAATGTTCTAGGATGACACTAGCCTAAACTCTAAAGATGCAAATCCTAATCAAGGTTCTAAAATAATCAATTCTATAAACCTAGGACGAAGGGACCAACTACCTAAAGTCCAATCAAGGTGTCAATTTAGTTTAAGTCAAGGAACCAATGTAGGATGAGGATCAAAGGAAAGTTGAGTTTCCTAACTAGATTGATGAGCTAGGAGGACTCTCTGTAGGAAAAAAGATAAACTGATAAAACTAGGTTCAATGACAGATTTCGTTGACACTATGACTTTTCTAGAGTGTAGATGGTGGACTAATCCTAAAGTTTGTAAAAGTGACATTTCTAGAAGTTTAATGCAAGGTAATATGTATTCTAAGATGAAACTAAACTCTGAATTAAGACAACTATGGTAATGACCGAATGAGCCTAAAGGATGCAAAATTGAGCAAATCGTTTCAGGTTTCTATTCAAGGACTGTTTGTGTAAAGACAACTAAAACTGGTATAACCGTGTTGACTGGATAGTGACTGTGAATTCTGGTTTTTTGATAATCAAACATATGTGTCTCAGGATCTCACATATGCGGTTCAAGTTAACAGTTGTGGTTTTTCAGTGATCAATTGCGTTTCTCTGGTAAATTTCAATGTGTGACTCTGACAGATACGGTTAACCTTCTAACATATGCGACTCGAAGTTAAACAGATGTGACTCGTAATAACATATGCGACTCAAAGTTAAACAGATGCGACTCTTAATAACAGATGCAACTCAAAAGTTAACAGATGCAACTCTAAAAATCAATTGCGACCTTCTGGTGAACAGTTGCGACTCTCTGTGAATTTTCAGTGACATAAGATTTAAAACTAACTCTGTTTTTCGTGATCAAATTTTGGCAAACAAGAACAATCATAAGACAAAGTGTTTTCAATTTTGGTTTTGGACTCAAAGAATATTTAATTTGACAACAAACAAGCACATCCTAATAGGCCAAAAGGCCTAGGGTTTGTATACTTGGTATAGCCCACCCAAATACCTCGGATTGGTGATGAACACCTTTCCTTCTCGAGAGCGGATAGCTTAGAAATTTGGTGGCATTGGCTCCCCTCCACAGCTCATTAACATCTTTCGAGCACACCAATTTTGAATTCTTTGGGAAATGACCTCCCAAGAACTGCTATCTCTACTCAAGGGGATCAATAGTGAGTAATATTCAGGCATGATACTGTACCCTGCACTATACCAAGCAATGGCCAATAGAACGGTTGGACACTAAAACAAAAGGTGTTTAATACGGGCATTCCGTTCATGGGGCATGATCCATACGATGAGAGTCCCCTTTTAGATCCATCTCGTCGAAACCACACTCGTGATTCTTGGGGTTTCCCCAAGAACCCACTTTTATATACCGACTGGAAGTCCCTCAGGTTCAGGGTGCTACCGGTCTGAGTCCTCCTGGGGTGAGTACTTTTTTCCCACCAGAATAGGCCCAAGTTCTAGAGTTGGTAACCGTTTCTCTTACACCCAGGATCAAACGAATGCGCAAGGGGAGAGGATACTTCGATGTACCAAATCGTGAGGGTAATTACATAGATGTGCTTTCGCACCAAACACAGTAGACACTTGTTAATTTTAAACCAAACAAAATATTTGCTACGCTACCAAACAATCTGTTTCAAAAATTAACTAGGGTCTTCGACAAGTGTTCTGCAGAAAAATTCGTTAGTAGTTTTCAATATCGTCTTCGTCAATCATCTTGCAAAAGCTTGTTAACTCCAAAAGGACACACGCTGAAAATTAGATATTAGTAACACACAAATCAACTAAAAATTTTAGATTTCCAAAAACAAAAATAAAGTTTACCAGTCAATTGTGTCACTGTGTTACTAGTCAGATGCATCATTATTTTCTTCAATTGCGGCTCGGTATTCACCAGTCAATTGCGGTTCAGGAATTGTCAGATGCGTCGTATATTTTTAGATGCGTCGTTTCTGATGTTAGTTGTGGTTCAGAATTTAATTGCATTGCTTCATCAAACTGATGCGTTGTTCCGTATGAAAAACTTGCAAAAATCAAAATAAAAGTCTACGGATACGCGAAGATGGTGTCTTCACGTCGGGTTCACCAAATGTAACGCCAAGAAAGTGCACAAGACAAAGATTAAGAGCAAACATGCAATACACATCTAAATGCAAATCTAATGCTAAGCAACAAAGAACAAAGGAAAGTAAAAACGTGATTAAAACTGAAACACTCTCACCAATTTCAAATGTATTTCCATGATTCATCTCGATTGCCCTTCTCCATTTTGCTTGTGTAGTATAATTGCCCTTAGATTTTTAGTAAATTCGTGCAAGTATAGCCTATGATAAAGATTTAGCAAAACATCGAAGATTCAAGATTAAGTGCTCTCAAAAGTCATAAGATTTCGCGAGAGATTTTGAGAGAGATTGGAATGAAGAATGACATATCAATTTGTAGAAAATTGATTATTCGAACGACATGCCAGGATTGAAAGATCAACGAACAGTTGAGATTGACTGATTAGTCATGCATTCTGATAACTGTCAGTAGTGACATGAGTTATACCAATTAGAAACATAATTAAAGATTAAATAAATGATTTAATCTTCCAATTTGGTATTCGAAAACAGAAGAATTATCTTTTCATGACAAAGATAAAGATTGATTAAAGCAACTCATGTTCGAATGCACGCACAAGATTTAAT
This sequence comes from Sequoia sempervirens, assembly GCA_007258455.2. NCBI lineage: Eukaryota > Viridiplantae > Streptophyta > Pinopsida > Cupressales > Cupressaceae > Sequoia > Sequoia sempervirens. The sequence goes on along the minus strand of VDFB02353493.1, from coordinate 362,224,634 downwards.
TAATTAAATAGGAATATTTAATTAATCTGCATGTACACGCAATTAAGTTAGCACTGGACGATTGAATGATTTGACAAAGAGATTACTCGAGAACGCCACTCAGACATTAAAGCAAGAGTTAATTGAGCGATTTGAAATAGATGTCGAGTCGAGTCAAAGTGAATACTTAGATAACTCACACAATTTATCTAAATATAGAGGAATGCGTTAAAATAGAATTAATGAATTAAATAATTCATTTAATTCAAGATTTGATATTTGAAGAATAATCAAATAAATAAGATTTATTTAATTAAGTGATGAAGGGATTTAAATGAATAATTAAATAAATAAAAGAATTTATTTAATTATAGTTGAAATATGATAAAGAGTAAATTAAATAAGAATTTATTTAATTTGATAAGAAGGATAAGGTTAATTAATAACATAATTAAATAAAAAGCGTTTATTTAATTAATCAGATGGAATAAAGAAAAGTGTGAATTAATTAAATAATTAAGATTATTTAATTAATAGAAGAAATAACAGAAGATGAATTAATTAAATAATTAATATTATTTAATCATGACCATGAAGAATAGGAAATATGAAGAATATTGAAGTCACAGGCTTAGACCAAATTTCAATGTCTACAGTTGCTTCCATCTTTGGTGGTTCTATTAGAGGAGGGACAGGGAGACCAACCACAACTTGGGCCATCACAGATTTTACTATAGGATTCATAAATACCCTAGAGATTTCCATGGGTATGCTTTGCATAGGTTGGGAAAAGGCCACCGGTAGAGTGAGGGAGGGCATAGTTGTTGTGGCTACTGAAGGAATTGTAGTGGAAGGAGATAACGAGCAGTATTATAGTGGGGAGGTTGTAGTGGATGAAGAATCTTGCACCATAATTAGAATAGTTGGCGAGGTGGAGGAAAGGTGAATTGAGATTTCTACCGCAGGTGGAGAGGAAATAGGGAGTGCTTGAAATGTGGGAGGGGGAGTAGTAGCAGTGGCAGTGGAGGTTATGGCAAGAGCGGAGGCAAGAAGTGGTGACTTTGGTTGCTCGACCTATTCTTCTTCTCCCTTGTGTAGTGGGTCTTCCTGGATTGTTGGTATCTCAGAGAATCTGCCTGACTTCTTGGCCTTCTTCGAGGTCTCACCCTCTGAAGCCTTCCGTGAATAAACCTTATGCTTGGGATAGAAATGACCTCTTTTCTCTTCCTTGATCTTGTGGTTGGAGGAGATTTGGGGGATTCCTCAGCTGAGGCAGTAGAAGTTCTGCTATCTGTTTCACTCTCGAGCTCATCTTTGAGCTCGCCATAGGTCAAGGTGGCCCCTTGAGCTTCAACTGAGCAATTTGAGCATCGATCCATTTCCTTGTTCTATGCTCTACTAAATTTTTTAGAATGTCGAGGTTGTTAACCTCTTCCTCATTCTAGTCTATTAAGGGCAATGGCAATTTGGCGACAACATCATACCTTGGGTCCACAACGGTGTTCTCAGCTTCTACAATTTGATCTGGTACCAAGAACATATTGACTATTTTGAAAAAGTAAGAAGTCATACGCATATAATGTCTCATGCATACCTCCTTGTTGTCCTGACAATTAGCCCAAAAATATTCAATGTTGTGTAAGTGGGCGTACTCTCTTCTGACCAACTTCTTCAACTTACCATAAGGATCCATCCTTGGTTGAGTAGTGTGGAGGCCCAGGTTGTATTCAATAATCTCCTTTTCTAAATATTCAGCACATTGGGCAACTTCAAGGGCATACATTCCCTGCCCGAATGCGAGGGGATATGGTATGCCTGCCCGATGCTTGCCATTGAGGAGAGTGTGTGCATGTTACAATTTCCTTGACACTTCTAGCAAGATCAACCGGTCATTTGGGTACCGGGGTAGCTTATATGGCCTTTTGGAGAAGCCTTTTGTCTGAATGTAAGTGAATTTGGGGAACTATATAAACAAAAATCCAAACCTATGGATGAACACACGGGCACTGTGCGAGACCCTCCTCTCGAAATCCCCTTCGAGTCTAATAATATGCCCAATGAAGGCATCATTCACCCTGCAGTAATCCTTCTTGAAATTCTGATATTGTAGTTGCGGGTACCTGTCATATACTTTTAGTTCCCTTCTTGAAGTTGGGCTCTGTACAACAAACAATCTTTAGGGAAATGGCTCAGCTAGGAGATACACCAAATAAGAGGTCATATAGAATTGGAAAATCTTCTTGACTACCATGAACTGCTATTGCAAGCTGTCACTGATCATTTTGGCCCAGTGAAACGTGGCTTTTTGTTTGATAATCTCCTCTATGAAATAAAACATCCAATCTTGAAAGTAAGCAACAGTAGGAATGCCCATGACTTTGCTCAACAAGGTTACTAGGTCATGATAATCTTTGTAAAAGTCACTTCTGAACAACTCTTGGGGCACCTTGTTAGCACTTTCCCTTTTTTACTTTAACCCATATTGGTTGATCAACTTCTTTCATTTTAGAGGGTCGACCTTCCACATATTTTTTGCATATTCTTTTGTTGTCTCCTCCATAGGGTCCAATGTAGGGATGTGGAACATTTGTCCTATGGATCTAGCAGACAAGTCGGCCAACACCTTACCCTCATGATCAATGACCCTTCTGTTCTCTGCCTGATAGGCCTCCTTGCAAGCCATCACTAGCTCCTGGGCTACAAGAGCGGGTGGGAAACTGGCCGCCTAAGCCAATCCACTCTTTCTGATTTTCCTGGCATTATCTATGGCGGGGTTGACGATGACCCTCTACCTGAATTCATCTATGTAGAGTTGCTCGAAGTTGGTATCTGTGATTGTATCCTAGGCGGTAGTGACCCTAGAGGTGACTTCTACTCCCTGGAATTGGTATTTCATCTGATCTTTATCTTCTTTTCCTTTTGGAACCTTGGTAGACTTCTTCCCTTTGTCTTTCTCCATGGACGCCCTCGATGGTCTTGTAGTTGATTCCATAAATCCTACAAATAGAGATACAATAAGCACATTCACATAAAAATGAGGGGAGCATTAGCGAAATCCTGCAAAACAAATGTTATATTAAGTAATTCATCTTTCAAGGATCATAATATTCATCAAAAATAATCATTTGTCTCTCATTTGGGGAAGATAGAGCAATGTGGGCCCAGGGATGCGGTTTTCCCTAGGTTGGCAGCCGTTTTGGAGAAGGCAGTAGGGAGACGGTGTAGAGGGCATGATGACCCGCATGTGGCCACCTGCATCAAGATTTTTGTACCTAGATTGGGAGCCCACCGAGGAGTTAAGGTATTTGGGCATGTGGGTCCATCATTCATGAAATTTCAGAGGTGATAGTTCAATCATTTATCATGCAGGTTGAGAGTGTGTGGAAGCAGGTAACCTCAAGGCTGTTTGGAGCTCCGCCATTTGGAATGACACTGGCATAGCATAAATCTACAAATAGAGCCCCGCATTGTGGGACCCGCAGGTAGAAAAGATGGTTTAGCTTAGCTCTTAAATCTCAACTTTGCTCAGAAAGATGTGGGTGGGGACATATGGGAGGATGTTAGGTAACAACCATTTCGAATTGACAAAGATGAGGCGACAGCCCACAGACAACAGTCCACATCGCCAAGCCCAGATTGGTATTTACTTAGTCATTTTAACTCTCGGGGCTGAAGGGGAAATGGATGGTATGGGGTCCGCAATGCAGATAGACAGGGCCTCAAGGCCGTTTGCAAACAACAGAGGGAAGGCGGCACCCCGCAATGGGCAACCTGCATAGGCGGGTTCGTAGAGGACTTAGGAATTGATTGTTCATTCTTTAGAGGACTGGATGACAAAGGAGAGTTCAGGCTCTACCATACAAAATGTCAATAAGGCACAACTTTTTAGAAACGATAGTCGCATAGAGGTGGGCTACAGGCGGTGACTTGCAAAGAACCGCCCACAAGGTGCTTTTACTTAGAAATTTAATAATGGAGGCTCAAGGGGAAAAGACATTGTTGGGGTCCTCAAAGTGGATGGGCGAACGCCATTGGCCATTTGAAAGACAACAATGAGGAGGAGCCAGCCTGCAAACAAACCCCCGCATACTTGGACCCACAACATGTTTATACTTGGGTTTTTATTTAGCGAGTCTAGAGGGTGAAGGAGATCGTGGGCCCCACGATGTGGAAAGGAGTGTGGTTTTAGCTACTTGTGATGGTGCTGATAATGGTGGCAAGGAGATGGTAGAATTATGCAGAGAGCAGCCCACAAGGAAGACTTCAGTGCTTCGATAAGTTTAGCGGACGTAAGTGTTGCAGAGCCCATAGGGCGGGGCGGTGGGGTCATATGGTGTTTTAGGAAACAATGATAGGTGTGGTGCCGCCTACACATGGAAGTCTGCAAACGTGGACCGACAGGGGCTTTAGACTCCTATTTTATCTTCACTTCCACAGGTTGCGGCGAAGGGGTGATGTCCACCTATTAGAATAGTGTGCCTCAATCTCACAGGCTGAAACCTCTAAGAGAGCAAAGTTGGTGTGACATCCTTATTGTCTTTTTGACTAGTAGTTGTACAAACTTGTGGAATGCTCAGGTCACTGAGACCTTGTTGCTGTCTTACTGACTGGAGTTGTCACTATGAAATTTCTTGTCATTGTGATCTCTCTCCGCTTGGTAAGAACTCTCACCGACTGTGGTTCATAGTGGTTGTTGGGGAGACTTGTGGCGACTACAGTTATCGGGGAGACTCTTGGCCGAATGGTTTGCTTTTGGTATGAAGTCTTAGTGATGTGATATGTCTCACCGATAAGTATACACTTGGAGTCATCAGAGTAACATGAAGGCTTCGGTATGAAGTTTTAGTGATGGAGGTTTGTCTCACCGACGGTGTATTATGTTGTCAGTATGACTCCTAGTGAAGGATGGTCTTGGGGTGACTTGGAACCTACAGAGTAACTCTTAGCAACAAATGTGGTCTCGCTGATAGGTATGTTGCTTCGGTATGATCTCTTGGTGATAGTGATAGTCTCACCGATGGGAATGCTAATGTCTATGTGACTTTTGAACATTAGTATGACCTCTCACCGAATAGAGATAGTCTTGTTGAATAGCGCTACATGTGGTGGTCATCGGTATGACGTCTCAGCGATATGGTTTGTCTTGCTGACTGCTTTTGAACTCAGTGTAACCTCTTGCCGAAGGTGACGAGTCTGGTCGATATCTACAATCAAGTCTTGTGGCATCGGGGAGACATGGTTAGTGTCTCACCAACATGTGAACATTGTTTGAGCGCCTTGACCGATTGAAAGACTATCCTACGTGGTGTGACTTCGACCAATCAGGGAGCAAAATGGGAACCATTGGAAGTTAGACTATTGTGGCCATTCCTATGAGGAAGTTCAATAGACTAGGGACGACATGGATATACTTAGAGATTGAATTCGATGATCGGTTCGACATACAGTTTGATTGGATGATAAGTGGGATGAATAGTTCGATGAAAAGTTGAGTAATCAGTGTGAATTCAATTCTGAGAGCATTGTAACTTGAATGTTCTATACAAGGTTGATCTTTGTGTATGCTGCTATAAATTAACATCAGAAAGATAAGTATGATCTCTGCATGTAATTTCTATTACTGTAATACAAAGAGGCTTTTCTTGGTGTGGTGGGTTTTTCTCCCGTAAGGGTTTTCCCACGTAAATCTAGTGTTCATGTGTGAATGGTCATTTCTCTATTTCTATTATTTCTTTCAAGTGTATCTTAATTGGACTGTAATTGAAAATTTAAAAGCACCTCTGCATTCTTCCCTGAGGTTTTGACATTAGGAGAGTTAGTTTCGCACCTTAGCTTTCCTTACAAGTGGTATTAGAGCCTGGCCAATTGTGCTATTCTTGTGGGTATGTTGGGTTTTTTTGTGTCAATTCTATTCAGTGGGAGTCTTGTAGAAGTTTGGTAATTCAAATTATAGGTTAAGATGGCGAGCATGTCAGGAAAGATTGAAATTGAGAAATTCAATGGCAACAATTTTGAGTTGTGGAAACTTAAAATGGAAGATCTGCTGGTTGATCATGATCTTTGGATTGTTGTGTCTGGAAAAAATCCTACAAGAATGAAGTAAGAGGATTGGGACCTTGTAGATAGAAAATCAAAGGGGCTGATAAGGCTCTATTTAGCAGACTTTGTTCTTCTGAATGTTCATGAAGAAAAGAATGCATCTTCCTTGTGGAAAAGACTGGCAGCTATTTATCATGGCAAGTCCTTGGTGAATAAATTGTTCTTGAGGAAGAAGTTGTACACTTTGAGAATGTAGGAAGGAGGGTCTATTGTTGATCACTTGAATGCTTTCAACATGCTGATTACACAGTTAACATCTGTGGGTGTGAAGATTGATGAAGAAGATCGCTGTATGCTATTATTATGTTCTTTGCTAGATTCTTGGGATCACTTATTGATGGCTATTGGGAGTACGACATCCACTTTTAAAATGGAAGATGTTGCTTCTTTGTTATTAGAAGAGATGAGAATAAAATATTCTAAGATGGTGAAGGAGGCTCTTGCTGTTAGAGGTAGATCAAAAGAAAAAGGAAAGAAGAAGGACAAGAAGTCCAAATCCAAATTAGAAGGGAGATCAAAGTCTCCTGGAAAGAAGTCCAAGGTGAAGTGCTGTAATTGTGGGAAACCTGGTCATGTTTGAAAGGATTGTAAAGAGGAGAAAAAGAAGAAGTATTTTTCCGACAATGATTCTTCTTAGAGTGATGCAGACACCTTCATTGCAGCCTTGGCTACGCAGGCATCAAATGATGTCTGGCTGATTGATTCTAGAGCATCTTTCCACATGAAATCTCATAGAGACTGGTTCATGAAGTATGAAAAATATGATGGTGGAAAGGTGTATTTGGAAAGTGATTCATCTTTGGAAATAGTTTGTCGTGGAAGAGTCAGAATTCAATTCTCTAATGGAAGAGTGAAGGGAATCAATGATGTAATGCATATACAAGGTCTGGATCAAAATCTACTTTCTGTTAGTATGCTGAATGATATTGGAGTGCAAGTCACGTTCTCTGGTAATGGTTGCAAGATGACTAGAGGCTCTATGGTGCTATCAAGAGGTGCTCGTATTGGTACCTTGTATAAGTTTGATGCACATGTTGTGCAATGCAATAATGTCTTTGTAAAGTCACATAAAGCTACTCATGGAGAAAAGAATTTAAAAGTTCCTGATAGTGTAAACTCTATGGAAGTTAAACTTCTAGCAGAAAAGACTATGCTCTAGCATCATAGGCTAGGCCACATTGGAGAGAAAATTTTAAAAACTTGGTTGAGGGGCTTGAAGATTGTAACCTTGAATTCAAGTTTTTGAACATTGTATATATGGTAAACAACACCGTGTTTCATTTTACTCTAGTCCTCACAAGTCTTCTGGTTTACTGGATTACATTCATTATGATGTTTTTGGTCCAGTGAATGTTCCTTCTTTGTCTAAGTCAAGGTACTATGTATCGTTTATTTATGATTATTCAAGAAGGGAATTTGTCTATTTTTTGAAAAGTAAATCAAAAGTGTTCAGCTAGTTTAAGGAATTTAAGAACCTTGTAGAAAATTAGACTGGAAGAAAAATAATTTTTTTAAGGACTGACAATTGCGATGAGTTTTGTTTTGATCATTTTGAGAGGTACTGTAACGATCATGGGATTAAAAGACATAAAACTACACCTTACACTCCACAACAAAATGGAGTTGTAGAAAGGTTCAACAGGACAGTGATGGAAAGAGAACGAAGTATGTTGAGCAATGCTGGCTTGGAGGAGAAGTTCTGGGTTGAGGCAGTTGCAACAACATGTTGCTTGATAAACCATTCTTCGAATTCTGCTCTTGTTGAGAAAAAAACCTTTGGAAGCCTGGTCTGGAAAGAAGCCCTCTCTGAGACACATTCAAGTCTTTGGCTATGAGGCATATGCACATGTGTCGAATGAGAAAAGATCTAAATTGGAAAACAAGGCTATCAAATGTACTTTTATTGGTTATAGTGTTGGCATAAAAGGATACAAGCTTTGGAATCCTGATACAGAGAAGGTTCTATACAACAGAAGTGTTATCTTTCGTGAGTTGAAGCCTTCTACTTTGGATCTGTAGTTAGAGACAAAATCAGAAAAAAAGGGATGTAGTTGAAATTCCTCCGACACCAGATAAAGATGAATTGAAAATTCAAAGTGTACCTAAAACTAAGGAGAGCTCAAGTAGTTCTGAGAGTTCTGATGAAGAAGAACAACCTCAGCCTCAACAAGTGAGGAGGTCAACTCATGAAAGAAAGCAACCTGATAGGTATGAGTTTTCTTTGATAGATTCTACTTGTGCCTATGCTTTAATTTCTAGCACTGATGAGCCTAGGACTGTGAAAGAGGCATTTAGAATGTCTGAATCAAACTCTTGGTTGGAAGCCATGAATGAAGAAATGGCATCATTAGAAAAGAATGATACTTGGAGTTTGGTGCCCTTGCCTAAAGGCAGAAAAGCTGTGAGTTGCAAATGGGTATTTAAAAAGAAAATAGGTCTGGATGACAGTGTGGAAAAGTATAAGGCGAGGTTGGTTACGAAGGGTTATTCCCAGGTAGAGGGAATTGATTATGGGGAATTTTTTCTCCTGTAGCTAAGTTGACATCTATCAGATTCTTTTTTTCACTTGTAGCAGCGTATGACTTAGAGGTTGAATAGATGGATGTGAAGACAACATTTCTTCATGGTGATCTTGAAGAATAAATTTATATGTCCCAGCCTGAGCACTTTGTGGAGAAAGGTAAAGAAAAATTGGTTTGCAAGTTGAAAAAATCTTTGTATGGATTAAAGCAGTCTCCTAGAATGTGGTACCAGAAGTTTGACACTTTTGTTTTGTCATTAGGATTTGTAAGATCAAAATCTAATCATTGTGTGTATTACAAAGCTGAAAGTGATCGAGTTCTTATTATTGCTCTCTATGTTGTTGATATGTTGTTCATAAGAAATAGTAAGTTAATGATTTCTGATCTTAAGTCTCAGTTGTCTGCAAAGTTCAAAATGAAAGATCTTGGTGCAACAAGGTATATTCTGGGAATGGAAATAACAAGAGACAAGAATGGTAGAAAACTTTGGTTCAGTCAGAGTAAGTATATCAAGACTATTCTAGGGATATTTTGCATGAATGATTGTAAGCAGCTAGTTGTTCTAGTTTTGTAGGGAACGAAACTATCTGTTGAAGACTGTCCAAAATCTCCTACTGAGATGGAGGACATGACCAGTGTGCCTTATGCTAGTGCGGTTGGCAGTCTAATGTATGCAATGGTCTGTACAAGGCCATACATTTCCCAAGCAGTGGGAGTACTTAGTCGGTTTATGGCTAATCCTAGAAGATCACATTGGGATGATGTGAAAAGAGTATTTAGATATTTGAAGGGCACTTCAGAATATGCTTTGTGTTATCATGGGAACTTGGTTGAATCATAGAGAACTCTCACCATTCAAGGCTATGTGGATTCTGATTGGGCAGGGGACATTGATAGCAGAAGATCCACCAGTGGATATATTTTCATGCTGAATGGTGGTGCAGTGAGTTGGATGAGTAACTGGCAGGCTGTAGTCGCTTTTTCCTCTATAGAGGCAAAATACATGGCAGCAACACACGCCTGTAAAGAAGCAATCTGGTTAAAATATTTGTGCTCTAACATTGGTTTTGATGTAGGGAAAATAATAATTTACTGTGACAGTCAGAGTGCTATTTGTTTGGCAAAGAATCCTACTTTCCATGCCAGGATGAAACATATAAATGTACAATATCATTTTGTACAGGATATGGTGGAGGATGGAAAGGTCTCTTTAGAAAAAGTGGATACTCTGGAGAATGTTGCAGATGCATTGACAAAGCCAGTGAGCACAGACAAGTTCAGGTGGTGTACCAGTTCGATGGGCCTCAGTGCCCATGAATTTTAGTAGTTTTGTCGTGCTCTGGAGGTACCTGTGTGATCTTTGTCAAGTGGGAGTTTGTTGGAATAGTGTGCCTCAATCTCATAGGCTGAAACCTCTGAGAGAGAAAAGTCGGTGTGACATCCTTATTGTCTGGCTGACTAGTAGTTGTGCAACCTTGTGGAATGCTCAGGTCACCGAAACCTTGTTGCTGTCTTACCGACTAGAGTTGTCACTGTGACATTTCTTGTCATTGTGATCTCTCTCTACCCGGTAAGAAATCTCACCGACTGTGGTTCATAGTGGTTGTCCGGGAGACTTGTGGTGATTGCAGTTATTAGGGAGACTCTTGGCCAAAAGGTTTTCTTTCGGTATGAAGTCTTAGCGATGTGACATGTCTCACCGATAAGTATACACTTGGAGTCATTGGAGTAACATAAAGGCTTTGATATGAAGTCTTAGCAATGGAGGTTTGTCTCACCGACAGTGTAGTCTGTTGTTGGTATGACTCCTGGTGAAGGATGGTCTCGGGGTGACTTGGAACCTACGGAGTAACTCTTAGCAACAAATGTGGTCTCACCGATAGGTATGTTGCTTCGGTATGATCTCTTGGCGATAGCGATAGTCTTGCCGATGGGAATGCTAATGTCTATGTGACTTTTGAACATTGGTATGACCTCTCACCGAATAGCGCTACATGTGGTGGTCATTGGTATGACATCTCAACGATATGGTTTGTCTCGCTGATTGCTTTTGAACTCGGTGTAACCTCTTGCCAAAGGTGATGAGTCTGACCGATATCTACAATCGAGTCTTGTGGCATCGGGGAGACACAGTTAGTGTCTCACCGACATGCGAACACTATTTGAACACCTTGACCGATTGAAAGACTATCCTACGTGGTGTGACTTTGACCAATCAGGGAGAAGAATGGGAACCGTTGGAAGTTAGACTGTTGTGGCCGTTCCTGTGAGGAAGTTCAACAGATCAGGGATGACATGGATATACTCAGAGATTGAAGTTGATAATCGGTTCTGCATACAGTTTGATTGGATGATCAGTGGGATGAACAGTTGAGTAATTAGTGTGAATTCAATTCTAAGAGCATTGTAACTTGAATGTTCTGTACAAGGTTGATCTTTGTGTATGCTGCTATAAATTGACATCAGAAAGATAAGTCTGATCTCTGTATGTAATTTTCATTACTATAATACAAAGAGGCTTTTCTTGGTGTGGTGGGTTTTTCTCTCATAAGGGTTTTCCCACGTAAATCTGGTGTTCATGTGTGTATGGTCATTTCTCTGTTTCTATTATTTATTTCAAGTGTATCTTAATTGGACTGTAATTGAAAATTTAAAAGCACCTCTGCATTCTTCCCTGAGGTTTTGATGTTAGGAGAGTTAGTTCCGTGCCTTAGCTTTCCTTACACCGCCCACGTGAGTAGACCCGCCTAGGGGGAAGGCTTCAGGCTTCATGGTTAAAGTTCAAATGACGGGAGGGTTGTGGGCCACAAGGGCATGAATTCCCTGGTGAAGAATAATGGTTGAGGAATGAAGTTCTGCATGATCTTTGGGGCCATGTATGATGAGCTTTCAAATTTTGTCGAGGTGGGTTTGTGCGGAATTTGGTGCTCTAATTGGTCACCTAAGGGTTTTGAGTTTTGGTCTTTGAGATCTTGCAAAAATTCAAAAATTAAACTTGAAGAAACGCGGCTAGGGTGATGAAAAACTCACCTGGCAGATTCAAAGAATCAAGATGAATTTAGGGCTTGAAATCATCCTCGAAGTGATGCGGGCATGATGGCGGCGGAGGCAGCTGGAGCACTGACAGTTTTTGACTGGGAATGTCGATGAAAATGACAGGGCGACTTAGCTATTTATAGAAAATTTGACATTAATTGCCTACATTAAATGCTATACGACGACCGACGCAGTTGGTGAACACACTTTTCAAAATAACCGGTGGCGGGAACGGCGGAGCCCGCTATGCAGGCAACAGTCAGGTGATTTCTACTTGGAAAGTCGACAAAGGGAATGGTGATGGAGGATGTGAAACCCACCACATAGGTGGATGCCCCGACTTAGCCACCACAGAAATGACGAAGGAGGGACGAAACCCCACCAAGAGCAACCCATAGAGGCAGACCTGTAACTAGGGAAGGATGCCAATTTTAAAGACCTAAGGAAAACTGCCAGAGGAGCTCCATGAAGGCAAACAACATGAAAATTTCAAGGGTGGTGAAACTTGGTTAGCTTAAGATGATAATTTTATGACTCCTTGACCAATTGGGACTCAAGACAAGGGGCATGCAAAATGAGGCGAAGGAAAAAAGTGACCCGACGAAAGAAAAAAAAGGAGAGGGTCTCCATTCCGAATGAGGCATGTGTGCTATAGGCACAAAAAATGGCGACTCTGCTGAGAGAACGCTCTTGAGCATTCTAAGGATAAAGATTTATTCAAAACCCAAAATCTCTGGTTTCACAGACTAGGAGCCGGTTTCCATAAGTGAAACAAGAGACATGAAGGAGAACAGGGATCCTTAACTAAATCAGATCACAAAAACATCTCAGAAGTGTGTGTATGGTGCGTTCATTCCCTTTCTTTAGAAACTATAACAAATGGCCATTAATTAGGCAAAGCAAGCTACATAAATTGTCTAACCCCAAAAGTAACCTGGACATTGCTCCACTGCCAGCTAGGCATCCATAGCCCCGACAGAGTTGTCACTGTGACCCCATGAACATTTCTCTACTGCCATCCATGTGTGCATAGCCCTGATAGAGTTTTTTGCACACCCACACAGTTGCTTTATTTTCATTACTTTATGTCTGTTCTCTCTTTTTCAAACATTTTGTTTTGGTGCTCTTTCTTTTGCTCAACCATGTAAGCATCGAAGCTTACAATGGGTTTGGAATCACAGTGGTCACTAGAGCAGACTTAAGATTTTTCACTTGCTAGGCCCTCATACCAACCACTATATAGCTCTTTGGCAATAATTTAGTGTGTGTTTTGTACATGATTTGAGACGAGTGTGAAAGTATTCAACCAAGGGTCATGTTCTAGGTCAAGTCTAAGTTCAAATAAGGAAACCACTCCACAAAAGAAATCAAAGATCAATAGTTGGGAGTGAATATTTATCTATAGGACACAAAAAGCGGGCAACAAAGTGAACCGTTCATCAAATCGAGCACAACCACCGCATAAAAAAAAAGGAACACCCTGAGCAAAACAAAACAACCAGGAGAACAAGAAAAACAAAAACAAAAGAGAGAACACAACAACAAAGAAAAGGAAACCTAAACTAGCCTATATACAGGTATTTACAAAGATGAGCTCAGGCAAGGAAGTAATACTTGAGGTGTTGCTCATGGACAGGAAACATGACATCTTCACCAGTTAGCGTCTTGAGGTGGAAAGCATTATCTCCTAATATTTCAAAGATCTGAAAGGGGCCAAGCTAGAGCTTGTCGAATTTGTCATGTCCCCCTTTCTTTTCATGGGCCTTATCCCAACAAAGGACTAAATTATCAATTCTAAAGGCTTTGATTTTGGCTCGACGATCGAACCATCTTTTGACCATGCCCTGATGTTTGGAAAAAATTTCAATAGCTTGGTCGCAGACTTCTTCTAAGTGGAGCAGTTCAGCTAAATGGGCTTCTCAACAGTCTCCCTCTTCATAAAAGGTGTTGATAAAGTGGAGGGTGGGGATCTTGAGATAGATAGGAAACACAGGCTCCAAACCATAAATGAGATGGAATGGGGAATCACCCAGGGAGGCCTTGTGGCATGTACGATCTTCCCAAAGGGAAAAACCTAGTTGGGTGTGCCAGTCTTTGGGGTTCCTATCAAGCAACTTCTTAATTATAGTGATCAATTTTTTATTTGTAGATTCAGCAAGGCCATTGCCTTGAGGATAGTAATTGGATGACAACTTGAGGGATATTCCATAGTCAAAGGCCCAACTAGAAAATTTGAGTGAGGAAAAGGCAGGGCCATTATCATAGACGAAAACATAGGGACAACCAAAATGATTCAAAATAAAGCTTTCAAGGAAATCAATAACCACCTTAGTAGTACATTGTCTACATGCAATTGCTTCTGTCCATCTAGTGCAATAATCAGAGGCAATTAGAATGTACCTACGACCTGTAGAGGATGGTGGGCTTACTGGACCAATGAAGTCGATACCCCACTGAGCAAACGGTCTTACCTATAGGAATGGTTACAATAGGACAATGACATTTCATTCTCTGGTTGCAGCAGTCTGGCACACATGGCAAGTTTGAACATGATTGTGTGCATCCTTGAACACTATCGGCCAATAGTACCCAACCCACAAGATCTGATGAGTGGTGGAAGGGCCATATCCATGACCGGTGCCAAATTTATCATGAAACTCTTTTAATACTCGTGTTGCTTCCTCTTTCCCAAGGCATCTAAGGTAGACCCCTTCATGATTCCTCTTGTATAGTATAGAGCCCTGCAACATGTAGCTGTTACTTTTCAGTTCGAGAGCACATTTTTGGAATCCTTGTAGGTGAGGCAGACATTTGTTATTCAACAGGTAGTAGAAAATGTCATCATATCACTCTCCAGGAGAGACATCTTCAAGTTGATATTGCTGGACAGTGAGCTCGGGTCCAGCCTCAACCAACATTTCAACTATCATTCAGGTGAGGGCCTGCCCTCTTACTAACTTCATGGGCTAAATATCCATGTCATATTTTTGTAGCAAGGTGACCCATTTTCCTCTTCTTTCATCCAACTCATTCTGCATCAGCAATGTCTTTACTGCTGGGTCAGACACTATGGAAAATATCTTGTTCCATAAGATGTAGTGTCTAAATTTCTTGACTCCTCTAACTAGGGAATATGCCTGTTTCTCCACATTGTGATATCTCAGCTTTGCATATTTTAATGGTGCACTCATGAAGGCAATAGGGTGCTCACTATCTTCATCATCCTTTTGGGTTAGTATGCTGGCACAAGAGTGGTTTGAAGCAAATGAATAAATGTAAAATGGTTTCAGGTAATCTGGGCTGACCAGTACGGGTGCATTAGAAATTTATTTCTTGATTTCCTCGAAGGCTTGCTTCACCTCTAGTATCCACTCAACTTTGGCATCTTGTTTAAGCATAGCATTGAGTGGCTTGACTACCTCAACAAAGCCAGTGATGAATTTTTTGATGAAGTTTATCTTTCCAAAGAAATATTTCAACTCCTTTTTGCTACCTAGTAGCTGAATCTTTAAGATATCCTAAATGCGCTAGGGGTTGATTGAGATTCCTTTCTCTAAGATCACATGGCCCAATAGCTTACCCTCCATGACTCCAAAGATGCACTTCTTTGGATTCAAGGAAATCCCAAATTCCCTGCACTTTTGAAAAACTTTGTATAATTTGGAAACATGATTGCCTCGCTTCTTCAAAAACACTATGAGATCATCCATGTAGATAATAATGCACTTGCCAATTAAATCTTGAAAGGAAATATCCATTGCACGTTGGAAAGTGGCACCAACGTTGATGAGCCCAAATGACATCCTTCTATATGCAAAGGTTCCCCACTTGGTGGTGAATGGTTTCTTGTGCCTATCCTCATACTGTACCATTACCTGATTGTACCCAGAGTATCCATCTAAGAAAGACATCATTTGAGATCCATTGACGATCTACAACACCTCATCCAATGAGGGCACTAGGTAATTTTCCTTCTCCGAAGCTCTATTCAGGTTGCAGAAATCTACACATAATATGATTTCTCCATTCTTTTTCCTGACCGAGACCAAATTGGCCACCCACATGGAGTGCCTGACTGGAAAGATAATTCTGGCGAAAAACAACTTTTGAACTTCCTTGTAGCTGATGGGTTCCAATAATGCATTGATGGGATGTTGTCATTTTCGAAAGGGCCGCACATCCGACTTGAGGGGGCTAGTGTGCATAATGATCGAGGTGTCATATGTTTTCAAATCTTCATAGCTCCAAGCGACCACATCATGGTACCTACATAAGGCATCAATGACCCCTTTCTTCTCTTCGGGTGTGCACACCTTGCCAATAAAAATGTTCTTAATTTCCTCGGTTGTTCCAAGGTTATGAATGTCACATTGATTATTGATGGAATATTTCTTTGCTTGTTGATCCGTGTCTTTGTCTGGTCTAAGTCAAATATACGTTCAAGTTGGACCATACCCATGTGAATTGTGTTCATCTTGAGGTTGATGACCACTTCTATATCTAGTTTAGCTTCTTCAGGATTAATCTCATCAATTATCTGGGTTGCAAATACATCGGAGCTAGTGATGAAGTCTAGGATGTGCTTGTTGTCATTGAACACTTGAAAGTAGGTAACATTGTCTGGCACTGAAGGGGTGGAGGTAAGCTCAACAGTGAACCTTTTGAGGTTAGACAGTGACAGAGGTTGAAGGGTACTGGCTACTTGGGCCAAGGCATCAGCGGTATGATTCTTACTTTGAGGGATCAACTGAATATTAAATGCATCTAAGCTCTCTAAAAGATCCCAAACCCTATGCCTGTAATTTTCTAGTCTTCTGTCATGGCAAGAATACAACTTCCTGACTTGCTTTATTACTAACTCCGAGTCACCAAAGACTTGCAACATTTTGACCTTCTTCCTTAGAGCCATTAGAAGACCATGGACTAGTGCTTCGTACTTCACTACATTATTTATGTAGTAAAATTGAAGCCTATGAGCAGTGAAATAGGTCTTACTTGTGGGGCTAATGAGTTCGAACCCAATTCGCACTCCTTGCTTGGACTTGGACCTGTGAAAGTGCAGTGTCCAAAACTTGGAGGACTCTTTAGCTCCATCGCTGATTATACATTCATCTTTCTTTGGTTGCACACTTGCATATGTAATTTTGTGAAAAGGTACAAAATCAACATTGCTATGGTCAGGCTGTCCCATTCAGGGTTCCTTCTTTGGTGAAATTTTGTCACTGATTTGAGAAAATGTTGTTTGAAAAAGGAAACATTCGAATTCTAAATGGGTAGCATTGTGGACCCTACACCAACTGGGCAACAAGAGCTCTTGGAAATCAATCCTTGCTCCTAAGCTGAGCTGATCTTGCACACACTTTTCAATAAATTCTTGGAACCTGTCCAATAATCCCAAGTTGCCACTGTCATTGGATTCCTCATCATCTGACTCAACCAGGACCTCGGTGCTCTAAGGTGCATCAGTTAAATTAGCAAGGGGACTGCACAACATGAGGAGAACTTCTTTGGTCACCTCCTCTTCTTGAAACTCTAATTCTGATTCTTTTTGATAGGCCACAAGAGAGTAATTTCCAAGTTTTGTTTAAGCAAATGACACCTCATTGGTGTTGTTGTACTATGTAATCATAAACTTCATGCGCAGTTCTCGATCTATGCGGATCTGGTTTGGAAGGCCCTTCCATGGCATCCATAGGTGAGAAAAGTTCGTTGCAACATAACCATTCAATGCCCTGGTGAAATCTCTTCCCAAAATTATGTTGTATGTGTCAAGAATATTAGCAAGTTGAATGTCAATGACTTGCTGTACTCTCAGGTCGGTAGAGATCTGCATAGGGATCTGGTTGATTTCATGAACTATATTCACCTTGGTTTTATCCAGTTGGGTCACCTTGTGTCGGGAAGGAGTGGGGACTATTTCCAATGCTTTACATACAACAAGAGGTATGACATTGGCCAATGCTCCTGAATTGAGCAAGTAGTTGTGTAGGTTCTTCCCAAATATTCTTACAGTAGTGAGGAAGGGTGGTGTTTCTAACTTCCCCTTGAACAAGCCAATGGGTGTGTCTGCCTGGGCTACTTGATTTCTATCTTTGTCATTGGTCTTGTCCTTGGTTGGCACTTGGTTTTTTTCTTTAGCGGGTTGCTTTCCCGTTTGCTAATTCAAAGGTGTATCTATTTTCTTTCCTAAGATTTCTTTGATCACAGGCTCATGTTGTGACTCGTCAAAGGAGACTCTCTTGGCAGGTACCTCTTGTGTTGATTTTGAAGAGGCAGTCCCATTAACCATTCTAAAGAAAGCATTCCTAACCACTAGGAATTTGAGCAATTTAAAAGCTAACAAACTGATTTTAACCTTCTTAAATTCTTCAACTACATATTCGCCCATTTGTTCAATTTCAACCTTGATGGGTTTTCCTTGGGAAGAGCTAGCAGACTGGTTTTGCATTTGATTTGGCTGTTTGTTTTTGTTAAAGTATTGAGTGGGTACATGGGGGTAACTTGGGTTGTTGCTAGCGTTTGGGTTAGGTGGACTACTAAAATTATTAGGTGGAATAGAGGTCATGAAAGGCCCTCCTACTTGCCTATTTCTTAAGTTATACGGGGTTGCCCTTTGGTGAAACATCTGGACCTCATCCTCACATGACTCCTCTTCATCTATTGGACCATTGTATATTGAAGTGAAGAGCTGAGATAGAGTGTCTTCGTTACTCACCTCTTTTGTTTCTTCGACCTTTGTGGCAGCGATCTCCTTTTCAGGCACATTGCTTTCACTTTGTAGGAACAAAGCTTAATTGACCACGAGCATAGAAGACTCATATGGTTTGGAGGGGACTATGTCTAGGAAACCAACATTGTCCATAGTATTATGAACCTCCACTCTAAAGATCTCTGCAGCTGTGTGGAACTCTGCACAATCTAATTTAGAATGCCTATTTGTTTTGTGGATCCAACACCATCCCAACAAGGCTGCCTCGGCTAAATATACCCCACTAGTTGTCTTCTCTGTGTTGTAGGAAGTTCAAGAGGGGTAGGAACACCTCCATTATTTGGCCTTATATTCCATGTCTGGTTCTATCTCTATGAAGGCATCCTTTCAAAGCTCTGGTTGGAATTTTGTCCTCTTTCATAATTGTGCTCGGATAAGGTACCTGTATCACGGTTATCTCTATTGTCTCAATTGAGGTTAGCTTGAATGCTTCATTGAGAAGCCTATAGTTGGTTGTTCTGATTTCTCAAGTGTGTCATCTCCATTGAAATTTTCTTGATCTTCTCTGTGTTTTTCGGCTATAGAGCTTGGTTTTGAAGGAAGATCGACTTGACTATTGGCTAGTTTTGCTGAACAGGCGGGAATTCAGGTCCTCTTAGATATTGAGGCACTTGAGATTGCTATGGATAAACTTGTTGTTGTTGTGGTTGTAAGTATTGAGGCACGAGAGGTTCCTGGTTCAATGGTTGTCCTGGATGAGGCACCATGGGTAGCTGTGGAACTTGATTCATAATAGGTGTTTGATGTGCCAAGGCTTGAGTAAGTCCCTAAACTTGCATTGGATGAGCGACCGGTCCCAAAGAAGGCAGCAGGCTAGATTTTTTTTTCCCCAAGTTAATGTTGGCTATGACCGCTGCAGCATAGGCGTCTACCAATCTGGTGGGTGGTGGGTGCATTCTCTTTACCAACGCGGATGTGAGGTTGTCTAGGATATCGTAGTAGACCAATCTAGCTGAAGGATCATCAACCACGTATGGAGCTTGCAATCTTATATATGCATGATGAAATCCATCATTAAAGGAGTTGATTGGTTTGTTGAATTTCCTCCCAACAACCATGAATTGTTGATATAGCTCAGAAGGGCTGACTGGAATCTTGTATTTCTGCATGAATGAGTTCTTCAATAGGTTCCAAGAGGTGATGGAGCCTGTTGACAAGTTGATGTACCAATAAAAAGATTCTTCTCCCAAGGAATAAGGAAAGAGTCGGCAAGCCACATCCTCATGGTCTATTTGCATGTCCTTCAAAGCCATTTGAAAGATCTTGATATGTTCCTCTACTATCCTCTAAGGATCGTGGGGATGAAACTTCATGCAAAAACCCTCTGGATTCTTTGGCATGTCATGATAATCATTGAAGGACAACGGAGAAGGATTGTTACCTAGCCAAGCCATGGAGGGAGGAAGAGGTCATATTTTCTATACAACAGTAAATTGGGGCCGCAAAGGAACAACAACACTTGAGGAAGCTCCTTGGACTTGAAGGGCTGGGGCTGGGGCAGCTCCGTGGCCGTGGGAAGTGAGCAGCTGGAAGGTAGCTTGGGGCGGCTGAGAGGAGGAGATGGATGCTGGAAAAGAAGGATGAGTGTGGTGTGAAGGGATGGAAGGGAGAGGTGGGGACAAAGGTGAAGTGGATGGAGCAGATGAGGTTGATGAAGTTGATTCCCCTCTTTTAGCTCTCTTAGCCTTGGTAGGGGGAGGTAGCTCTTGAAATTCCCCTTTATTTGGTGTGGATCTTAAAACTCCATGGAGTCTTTTAGGGGAGAGTAAACCAATTCAATCTAGCTTAACAAAAAGGAAGCTTTGCTTCTAGTGCCAGTTCTGTTGATGGGTGTTTTAGCACTTCTCAACACAGGTAATGTGTAAGTGCATCACCTCTCTTGAAACACAATATCCTACAAACAAGTTGCAGAAACCTATCCCAAGGTCTCTTGGGTGTCAGGTAATCAAAGGGAAGCCTTATCTATGTTAAGTTGGATGGAGAATAGTTCCTCAAATGGGGTTCCCAAGATTTTAAAGATGATGGGAAAGTGCTGCAAGTTCAAAACAATAGTCTAAAACTCCACTTTTATCATCAGATTTGGCTTTACAATGATGCTAGAACTTCACATAAACTACTATTTCAAAGAAAGGTCAAAAGGGAAGGGAAAGGAGGAAGTTCTTGGACCTGCAACTACCAATGAACAGTGATAACGAAGGATACTATAGTGGACAACCTTCCTGAAACTAAGTTCCACTTAAGCAAATCAGTTAACAGTATCATGAAACTAGTGCTATCTTCTAAGGTCTGCAGATTTTCAACTGTTCACTCACCATAAATCACAAATGAAAGATGAATTTTAAGTGCAACAATGAATCTATGTTGAGACTAGTTTTACACTATTGTTTATCATCAACAAACAAAAAGCATGAACAAGGAAGGGCATCAACACAACAGTATTCTTTAGCATCAATGAACATCATTCACTAAACTGCTAAAAGCATGCAAAATACATAGAACAACAAGTTAAATCTACTCAAATCTATCAAATCTATCAACTATGAGGAGATGAATCATGAAACATGAAGGAAACTCAAGAATCCACCAAAACAATGAATTTCTATTAGAATTTCAGTAGCATGTCATTACAACAACTCAACTCTCTCTTTGAAAATGAGAGGAGACCCCCTATTTATAGTTTTCAAAAAGAAAAATGAATGGTCATGATTTCGTCTCATTATGTGGCCAAGATTCATTACAAATTAGGGTTTTTCCTACCCCCAATATTTTACAATTTAAAATACATTCTTTGTCTTTTTCCCTATTTTGTCTTCTAGTGGCCTATCACTATAGCACTTTTGTCTTGTAGTGATTTTCCCTTTTGGCTACAACTACACTATGAGTAACTCATCATCTATGACATGATTTCCTTGATTTTTTTGGACAGTGGCATACTCCATAGATTTACCCATCAGTGCCTAAAGTTTATTCCACTCTAAGATGTCTAATTGAAGTACCTGGAAAGATAGTTTCTTGGACCTGCTAGTGATTAGCTCCCAAGTCTTTGTACACTTAGGCGTGTGCTTGATTACTTGCTCTAACTAGGCAAAGGCTCAAGCAACAAAATCCATGAAGTCTAGTGTTAATGAATCTTTGGCCCCATTCTCCATTTTCTTGTGGAAGTACGGCATAATTTTCTCTAGGTCTGGGTCAACATCGAGCATGTCATAATCTGTCATGAGCTTTAGATATTCCTTGCAGTCTATTTTATGTTCCTTGACCCACTCCAAGTCAAGTTCTACTTCATGGAGTATCCGCTCTAGGACTTCCCTTCGGTGGTCCAAGCCCATTTTCCACGTCTCCACTAGCCAATAATCATCTTTTGCAAGGGCCGACTCCTTCTCCCAGGTCTTCTCAGGAATCTTGAGGATAGCCTTGAGTTAGGGATATGTAATCATATATAGTTCAGGGAATTTATTACAAATTCTCTCTCTACCCTCAAGCTGCTTTTATACTTCCCAGAACTTGTTGGCCATTCGGATGACATGGCCAATACCCATATCACCATTGTAGAGCACTCGCTGGAACCAATCTGCAGTAGCCTTGGTCTAGTTCTTTGTCTTTTCTAGCTTGTTTATGTGCTCTTTGGAAAGAAGTAGGAGTGGAGCTGATGAAGTTGTTGATAAATCCTCAATAGAAGACCACTGCTAAATGTAGGCGGTGAGATCCACCACTTGTTCCTTCAATTCCTCCTTGGAGGATTGATCCTTGCTCATCTGATGGAAAATCATGGCAACTGATCCCTGGAGCTAATCAATCTTTTGCTCTCTTGTAGCAGTACCTAGGTCAATGGTGGAGATATTATAGCTAAAACCTTCTCCTTTATCTATTACTAGGGTGGCAATTTGCACTGTCCTTGACCCAAACGCATCCATTGTGACAAAATCTCAATTTTTTTTCCTTCTTCGTTCCTATTTGAGCTCATGCTAGGATAGCCTCTGGTCTTTCCTTAGGATCCATGAGAGCGGGGGTCTTCTTTTGTAGTTTCCTTTCCAACCATTCAGGTATTTGAGATCCCTCCTTTGGTGATTCATGATCACCTTCTTCTATTTGAGCATGTTGGATCTCCCTTTCCTCATGGTCTAAGGCTTCTTGTTCTATTTTCTCCTCTTCTTCTTCATCTGAGTCTCAAATCAATATGGTATTTTATTCATGTAGTTCGGTAGCAGCTACGTTTGGAGCAGGTGACCTCAGGATATTTGGAGCTCCACCATTTGGAAGAATGCTGGCATAGAAGAAATCCACAAATGAAGCCTCGCATTGCAGGACCCACAGGAAGTAAGGACGGTTTGGATTAGCTCTTAGATATCAACTTCGCTCAGAAAGATGCGGGTGGGGACCTATGGGAGGATGTCAAGTAATGACCATTTCAAATCGACAAAGATGGGGTGGTGGCCCACAAATGGCAGTTTGCACTGCCAAGCCTACGTTGGTATTTACTTAGTCACTTTCACTCTTGAGGCCGAAGGGGAAATGGATGGTACAAGGTCTGCAACGTAGATAGAGGGGGCCTCAAGGCCATTTGTAAATAGCAGAGGGAAGGTGGCACCCTGCAACGGGCGATCGCATAGGCGGGTCTACAGACAACCTAGGAATTGATCGTTCATTCTTCAGAGGACTGGATGGCAAAGGCGAGTTTAGGCTCCACCATGTGGAATGTCGGAAAGGCACGACTGTTTAGAAATGATGGTCACATAGAGGTGGGCCGTAGGTGGCGGTCCACAAAGAACTTCCCGCAAGGTGCTTTTACTTAAATTTTTTGATGGAGGCCTGGGGGGAAAATACATTGTCAGGGTCCATATAGCAGATGGGCGAACGTCATCGGTTGTTTGACAGATGACAACAAAGAGGGGGCGGCCCACAGATGGACCCCCACATGGTTGGACCCGCAACATGTTTATACTTGAGTTTTTGTCTGGTGAGTCTAGAGGGTGAAGAAGATAGCGGGCCCCGTGATGCAAAAAGTAGTATGGTTCTAGCCACTTGTGATGGAGCTAATAACGACAACAAGGAGATGGTGGAAGTTTGTAGAGAGCAGCCCATGATTGAGAATTCAGTGCTTCGATAATTTTAGTAGATGTAAGTGTTGCGGAGCCTGTAGGGTGGGGCGGCGAGGTCATATGGTGGTTTAGGAAATAGTGATAGGTGTGGTGCTGCCCGTATGTGGAAGTCGACAAATGTGGACCTGTAGGGGCTTTAGACTCCTGCTTTATCTTCACTTCCATAGGTTGCAGCGAAGGGCCGACGTCCGCCCGTGTGAGAAGACCCGCCTAGGGTGAAGGCTTCAGGTTTCATGGCTAAAGTTCAAACGACACAAGGAGGGTTGCGAGCCGCAAGGGTATGAACACCCTAGTGAAGAATAGCGGCTGAGGCATGAAGTTCCACACGATCTTTGGGGCTGCGTATGATGAGGTTTCAAATTTTGTCAAGGTGGGTTTGTGCGGAATTTGGTGCTTCAACTGGTCACCTAAGGGTTTTGAGTTTTGGTCTTTGATATCTTGCAAAACTTCAAAAAAAACTTGAAGAAACGCGGCGAGGGTGACGAAAAACTCACCTAGAAAATCCGAAGAATCAAGATGAATGCAGGGCTCGAAATCATCCTCCAAGCAATGCAGGCACGATGGTGGTGGAGGCAACTAGAGTATTGATAGTTTCTGACTAGGAATGTTGGTGAAAATGATAGGGCAACTTAGCTATTTATATAAAATTTGACATTAATTGCCTACATTAAATGTTGTACGGCGGCTGGTGCGGTTGGGGAACATACTTTTCAAAATAACCGATGACAGGAACGGTGGAGCCCGCGATGCGGGCGACAGTTAGGTGATTGTTGCTTGGTAAGTCGACGAAGGGAATGGCGATGGAGGATGCAAAACCCACCACACGAGAGGATGCCCCAAATCGATCATCACAGAAATGGCGAAGGAGGGACAAAACCCCACCAAGAGCAACCCGTAGAGGCAGACCCACAACTAGGGAAGGATGCCAGTTTTAAAGACCTAAGGAAAATTGCCAGAGGAGCTTTGTGAAGGAAAAAGACATGAAAATTTCAAGGGTGGTGAAACTTGGTCAGATTAAGATGATAATTTTATGACTCCTTGACCAATTGGGACTCAAAACAAGGGGCACACAAAATGAGGCGAAGGAAAAAGTGACTCGACGAAGAAAAAAAAGGAGAGGGTCCCTGTTTCGAACGGGGCATGTGTGCTATTGGCACAACAAGTGGAAAACTGCTTTCATAACTAATGAGGGGTTGTATGAATGGATGGTAATTCCATTTGGCCTTTCAAATGCACCAAGCACTTTTATGATACTAATGAATGAAGTTTTAAAACCCTTCATAGGAAAGTTTGTAGTCGTCTACTTGGATGATATTCTTGTGTTTAGTAAGACTAAAGAGGAACACTTGCAACATTTGGACATGGTGTTGAAGAGGTTGAATGAAGAAAAGTTGATGATCAATTTGAAAAAGTGTAAATTCATGAAGGAGGAGTTGGTATACCTTGGTTTTGTGATTTCAAAAGGAACTTTGAAGATGGACCCCAGCAAGGTGGAAGCAATTTTGAACTGGCCTACTCCAACTTCAGTCAGTGAGGTAAGAAGTTTCCACGGCCTAGCTAGATTTTATAGAAAATTTGTGAGAAATTTCAGTCATATTTGCTCTCCAATGATTGATACAATCAAAGGGGATAAAAGGAAAAGGTTTATGTGGTCTGATGAGGCAGGAAAAAGCTTTCAAATTCTGAAACAAAAGATAGGACAACAACCCATCTTAGCATTGCCTGATTTTAGCAAGGTGTTCACAATTGAATGTGATGCAAGTGGGTATGCAATTGGAGTAGTCTTGAGCCAAGAGGGAAAAATTGTAGCATTTTTCAGTGAAAAGCTTAATGGGGCCAAGAAGAAGTATTCTTCTTATGAATTGGAATTGTCTACCATGGTACAATCATTGAAAAAGTGGAGACACTATCTCCTTCCTAAAGAGTTTATTGTTTTTACTGACAATCATGCTTTGAGTTTCTTAAACAGCCAATAAAAACTCAACAACAGATATGTGAAGTGGGTGGAGTACCTACAAAGCTACACTTTTACCATAAAACACAAAAAGGGGTAGTCAAACAAGGTGGCAAATGCTTTGAGTAGAAGGCAAATGTTGGTGCAAGAAATTCAACTCCAAAGTGTAGGAATTGATGCTTTGAAAGGTATGTATGAAGGAGATGATGATTTCAAGGATGTTTATGCTATTTGTAATCAGTTCAAGGGCACTTTCCATGAATAATATTATGATTTTTTGATACAATATGGCTTATTGTTTAAGGGTGCTCAGTTATGTATTCCTAAATGCTCTATGAGGACTAATCTGATTAAAGAGATGCATTGTGCCAACTTAGTGGGTCACTTTGGTGTGGATAAAGCCTTGGAGTAGGTAAGAAGGTATTATCATTGGCCAAAGATGCAAAGTGATCAAAAAGTTTGTTGAAAATTGTGTTATTTGTCAAAAAGCAAAGGGTTCTAGTACATATGCAGGTCTTTACCAGCCTTTTCCAATTCCAAATAGGCCATGGGAATCCATCAACATGGATTTTGTGTTGGGGTTACCAAAAAATCAGAGTTGGTTTGATAGTGTATTTTTTGTTGTTAACCGGTTTAGCAGAATGGCTCATTTTATACCCTATAAATGCACAAGTGATGCTTCATACATTGTTGGGTTGTTTTTCAAGGAGGTGGTCAGGATTCATGGACTACCATTAAAAATTGTTTCTGATAGGGACAATAAATTTGTAGGTCACTTTTGGAGAACCCTTTGGAAGAAATTGGGAACCAACTTGAAATTTAGCTCTGCCTATCATCCACAAACAAATGGGTAGACTAAAGTTTTCAATAGGATTCTTGGGAATCTTCTCAGATGTTTGAAAAAAGAGCATTCACAAAAATGGGATTTCATTCTTCCCCAAGCTGAATTTTCCTATAATGACTTTGTCAATAAAAGTGTTGGGAAAATCCCATTTGAAATTGTCTATGGATTGAAGCCTAGGGGAGTCTTTGAACTTAGAGATTTGAGTGGTATGGAGAGGAGTGTTGAAGGAGAGGAATTTGTAGTTGCCATGAAAGACATACACCAGCAAGTGAAAGAGAACCTTCAAAAGAGTGTGGAAAAGTACAAGAAACATGTAGAATTGAAAAGAAGAGATGTTCAGTTCAAGGTGGGAGACTTGGTATTAGCTCATTTGAGGAAAGAAAGGCTACCAAAGGGGAAATATACAAAGCTATAGATGAAGAAGATTGGGTCATGTAGGGTGGTCCACAAATTTGGAGCAAATGCCTATGAGATAGAACTCCCTCATGGAGTGGCTATCTCTCCTATTTTCAATGTTTCTGACCTTTATCATTTTAAGGGATTTGTGATTGCAGGTGAAGAATCAGGTACATCAAGAGTTCTAGATGAAGATTGGGTCAAGGACTTACCACCAAGTCAACCATTGAAGCTTGAAAGCAGTTTGGACATAAAGGAAGTAAATAGAACTAGGCACAAAGTGTACAATGAGTACCTAGTGAAGTGGAAAGGCCTTCCAATGGAGGATGCCACCTGGATGAGAGAAGAAGAAAATAGGAAACATGGCACAATAGTTCAAGATCTAATCTCAAGTGGGGCTTGAGATTTTGTTCTCCCCGAGTGTATGGTGCAGGGGTACCTAGCTCCATCATGCAAAAAGGTGTTAGATGTTAGGGTTTTTGGTATTTTGAATCATATTTGATGTAATAAGGTCTATTTAGACCATTTCTAATGTTATGAGTCTCATGGGGTCAATTTTAAATAAAGTTGTCATATTTTGTAATTATTGTAAATGTTGCATCAACAACTTTGCATTTTGGCTTGTATTTGGAAGGTGAACAATCAAGTTATTCAAAAGGTAGTTTGAGACCGTTGGTTTTTAGTTGTAGGGGTTTAAATATGCCTTAGTTTTGTCGAGGAAATGTTCTGAAGGTGTCTTGAAGATCAACCAATAAGGAAGTACTCTATTTTATGTGTGTTTACATTGATTTTCTGCTGCTACAAGAAGTTGTACGGTTCCATACAACTTGCAAATGTGCTAATTCTTATTGGAACTGATGTAGGGATAAGTTAGCTATCTTTTGGTTCTAGTCTGAGTGTTTTTCATTGAGTTTGAAGGATTTTAGAAGCAATTTACTGAAAGTGGTCTGAAAACACCTAAGTTAAGAGGGTTTGAGTGAAAAAATGGATTATTGAACCATTCCACCAGTGGAATGGCATTAGTTAGGGTGTTTTTCATGTTTTTTAGCTTTGTAGATGTAGGGAACGGAGGTAGGGAAGTGTTTGATCAAGCCCTAGACTAATATCACTATGTATTAGGCTTAGGAGTAGAGGTTAGAGATAGGGTTTTGTTGATAGGAGAATTTGTGGATGTTTCAGTTGAGAAAAATGTAGTTTTAGACTCCATGTGACTTGTTTGAAGTCTTGGAATAGAAGTTTGTGATTGGGAAAGAGTTTACCTTGAAGTTGCCTTGTAAAACAAGCCTAATTAGGTTTAAGGGCAGCGCAACAGTCAAAATAAGAAGGTGATGTTACAAAAAAAACACATATGAAAATTTGATATGTTGAAAAAGTCCATAAAGGGTATCAAGAATGGTGATTCATCCATGGGTTTGAGGCCTTCTCTAAAATATATGTTGAAAAATCAATGTTTGGTGACCTACAAGCAAAATTGAAGGAATTGTGAAAAAAATGCCAAGTTAGGGTTCTCAAGTTGAAAAGATTGTTGAATTTTGTTTGAATAGAGAACCTCCACCCTGCTCTACATCAAATTTTTAGGGTGGGTTACTTTGGAACACGGCCTCCAATTTTCTGCTGCTAAGCTTTTACAAGAAACCTAATTAGGTTTGTGTAAATAGGAACCTATTGTTTTTACACACTTCCAACCTCCACTCTTCAAACCAACACCCAAAACATTGCAAATGCAACCTACCTCAATTATTCCAACCCTTTCAGACCACTTTCCAAGAGCTTTTATTCAAACCCTAACCTCTATGCATCAAAATTGCTGAAAAACAAGTGTTTTCAGCCTAGGGAATCAACATACTTGCACAAATTCTCCTCCCCTACTCCTGCAAACACCATAAAATAAAAATAAATCCTACCTAACCCCATTCCACCAATTCTCAAAGCTTTTCATTAGTGGAATGGTGATATTTCCATTATTTTGCTCTCAAAACCCCAAAACCTAGGTTTTCAGAACCAGTTTTACTAAATCTACAATAAAATCCTCAAATCTTGATGAAAATTAATGAGACAAAGACCAAAATGAAGCTAACTCATCCCTTCATAAATTTCAGTGCACAAGGGATCATCTATAAGCCGTACTATTTGTTGTAGCAACAAATTTTTCCTTCAAAATGTAGAAAACAAGAGTTTTATTATTCAAACTTTCAAAATTACATCAACAACCCCCTTCAACAATGAAATTAGGCTTTTTATGCCTTTCCAAGCTTTCCCCAACAGTTAAAAACTAACTTTTAAACTCCTTGGCCATTGAACTTCCTTAAAGTTCAAAGATACAAAAGTTGCTATGCAACTATTTACAACATTTATGCAAAATGACAACTTCTAACAACCTGTCACACAATGAACCCAAACCCTTTACAAACAATGGAAATGGTCATAAAGACCTTATTTCAAAACAAAAACATGACTTAACACAAGGACACTAACATACTAAACCCTCTTTACACCATGAAGGCCCAAGTGCCCTGCACCAACTTAATTAACTTGTGATTAGGATGTGCACACCACTAATTGTGGTTAGTGTCACATCCTCCATAATTTTCCACTTGCCTCTAATCCTATCATTAACCTGCCTAATCATTTGCACAACCACTAATCATAATTAATTAGTCCCTAACCTAAGTCTCTTTCCAATTATGGCAAGAGTACCTAAGTCAACCTTAGATGCTTTCTCCTTTTGGAGAAGCAATCCCCATCCCCCAAGAAATTTTTAATTCCTTTTGTTTTCCCAACATGCCAACTTGGAAATTTTAATTCCAATTATTCATCCAAGGCATCCCATGTGGAATTTTAAATTCCACTTTATCTTTCCCATATCCTTGGAGGAATTAAAAGATAATTTATAATCCCCCCCCAATATCCTAATGTCCTTATAAGGGGAATTAAAAATTCCCCTTGTTCTTCCCAACACCCTTTTTCAAAATTTAGAAGGATTTGACTTGTCATATCCTTCCATCATTTGGGGAAGGATAAGATAGGTGAAGCCTTTTCCTCTCCCCAAGATACTTCAAAGTACCTCCACATGGGAGCCACCTCATCTCCATGTCATTTCACCCTCTCCACCTAGCCTGCCACATGTCTCCACCACATGTGTTGAGATGCCTCAAAGCATCTCAACCATTGATCTCCAAAGCTAGGGTTAATCCTAGCCCTTAATCTCATTCTCTCCAAAATGGCTAAATACTTAGCCAATTTCATTTTTCATTCTAACACATAGCATTTTGCACACTTAGCCTTCACATTCTCAAACACTCAATACCTCTATTATTGTAACTTTTGAGCTCTTATTATGCATTTTAATCCATTTTCATCACTCTCATTGCATTCATCTCACATCCACCATCATTTTAAGCTAGGTTACATAGCATTTGATCACATAAGGAGCATACATATCAACTCAACAAAGGGCCAACCAACTTATCAATTTTGACAAGGTAAAATTTTTATTTGTGTTCTTATTTTCTCTTGTCAAGATTCAACTAGGCTAATCTTGAGGTGTTGTATTTTTCCTTTTTGTATTTGATTTACAATTGCATAGTTAAGTAGGGAAAACACTGCACACAAGTTGATTAAACACTTTTAGATATGATGACAACAAAAAATTACAACTTTAGGTCAATTTGGTCAATGATAATAGCATTATGTTACATGGATAGTGCATTTAGTGCAAGAGGGGGGTCCATTAGGTCATTCGAGGTCTATAAATAGGCCTTTGGGTGGAAAATAATCACCATTTGTGCACTTAGCTATTGAAAATTTGAGAGTGGAGTGATCTTGAGCAAAGTAGTGAAGAGTTATGGTGGGGGTTTTCGAGAGCAGGCATCGCGGTTGGAGAGTATGGATCTACGAGCAGCCAACAAGCATGGGTGACAAAATTTTATCATTTTTTGGTAGATTTTAGGGCTCAAAAAGAGAGCCACAAATGTAGTGTAGAATTCTTCATTGCATTCATCATCATGAATGCCATAATCATTGATTTTAGCACCACATTTGTAAATATGAGTTGCAACTGTCATGTAGTGCTGCAATTGAATTACACACCACAATATTTTTTAGCACCATATTTTTCATGTGGCGATGCAAATGTTAGGAAGAGTGAAGCAAGTGTTTTTTTGAGCTGCAATTGTATTGTGAACCACAAGTGTCTGAAATCATGTATTTATCAATTTGAGCAACGAATTTGACTATTGTTCAACTAAGTAGATTATGTGTTCGACACTTAGATTTTAATTTGTCAAATAGGTTTAGGTGAATGTTATGATTGATGCAATGCGTTTCTTGAACACAAGTGAGATTGCTAACCTTGTACACACATGAGAGTTAGCCGATATCTATGGTGTTGCGTCATCATTTGGATAAGGATGAGTAGGCCACCCTACATGAACTCAGATTTTTATATATTAACTTCATACTCGAGATTAGGGCTAACAAGGGGCTCATTATTGCATTGGAAGAGTGATGGTACTAAGAGACTAGCTCATTTCACCTTCCCATTGGTGAGGCTATTGTGGCTTTAGAGGATGTATGGAGGATACTACACATTCCTATTCATGGCAAGAGGGTTGCATATAATCTTGATTCCAATTTGGCAGCCATGCAAAGGTAATTTGAGACTGATGATATAAGGGTCGAGGAGTACAAGATCCGATGGGATACCCTCGTAGATTGATATGAGAGATTGATCGTTGTTATTTGTAGTGTTATAATTGGTGTCCTAGTTCTAGATCGACGTGGACATGGGCTCCCAATTAGAGGAGGATGAGTCCTTGAGGGCATGATGGGAGAGGGCATAGTCCATTATTTTACAAGTATGAAGGTTTTTTCACTGATGTCAATAGGAAGTCTACTGATTGCTGTTGTCATTGATGTCAACTCTATGTTAAAGAAGTTGTTGCATGATGAAGATGTCGAGGATATTGAGAAAATTATGGAAAATAGGTTGATGTAGGTTGTGCATGTGTAGTTGAGACTTTGAGGAAGTGTTGTGAGTACATGGAGCTATCTTTTTGTTGCAGTGTTTGAAGATCAGTTGGAATGAAGTAATGACCTAAGATGACGTCTCTAGTACTTGGTTTCCAAGTTCTTTTGAGAAAAAATGATAAACATAGAAAATAGTGTTGTGCAAGTGTTAAACATGTTCTCTGGATTGTGCTTTGTGTTTCTTCTATGTTGATGCTATGTCCTAGTAAATATGATATGTTTTTCAAGGTTGTTAGAGGTTGCTATATTCAAAATTTTTGGTTTTGGATCGTTGGTGAGAGGAAGTTGTGTTCACCAGTATGTGAATTGGTTTTGCAATGTTGTACAAAGATGTCAAGAAGAAATGCATTTTCTTCACATTTTCCATAGTTTATTTCAAGAATTGTGGCTTTGAAGGAGAGTTAATAGTGTTGTTCTCTTTCTTGTGTCAAGAGGATTTTTGATTAGGTGTATTAGAAGCTTTAGAAGCATGTACTCACTATTTTATGTGTTTTCATGAGTAGTGGCTAATCTGGTGTTTATACTACATTAAGAAATGTTCAAGTATTAATGGAATCATAGAGTGGCATGTGAGATTTAATTTTGGGTCTCAATTAAGTGTTGTTTTGGTCCCCTTTCATTCCTATCCATTGCAGGAATGTTTAGGTGCTGACCTAATTTGAATTTGTAAATATAACAGATAGATTGTTGACCTTGGAGAAGGTGTTTAAGGTTGAGTTTGATATAAATAAGAGTGGAGTTGTGAGATGCAAGAAAGAATCAAGAGAGAAGCAAGATAGATGTGAGATCGATGCAAGTGATGTGTATGATTCAAATTTGGGCAGAGCAGTGCAAATCTCAAGTGTTTGGATTCATGAAGGTAGTGAGCTGAAGGTGTTTGAAATCTTTGATGCAATACTGCGAATGCGTTGGAGCATTTTTGGTGGAATCCTTGTTGCATTGAGAAAGTGTTCTCTAAATAACATTTATCTTCTCTCTTCTTGTATTTCTTTCTGTGGTAGTGAGCCTTGGTAGTGATACTTTTGGATAGTGTGTCTTATTCTGGCAGTGACACCATTTGTACTAGTTTTGATATTACTTATATTATGAGCTAATCCTCACCATGGTTTTTCCCTCATTGGGTTTTCCACATAAATTTGGTGTTCTCTTGTGTATGGTGTTGTGATTTTAGTTTCTATTATCTGCAATTCATTTTTAATCACACTAACAAAATAAGGGTGTATTGAATGCATACTATTGAGGGTTTTGATGTTTTAATTTGATACAACTGATTCACCCCCCCTCTTAGTTGTCTTGTTCATTCAACATTTTCTTGGGGATCTTGCATTTTGGTGATGTTATACTTCTAGCTTCATGATGTAGTGTATAGGGGAGCTTTTTCTATTAGATGTGGCATTACACTTTTGCATGTGAGGGCATGGGAGCATATAGCCATTGCTCGACCAGTTGCTACTAGAGATCTACCCACTGCGCTTCCATATACATATATATGTATGGTGGAGTTATCACATACAACTATGTGGTGATGTGGGTTATTGGAAGCATGAGATAGACATGCTCATTGGATTCACATGGAGGTCATACAGATAGTATCTATCCTAGGATGATGATGTAGAGAACCTTCCATATTGCATGTATACATGGTACCTGATTAGATTCATAGTCCAATAACAACACATTATAGAGAGATAGCTTTGAGAGCCATGTTGAGGAAGTTTGGGGAGCTCCAAGGAATTCTTGTTGGATTAGTTATGTTTGCTTGATTTGCTTGAGAGGTAGGACATCGGGGTCCTATCATCATCCCACAAGTTTCTTTTTAGGAGTTTGAAAGGCTTCAACCAGTGTACTGGGGTATAGGTCTAGAGGTGGCCAATGTAGGTACTACTGAAGATTATGACACATGGTGGGAACAACATAGGCCTATGCATTTTATAGATCTTGGGGTATCAGTTCCTTAGGAGAGACAAGTGTGAGGAAGGAGAGGTCGATTGAGGGGGAGGGGGAGAGGTAAGGGGGATGATCGAGATGGAGGAGGTGGAGGAAAGGATGGAGGTAGGGGTGGCAGAGGATGAATTTCGATAATGGTTTTGACAACATATTTACCACCTATTATCGAGGAGGAGGTGTAGGGGGAGAAGGAGGCTACATAGAAGGAGGAGGACCAGGAGGAGGAAGATGTTCAAGTTGAGGACGTGGTAGTGGATGAGGGGATTCAAGATGTTATTGTTAGGGAGGTTATTTAGGATGTACTCATTGAGGAGGCTGAGATCAAGGCAGCAAATGTGCAGGCATAGGTGGAAACATTATAGGCACAGGTGTAGGCGTTACAGGCCCAATTATAGGCTTCACCAGAACAGTTATAGGCCTCACATTCATAAGTGGCATAACTCACCACTGAGAGGGACACAAAAATTATTACGGAATAGAGGGATAAGTGTTGGTCCTTAAGTTTTGTAGAGACCGTGGGTGGGGCCATAATAGATTTTTCACGATAGTTGTATTAGGTCGATCAAAAGACTCGATACTATAGAGATTTGTATGAGGATGTGGTACTGCCAACTCAAAGAGTGTCAAGCTACACCTAGAGTAGATCACAGAGTAGGTCACACTCTCAATGGATGGTGAGTAGTAGCAGAGTTTCAAGACCTAGGAGGTCACCCTATCCACCACCACGACAACACATTGAGAAAATCAGATAGGGCCATCAAGACATAGGTAGGATATGCCATCCCCTGGGCCATCATCGATAGAGGATAGGGACATCTCAGGGTAGCCTGATTTGTATATTATATATAGAAAATTTTTATATTATGATCGATCCCGCAACTCCATTTTTTATTGTCATTTAGTTTTGTACTATGAAACGATTTTTGATATATATGAGATGCATCATTTTTGGCAGAAACTATATGATGTCTATATGTCTTATATGTATGTTTTTATAATGATTAATCCCATGTGATGCATTCTATGTTTATGTGATGGTTCCTATATGATGTGTAGATGGATTTATGATGTATGTTTCTATGACTAGCTTATGTATGCAATGCTAATGCATGATTTTATGTATGGATGGATGAATACCATTGATGTTGATTTATGTTTATATTGATTATATGTATGGATATCTAATTCTTATGATTTATGATGGGATTAATCATATTTATATCACCTATATGCAAGATGACATTATATGCTTATGATGGTTCTAAAGAATGTGATGCAATGCTTTTTTTTGCATTTCTATATGCGATATGAATGACCTAACATGTATATGATGTGCTAACATGATTTTGGATGAAAGATGATGTAGTTGATGTATTTGTTTGTGTGTATCATAGCACAAAATCTGGAGGACTACGAGGATAGATGAAAGAAATGTTAATGAGAAGAAAAGGTCAATAAGCG
This sequence comes from Sequoia sempervirens, assembly GCA_007258455.2. Lineage (NCBI taxonomy): Eukaryota > Viridiplantae > Streptophyta > Pinopsida > Cupressales > Cupressaceae > Sequoia > Sequoia sempervirens. The sequence continues at coordinate 362,189,500 of VDFB02353493.1, read as the reverse complement.
AAGAATAGCTAGATAGACTGGTTAAGTGAAATGAGATGAATGAAATCGATCAAGATTGATGTATGATTGGTAGAATAGATTTTGAGCTTTAAATTAGTACACAATTATCATCATAGAGCATTTTTGTTTTACAAATGGATAAGAAACACCAAGGTATGAGATAGACCAAGGTGAAAAATATTATCCCTTTGCATAGATAGACACATTGTAGACAAGGAATGCCATGATCCATACTAGTGACAATAGGACCTTGTCGGAATATGTGAGGAAGTAGCCACAAAGAATGTTGATCCTAATGCAAGAAAGTGTTAAATGATATTTAACTTGCATAGGATGTTTTGATTATGCCAAATGGAACCCCAATCACACACAAGGAACTTAGTTTCCCCAATGATATTGTCAAGACAAACCACAAATAAAAATCAAATAGAAAAAATCATGATCTATCATTTCTCCTCTAATCACTTGTGGATATCCTTGAGTAGCATAGGAGCATGACCAAAGATAAATCAGAGAAAAGGATAAGAATAACTAGACCAAACAAGTCAACAAGCCTTTAGATATTCAAGTACTAATCAATGAGTGTTTGTATGATAGGATACCAAGGATTATGTCCAATTTCAAGGATGAAACATTTTGTATAAGACAACTAGTCTGGTTTCAATGATGCAACAACTTGTGTAAGACAACTGATAACTAATAATCATATATTGTGTTGATAGGAAAATAGGCAATTGATTGACCAGGTTGAAGGCTAGGTTGATACTTTATCTGTTGTGTCATGATTTTTTGAGCTCAATTTTCTATAGGATTTTTTATTTGTGAGTGATCAAAGTGTTGACCTTGAGACAATTTATTATGGAACATGGATTATTATGGAATATGCTTGGATTATTATGGATGGAATGAAAAATTAGATAGAATAATGATAGACGGTAGAGAAATGATCTACTACACATGGGGCATGTTTTCCATGTTTTCACCATGGTACTTATCCAAAGTGCCATTGAAGTAGTTTTCACTATTAGATGGATTATTTCTCTTTACTATTTTTTTCTCAATTTTTTGTATTCTTTTGATTTTTTGATTTTTTTGATTTTTGGTTTTTTGGACTCTCTAAAAGTCATGTATAGTACTTGTGAAGGTGTATGCAATTGATGGGCTTTGGAAGTAGTTCACCTTTAGGAGTAGCAATTTAATATGTGCCAAATCCATATGCTCTAGTGATAATTTAAGGACCCAACAAATTAGGCTCAAACTTTCTAGGATTTTATCTATCTAGCTGATTCTGTGGGTTCTCTTTTAGGACCAAGTCACTGATGTCAAAATGTCAAACTCAAACTATTTTATTGTAACTGCAACAAAGATGATTTTTTTAAGCTTGTAGATGGACTAATGCAGTTTGATGTCTCTCATCCAATAGCTTTACCTCATGTATTTTGGATATTTTGTAGTCTTCATCATTAATAAACTACTACGTGGAGACTCTCAAGGATGGTAACTCAACCTTGATAAGAAGGATGGCTTCAGACCCAAACATGAGGGAATATGGTGTGGCACCAGTGGGAGTACATATGTTGGTACTATAAGCCCATAAGGCTTGGTTCAATTGTATATGCCAGTCACAACCAACATCATTGTTATTCTTCTTTAGGATTTTTATTATGGTTTTATTAGATGTTTCTACTTAACCATTAACTTGAGGGTAGTAAGGAGTGGTGAAGTGATACTAAATATGGAATTTATCACACAACTCCTTGACATCTTGGTTTTTGAAAGGATGACTATTATTTGTGATGATGGAAAGGGGAACACCATACTAGCATATGATGTAGTTAAGAATAAATTTTGTAATTTGTTTGCTATTGATGTAGGCCATGGGAATGGCTTTGATCCATTTTGTAAAATATTCAGTTGCAGTGATAATGAATTTATGGCCATTTGTAGAGGTAGGGAAAATATTTCCTACAAGGTCGAGTCCCCATTGGGAGAAAGGCCACAGTGATGTAATCAGGCGAAGGTCCTGTGCTGGTGCATGAAAAAGATCTCTGTGAATATGAAATTAACGATATTACTTGACAAAGTGATATACATCATGTTCCATAGTGGGCCAATAATATCTATTTTGCATGAGCTTTTTAGTTAAGGTAGGACCAATAAAATGAGCTCCACATATACTGTTGTGTACTTCATGTAAAGCCATTGGTACTTCATCTAAATTGAGACATCTAAGCAAAGTATTGTCTAGGCTACAATAGTATAGGGTATCATCGATGATAACATAGTTAAAGGATTGGAAAATAAAGGTTTTACTTTGATTGTTTGACAAGTACAAGGGAAGGGTTTGGTCATGAAGGTAATTGTAAATGTATTTGTACTAAGGTGAATCAAGACCATAAATTTTGCATACCAGCTCAGACTCAAGGACATCAAAATTGGGGATAAAAATTTGTTCCACCAAGAACTCATATTGAAGTAAATTATTAGGTATGTCATGGAGAGGTCCTATGGTAGCCATTGTGTCCGCTGTTTTGTTTTGTATCCTTGGAATATTCTCAATCCTGATGATATCAAAGTTATTTTTAAAACTGTTGACCATCCTCTTGTAAGGTGCAATTTTTTCGCATTTTATTTCACACATTATTAACCTACTAGACAATCAACTAAGCATCATTGTAGACATGAAGGTGCTTGATCTTCCATTTGATAGTTGTAATAAGCCCTGTAAGCAAATCTTCATATTCTACAATGTTATTCATACAAGGGAATGCTATTTTATAGGACTTAGGGATTGTGTATCCTTGTGGTGTGATAAAAATAATTCCAACTCTCGAACCATGATGGGTATAGGATCCATCAAAGTATATTTTCTAGTTTGTAGAGGTCTCTAATGTAAAAATTTCTTCATCAAGAAATTTTGATACAAGAGGATGATTTGCTATGGTAGGAGTGTCTGCTAGTTGATTAGCTATTACTTTTCCTTTTATTGCTTTTTGATCAACATATTCAATGTTGAAATCACTTAAAATTATTATCCATTTTTCCAATCTACTTGTAAAAGTTGCTTTATTGAGCAGGTACTTTATAGGGTATATCTTTGCTATGAGCTTAGTTTGATTATTTAACATGTAATATCAAATATTCTGTGTAGCAAAGATAATAGAAAGACATGCACACTCAATAAGACTATAATTAAGTTCATATCCCAAAAGTGTATAGTTGATTTAGTATATCGCTATCTCTTTTCCTTCTTCATCATTCTATGCTAAGAGAGGTCCCAATATTGATGACATAGCTGATATGCATAAGATCAATGGGTTTCATTCAATAGGAGGCATCAAGAATAGTGGTGATAATAGGTCATCCTTAATTTGTTGGAAGGCCTTATAACAATGATCAACCCATTTAAATGGAACACCTTTGTAAAGCAAGTGCTAAAAGGGATGCCATTTATTAGTTAATTGAGCAATGAATTGGCATATTGATTGTAGTTTCCCTTGTGGACTTCAAAACTAAGTTAGATTGGAGGGAGGTGTCATATTGATGATAGCTTTCACCTTTGTAGAATCAACCTCAATACTTTTGTGAGAAAATTATAGTATCCAAGGATTTTTCTAAAAGTTACTCTAAAGACAAAATATTTTAGGTTTAATCTGACTTTATATTGCTCGAATCTGGTGAAGATCCTATTAAGCACATCTAGATGAATTTCTCTTGTGAGATATTTTTCCAATAAGTCATTGACATAGTCTTCTATGAGTGTGTGCATCATGTAATTAAAGATTGTAGTCATGTCCCTCTTATAAGTCATTCCAACGTTCTTAAGGCCAAAGGGCATTATGTTCCAACAATAGCTACCCCAAGGAAAAGTAAAAGTTTTTATATTCTGATCCTTAGGAGCAATTTTGATTTGATTATAACCTGAAAATCTATCCATGAGTGATACCATTTTGTATCCCACTGTTAGATCAATTACATGATGTCAATATTTGACAACGAGAAATCATCTTTAGGATAGGCTTTGTTCAAGTCCCTAAAGTTTTTATAGATTCTAATTCCTCTAGTTGGATTGGTGACTAGTACTAAATTGGATATCCATTCAACGTAGTCTATTAGTCTTATAAGGCCAATGTCTAACAACTTTTTTAGTTTAGCCTTGATCAATAAAGTAATCTGTGGGTGCATCTTCCTTAGCTTTTGCTTGAATGGTTTTGTATTTGGAAGAAGAGGTAAATGATGAAGAAATAACTCTGAGTCTAGTCTAGGAATGTTAGGATAAGACTAGAAAAAGTTGATTTTTCTCACAGAAAAGAAGCTGATGAAATCTAGTATTTCAGTCTCGGTCAAAGACACTGCAAAATGTATGATGCTGGGACTGTCGGTTGTACTGCTATTAACTTCCCCTGACTTCTCTACCAATAGTAGTGATCTTCCTTGACTTGTAGGAAGTACATCCAACCTTCCATCCCTGGGTGTCTCAAAGAGGTTTTTACCCTCAGATATGCCCTTTATTTTTATGTTTTCTTGGTCTAAAGGCGCCTTTTACTTTTCACCTAAAGACCTATTATTTTTTGTTTTATCATTTTTGTGAGTAGAAGGTGGAGTAGACTACCCAAAATAGATATTCATGTTAATATCTATGGTGAATCTTGTCAGGTCTCAAAAATGAAGGTTTTGAACATTAAGAGGGTGCTAGTCTCTTAGTACATTTTTGGCTTATGAACAGGGTGAATCTAGTTGATGAACCCCCGCTCTTTAGGCTCTGCTAAACCTAGGTAGGTGTACCTAAATGATAAAATAGACTTGAAGGTTTGAATATGATTTCCAATTTGGGAAAACTACTCACAATGCCAACATGTGGGTGTGAAGTAGATGCAAAGCTTAATGACTAATTCCTATTGTAGATGTTTCAAGAATCGAGTGTATAAGTAAAGTTTGTGTAAAAATGTTCTAAATTTAACTAGTGCCTAATCTTATTGGGTGAATGGAGTCGACAGGTGGATGATGATGACAGAGACAAATATGTAGGATTGGTGGATCTATTTCTCAGCTTAACTCTAACTTGTTGGGAACTTTGGATGTTTGCACCTTGTACAAACATGCAGGTTTGATAGCTAATGTACTCTTCTTTATAAATCCCAGAGTTATTATCCCAAATTATTGTGATATCATGAAAGGATTTTTAATTCTTAACTTGAGGGAAACCAATCAGAATAATTAATTTAAAAGGATTTTAATCCCTGGTAGGAACCAAATAAAATGAATTATCTAAAAGGAATTTAATTCACCCTAGCCAGAATCCAATCAAGACAATCACACAACAACAACAAATACGTCCAAAAAAATTACATAAATCTGAATAACTGAGGAGAACCACTTTAAAGACAACACAACAACATATAAGAATGAATATTAACACAATGGTTGAACACTAGAAATAGATCACCGATTATGAACAATCTTCTCCATTATATTGCTTCAAAACATATACATTAATAGCAACAATTTCTGAAATATGGAAATGGATGAGTGGAATATGCCTATAGATGAACCTATCTACTACTACTAATGGAAATGCTGATACTTATAATAAAAAACTAGGCCTTGGTTTCCATTTTTATATAGGAAGCAACAAGCTATAGACCCATTACAAAAAGGTATGTCGTTTGATAACTAAACTTGATTAACATGAACATAAAAACTTAGTAATTTGTCGATAGATGCACCACGATCCATTAGTCTCTAGCAAGCACCCATGATCATCTAAGACCTGTTAAAGGCTCATGATCCATGATAATGCACCCACGGCTGCAAAAATTTGATACACTGTCACTCCTTACATGACCCATGTGATGAAAAAATTAATCTTCAACACATGTTCGATATATCTTGTCTTTGCATATGTATTTGCATTATTTATGATGTCTTTAATTGCTTATTCGAGTTCAAAGGTTCATCCCAATTGCACATGTTTTTTTTCAAGTACCTCATCTTCATCATTAATTTCATCAAGAGCCATTGACAGATATTGAACTATCTCATCCTTCCATACATCTTGGTGTTTTAAGTCTGTTTCCTCAAAGAAATTTGGCAGAGCCATACTTAGTGACTGATTGAAGTCACTCAATTCTTGTGTCAGTATGTTACAGAAGCTATCATGTGTGTTCATAATCTCTTTATATTCTTGAAGTACACTTTTGTTATCACCTTTCTTTTCCTTTATGTGAAGTTCCACCTCCTTCATTCTGTCACATAACCTATTATGCTCTTGTAAAGTTGTATATGTTTTTTCATGGATAACCCAAACTTTGTCAGCAAGTTTAATCATATCATCAAAGCTCGTACACACTAGTTCTGATGTCATTTCAAATATAGTAGTTTTTAGTTTTTTCTTTAGTTTCTCTTGCTCTTTCTGAATCATTTCATATTTATGCTTCCAGTAGGTGATCTCAGAAATTGCTTCAAGTACTTTCCTTTCACATTCAATCAATGGTGAGTAAGGCCCTGAGGAGGAAGGTAATCTATCTCTATAGTTGACCACTTCTTGCTTCAACCTCTTGTTTTCATTAGTCAGCCCCTTATTATCTCTGATCAATTTCTGAATTTGAGCCTTGGTAAACTTGGCCACATTTACATTTAGATCAGTAGTCTCAATAGGGTCTGTATCCCCTATTCTTTGTACTAGAAGGTTACCAAATATTTGATCATCATTATTGATGAGGGAGGGCCTCTTTCCTAGTGGGTAAAGGGCCCAAATTTACAAAGTAGTGTTATCAAGATTATACCTTGATCCAGTGTATATCTTATCACTGGCCTCATCTGTCAATTGCAAGGCCTTATTTTCTCTTTTTAGGAATTTGTCAAACACTATGGTTGAGGTGATGTCCCATCATAGGAGAAGCATGACCCTAGCTTATTGTAATGGTGATCTTCCTCTTTTAGGAGTGATATTATCCATTTCTTTATCAACCTCATACTAGAGTTCTTTTAAGGCATTTGCTTCTTGCTCAGGATTGATTTATTTTAGCTTTTCTCCTATCATTATTTATACTCATAAATGAAGGATTTAAACTTAGAGGTTTGAACAAATGTATCATCCACAATGAGTTCCTAGCTATTCTGATGTCTCACATAATCAAAAAATTCATTATAATCTTCAAATGTGATCACATTCCTCTTTGGTGGAACTTCGTACTAGGGAATAGTGGGAATGGTGATCTGTGTAACCTCGTTCTCTTCCTCAATGTCATCCTTTATAATAATAGGAGTATCGGCTGAGAATATCTCTTATGGAGTAGGCTATGGTGATAAATGACTTAAAGGTACTACATTCTCAGCATGTCTCCTAAAACCAATATCTCTTCTTATTTCAAAAGCTATGAGAGGTACATCCTTAGTTAATTCTTCTTCATGTAGGATCAATTGCTCAACCCTCTCCATAGGATCTTGTATTTCATGAAAAGCTTCTGCATATAATGGATTATTAATTCTCCTCCAAGCCTTGACCATAACTATTTTGTTGTATGCAAACTTCCTCATCATCACTTCATTTTCATCACAATTCCTAATGAAATCATCCACGAAGAAATCATGTTCATATCTCTTTAGTTTACGTGATATTTTGGCATCATGAATAAAGTGCTCAGGGTCAAACTTCTCCCTCTTGTTTCCCAATGGTATGCTATAATAATCTATTTTGCTGCTAATTGATTCATACCCTTGATCTGCAATAATGCTAAAGTCGTTGAAACGCAAAGTAGTAGGCATGCGAGATTGCCTTCCATAGATTTTAAGGTGCATGAAGTCTAAAAAGGCTAATTGCCTCACAATCTCCAGGTATGCAACTTTGTCTAGCATAGTCTTAGGCAGTACCCTTATCACAGTACAGTCTTCTAATGCATACCAATCCCCCCAATTATGGTTTATCTTTCCTTAGGGTTCTTCTCTTTTGGCCTGAGGAATCTCTATATCTCTGGGGAAAAATTGTAATCACATTTATGGCCAAGTAACTTATACAAGGGTTTGAAAAAATATTCTTCAAAATATAAATAGCGGGATCTCCCACATCTACTGTCCCATATGGACATCCACATATGAGCTGGTTTATAATTTTCATGACTATCCAAATCTTTGATTCTTAATTCCTCTCCCCATATTCCCATTTCCTATCCTTCATATAATATCATATGCATGAGCAGAGAATAATGCTTGAAGTTGATGACATCATTGTTATTCTTAATGGTAACAAGCGAGGTATTAATGACCTCAGGCAAGTATTCTGCAGAGTCATAAGGCCTAGCATCTTGGATTTGGATACCTATGGCTAAAACCATGGGAGCTATAGCCATCATAGCAGGATCATCAATTCCTAGGATTTGGCCAACTGAATAGTAGGTGTATTGGTAGTATTCTTCAAATGAATCATCAAGAAATGGGGATTTCTCATCACTGGAAAATATTCTAAGTTGGTTTCTTGGACCCTTGGGTCTATGCAGAGGTAATTTCAGCCTCTTATAACTTGCATCCATGGTCTGATACTCTTCCAATAGATCTCTTATCCTCAATTTTGTTTTCAAGGATGTGTCTAATTGATAAACCATGTAGATATAATCCCGTGTTATGATAATAAATTATGAACCATCATGGGAATATATTTCCCTTGTTTTAGGGTTGTATTTTTTAGCTAGTGCCTTAACCAATTCTACTTTGACAAACACATTAGGCATCGCAAGCTTTTCCAAATTCATGTTCCATGGATTTGAGACAGGTCTGTGTCTGTACTTCTTTCTGTAATGATATATAAATAGATCATAGCCTCTCTGCGAAGTCCACACATCTCCAAGATTTTTATGTTTATCTTCTAATTTTTCACATGAAGGATTCAATTGAGCTGTTCTCCTAGATTTTGGTCCAAACCCGAGACATTGATCTATTAAGTCTTGGTTTAATGGCCTAGCCTCTATTTTCTACCTCTTTGGCTTTGGTTTTTCCAGGGGATTTATCCATTTCAAGGCCTTACTTGCACAATACGTCAAGAAATTTTTTTGAGAATATGTTTAGCTGAGCCAAGGACACTTACTTGAACTAATGCCGTGGTTTCTTAGCTACTTGCTATCGTCCAACTCTACCTCCTCATTTTTCAACCACAATTTGCAGTGATTTTGATTTCTCAAGAGTCAAATATATCGAGATTTGGCTCGCTTAAACCAGCTCTGGTTCATAAATGATGCTCGCACCACCTTTCTAATCACTTGCAATATTAATGACAATTATCTCATCAATGACTTCATTAGTCATGTCAATTGGGTAAGAAATTATTTCATCATGTCGAAGAGACCTTGATTACATTTTCAAAGATGTCCTTTTCTTTCTTTGATATGTGTTTGATTCCTTTTCAAAATGTTGAAGAGACATCTTAGTTTCTCTCTTTGATCCCACAAAGTCTCTTCGATGGCTGCACTTCAAGTTCTTCCTTCTTGGTACTTTTTATATCAGAATGTCGATGAGATTGGTTATATTTTCCTTTTGATAAGCTTATGTCCCCTTGACATACTCATGTTCCTCCTTTCAACAATGTTTTCTAAATATCCCCTTTTGTGTCTTCCCAATATGTGTTTTTCTCTTTGATGCCTTTTGCCTCTTTAAAGTGACAGAGAGACCTGTGGTTACCTCTCTTTGATATCACATAGTCTCATCGATAATGTATGCTTGGAGTTGTGTTTTTGTTAGAAAGTCAAAGATACTTTTATCAATATCTGTTCGATGCCCTTGTGTCTCTTCGACATCTTGTTCTCTCTTATTCTTGCAATGTCGAAGATACTTCTTCATTTCTCAATTTGACAAAGTGGTGTCTCTTCAAGATTTCCACTGTCCTCACCAGACCGTGTTTTGTCAGTAATTTACCATTTATTTTATAATAGTCTCTTGATGTCTGAGAGATGCTTTTCTATTTCCTGAGTGCAAAATGATCTTGTATCCTTTAGAGTTTTGACATAACTGTATCTTGTTGGAGAGACAAGTTAACTTTTCACTTTGAAGCATCTGGGTCTCTTTGACATATTGCTCTCTGGGTTGTTGGAGAGACATTCAAGTATGTCACCTTGAAGCATGAGTCTCATCAGCATTTTCATTGACCTTTTATTGATCTTGTTGAGGAGACTATAGTGAAGCTTTATTCGATATGACATTGTCTTGGTGATATACCTTGTGCTACCAAGGAAGTACCTTAAAAAAGGGATTTATTTCAAAGTGATAATTAGAGGATTTATTTTATGAGCTATGTACAAAAATTTATGTTTACTGTCAAATACAGTAAAAAATCAATGGAGCTTATGATGGACATGGAATGATAATAAACATGGAGGCATGTGATCAAAACCAAGGTGGATTTTTTAGCTCCAATAGTGGCTCCGACTGGGGATGAATGAACATGAGGTCATTACAAGAATCCAGAAATGATCTCTGGGAGGAAAACCATGGGTGAATGTGATTAAATGGCATGGGGAGGGGGATGGGAACCTAAAACTACTATGCATGGAATATTAGATTTTTAAGAAAAGAAGTGTTTCAAGAATTATCCATGCACTGGAAATTCCTTATCTTCTCCTGACATATTTTGAAGATAATAAGAATCTTCACCACCTTTTCCTATAACAATGAATGGTCCTATCCAAAGAGCCTCAAACTTCCCATGTTTCCCTTTATCTTGGCATCTGACATTCCATAACAGGACCATGTCATTCACTTCAAACTTTCTATCTTTTTCCCTTTTTTCAAACAAATATTTTGTTTGTGCCTGTATTTTTGTGTTACACTCCTGGGCCAAGCTTCTAATCTCATCCAATTCTGACAATTGCTCCATTCTATCTTCCATAGGTTCAGGGATATTAAAGTCTTCCTGGAGCATAAAATTGTATACTGGTAAAAGGTTCTACATGTGCATCCTTGCTTGTGTCCCATAAACCAATTCAAAAGGTGATTTCCATTTGACTTCTTTACTATGATTCTATCTACTCAGACTGCCAACCTCAATTTAGAATCCCAAGCCTTTTTATTGTTATTCAACATCCTTTTAATTATTTTTAGGTTACTCTTGTTGCTTGAATCAGCCTACCCATTTGCTTGTGGATGATATGGAGATGCATATGAAATTGTTATGGCATATGTCTCATAGAATCCTTTGAATTCTTTTGATCTAAAACACATACCATTGTTTGTGACTATCCTTATAGGTGTTCCAAATATTATGATGATATTCTCCATCAGAAAGTTTATCACAACCTTACTAGTATCTTACTTCATAGGGATGGCTTCTATCTATTTTATAAAATAGTTAGTTGCCACTAGAATCCATTTATGGCCTCCACTAGACTTCTTTTTGGAAACAAGCTACACTGAGAGGGGGGGTGAATCAATGTTGTATAAAAATTAACTTTATTATTTTGATCATTAACCCACTTGAAATATGCAACCAAGAGAAATATGTAGAAACATAAATCAAATAACCACAAAACCATAACACAAGGATTTTTATGTGGAAACCCTGTTAGGTGAAAAACCATGGTGGATGGACAATCCATAATATAATCTGGGTATACTCAAAAAGAAGTTTACAATATGGGAATGCACTTGCATTCAGGCACACTGCCTAGAGCTCACTGCTCAAAATAGGAAGGCACACTTCCTTACAGAGATTTGGATTAGATACAAGAGAATGAACTAAGTAAATAGCATCTACAAATGCTTGATTACAGTTCCAGTTAGGCTTAGTTGTCAATCTTTTATCCTATTGACTGATACTGAACTTCTACTCTGCTCTGCACTACCTCAAACCATAAAATATTTATGTGCAAGTGAAACTATGCATAAAATCACTCTAACACTCTTCTGGTATTCACAATACACATTGACACACCACACACACATATCAAAATTATATAAGAGATCATACATATATATTTGCGACTAGAAATTTAATCGCAAGTTGGCTTGAATAAAACTTGAAAATATTAGCAACTGTCGGCTCAAATCTTAAGAATTATCCAATGCACATCCACAACAGTTGATCAAAACTTAGCTTGGACCAAAAACATAATGATCAAACACAAAAATATTCAAATAAACATTCCTTGAATATCTGCACTACATTATATCAACTGAGTCAGCTTCAAAATACTGATAAATAGAAAAATATCCAACTGGATCTCCAAACTCACACAAGACTTAATACGAGGCACTGAGATTTACAAACAACACATTAGATGTACTAATAGACCTCCCATGAGATCCACAACTTAAAATAACAACTGAAATCTGCAAGTGAATCGATGATCACCAAACTGTCGAATGCTCTGTTCTTCCTGATTGTCCTCAATCTAACTGCCAGTGGGGGAAAATGATGATGTGCGAATCAATCACCAACTAGAGTTGCCATCAATGAAAACACTAGAAAGAATTTGCAATGTCTCTTGCCAACAATCTCCCCCTTTGGCATTGATGGCAACACTTAGTGAAAAATGACTAAGTGTTGGATCAAAACCAACATGAATTACATTGCAATTCAAAAAGAAACTTCAGTCTCGGCTCAGAAAAGAAACTCCCCCTAAGATGACTATACATTTTTCACTGTACACTTCTCCCCCTTTGACATCAATGGAAAAAGGGGAAACCAAACAAAATTCCAAAATTGGGGAATGAATTTGTAACTTACAAAGATTTGAGGCATCACAAAGTCTTGCTTCAACACTCTTAAATTGTTGTCAAACCTTTTGAGACTCTCCAAAACTATTATGTGACCACACATTAAATAAGATTGAGATTTTGCAGTTTCAAGATTCTCTGGGTCACTAATTGCCACATCAACTTTTGCTTCCTTCAAAGCACTCACCATTATTCAATCTTCGGACAAATTAGTCCTCTGAGTTCACATACTCTCCCAACAATTTTGTCAGATTCATTCTTTAAACATCTTATTTTGTCAAGTAGACTTGTTACTTGACCTTCTTGTTGAATCACATCATCATAATGGATCAAAAGTATCAGAAATGATAGCCAATTGATTTTCAAGATCCTTCACCTTTTTCTCATTACCTTTAGAAAACTTGGACAGAACCAAACATGCCTTATAGGCCTTTCCAAATTCAGATATAGAACCTTGAATGGTCTTCATGCAGGTAGCTAATAGATTCTTATCCTTTGCAATCACTTCCTTCAATTGACTAAGTCTTTTTCTATTAAACTCCTTTTTCACTTTATCCTCAGCAGATTTCTCAAGAGACTCGAATTGAGTACTTACAACATTTATGAGCTTCTTTAGCTCACTAGAAGAGGAACCTAGCAGATCCATGACATAAGTAGTCATTAATTTCTGCAAAACTCTAGATGCAAGGCTTAGCAATTCACTATCCTCTATGTGAGACTTTAGAATCTTCTCCCTAGCCTTAGCTTGAGCAATTGATGCGACCTTCATCATCTGAATTGGGGAAAAATTGGATAGATTGATTGAAATTTCATCCAAGTTAGGATCTCTTCACTGCCTTGGGTGTCTCTTGCCTCCACTCCGATTTCCTTAACTTGAGCTTTTTCTTCTTCATCCTTGGGTTCTTCAGAGACTATTTTTAGATTGCTTTTGAGCACTTCATCCTCTTCATTTTTCACCTCCTTCTCCTTAGCTAGTACCACCTTAGGAACTTTAGATTCCATAGGTGTCTCTGTATTTTCCACATTAGGAGGAATCAGAATATCCTCAAATTCTAGAGGATCAGATACATTCACATTCTCCTCATTCACATCCTCATTTTTTGGAACATTTTAGTATTCATTTCCTCAACATTAATCTTATTCTTTGACATAAACTCTTCCAGAATCTCCTTTGTTTCACCAACAAAAACATCAGTTTCACCAACCATGAGTTTATTCACCTTTGCCTTGCTCTTAAATTCCTTTTTAGCCTTTTCAAGGAGTGAATTCATCTCCTCAATTGACATTTCTGGACATAAATCTGCAAGAATTCGCTTCCTCAGATTCTCTTCTTCTGTTCTAGCACTTATTCTTCTTGACTCCAAAATATCATACAGACTCTTTGGTAAGCTAGACATAATCTCAACAAGAACTTTATTGAAAATGTTCATATGTTTTATTGTGGCTTTTTCAAGAATTCTTTGATCGGATTCATCAAAAGTTTCATACAATTCACAGAGGGGTTTAAGATTACCATCCTTGATAACTACATTCTCAACTTCCTCAATTGACATACCAGGTTTTTCAACTTTCACCTTCTTTGCTGGAAGATTTGCTCTTGTTTAACTTGACAACCTGAGTTCTGGTAGCTTTCATTTCTCTCAAAACTTCCTTTGATTCTGTTTCCTCATCTTCTGAAATAGGTTCATATGTTGTGCTTTTATTCTTCTTCCTTTTACCAGAAGGCTTTTCTTGAGATGGCTTGGCTGTAGAAGTGGATAAGGATGGGAAACTCCTTGTAGATCTAGTGCAGGAAAAAATGCTTCCGGACTAGTAGACTCTATTTTTTCTTTCTCTTTTGCTGCTTCCGGCTCATCTCTCTTCCATCTCACTTCTTTCAATTTCTCTACAGGTATGCCCATATTTTCTGCAAACACTTCTACTTCTTTCCTTACTCTCTTGACTATCACTGGATTTTTCAATTCCTTATGAACTTGCATACTTTTCTCTGCATATGTTCCAAACCTCTCTTCTCCCTGATCTAGAGGTGAACTCAACAAGTGTTCTGCATACATCTTCAAAATGTTCTCCTCTACTTTGTATCCCATAGGCATGATCCATATTGTTCTGGGATCAATAGCTTCCATACAACACTGGTCAATATCCACCATGAAGCAGATAGTATCTTTGTATTGTTCCACAATTGAAGTGGGAATTCTTTCCCTAGCATGCATCATATTCTGTAAATTTTTGAAGTACCCCCAGAGGGTAGTATTCCTGACCTGACGATCACCCATTCCAAACAACATGTTCCTTATCTGAACACCTACAGACTCAACATTTTTCCAATGTACTTTTCCAACGCTCGGAACCTCATCCATGAAATAGAAAAATAAGCACAATAGCATATTACCATATTTGAAAGTATTCTTCTTATCTTTCTTGATTTTACTTAGATTCTCCATTAATTGACTTTTGAGCAGCTTGCACAAGTCATATTCTACATTTTTCTTTATCATTTCATAAGTTGCATAGATGGCCATACCAGATACATAATTATCCCTGCTAGAATGGTATATCTTGTACCAAATGACCATTGATGCAAATTTTACATCCACTTCAGCAATGCCTTCTATTCTCATTGCCCTTCTATCCCATTACACACCTGTTGCCTCAGTAACCTTCTCATTCTTCATGAATTTCAAGACTGGAAGTCTATTGGTGGAATTCAAACCCATGACTGCACATATAGCCTCTTTTGTGATCTTGAAGGGTATATTTAGCCACATGAACACGGCTCAAAATGTATCTAACCCATTCACTTTCCTCAAATATGGGAAATTTCACAAACTGCGTGAACTTCTCCTCTAGGGTTTGGTATTCCGGTTTGATAGTGAAGTCTCCTCCAAGTATATGGATTGAATACAAATTGATTATTTGAGAGGTGCCTAACTCTTCAATATTCACATGAATATAAGCCCTAATATCCTCAGTGTGCAAAACTTCGTATGACATAGATGAAAATGCACTGAGGGGCTTGGTCTTAGTAGACTTATAAGGGTGCCATTTAAACTAAGGATCAGGTATATCCTTGAACTCTACTACCAATAGAGTGGTCATTCTTGCAAATTCACAAATTCACAGGCTTTTCGACAAATACCTTTTCGTCGGATCAAGGTTTAATCGCAAATTCTTCTTCATGTTTTGAATCTCTCCACAATTCAAGAAAGTTCACTCTAAGGCTCTTCAAACTACTTTCCTCCAAAATCCCAAGTAACAAATGAAAGATAAAAATGGCTTTTTATCATTTGTACAACTAACCCTTCTTGTCACAATAAATGCTTTTACCCTAGTTCATCCGGTTACTCTTTTTTCATGCACTGAGACAGATAATTCTTCTATGAATCTCCAAAACTCTACAATAATGCTTCCAATTGCGTTAAAAAACATATGAAAGGCATTGATCCACCTATTGGACTGGTGCACATTCCGGTTTCAATTGCCTGCAGGGGGTTAAAGTATTTTTTTGACAGCTAACCCTAGGCCAAAGGCCTAAAACTAATTTCTGGAGGAATTACCAGAAGTAAATTTTGGTGTTGGCATATTTCCTTCAATAGAGGAATTATTTTTCACCCATTTCTTCTGCATTTTCCTCCTGATCACATCTGTAGTGACTTTCCCTTTTCCTTTGACATCTTGTTGTGTATTCTATCTTACCAGACCTTTTCTATTCCAACAGAATTTAGCAATATGGCCAAAGTTGTTACAGTTGTAACACCCAACATTTCTCTATTCAGACCAACTATTCTAATGATTTTTCCTTGATCTACATTGGTTAGCAATATGCCCAAGTCTATTGCATGCATAACATCTGATATCTCTATGAAAGTTATTCATCACAACTCTGCATTCATAGGACTTATGACAAAACTTGTTACAATTAAAGCACTGACCTGAGAATGAGGGTCCAATTGGATTCATCCCGCTTCTACACTGATAAGCCATATGGCCAAATTTGTTGCAAGAAAAAAAATAACCATTGGATCTCTGAGCATTTGGTTGTCTCACCAGATTCCTTTTGGCTCCATTTATCTAATTTCCTTTCCAGAATCTCCCTTGTCCGGAATTCCTTTGTCTAGATCTAGAACTTTCACCTTCATCATATCCAAGACCTCGCCTGTCACCATCAGTCCTTTGACCTTTAATTAGTTCATCAAGCTTGGCTGAATTGGCTTTGAATTTCTCCTTATATGTGTTTGCAGCAGTAAGTTCGTCTCTAAGATCATCAAGCTGTTTTTCGAGCATTTCCTCATTGTTTTTAGATTTTTCCAATTCATTCCTCAATTGACTGCATTGTTTAGATTTTTCTTTCAAGGATTGAGAAAAATTTTCTTCATTCTTCTTTCTATCTTCAACTTCATTGGTCATTTTTATCATGATGGACTCCATCTCACGCTTCAAGGCAACATTTTCTCTGCAAATTTTTTCACTCTTTTGTTTTCTCCTTCAAGGCATGACTCTGTTGTTCATCTTCCATGCTTTCATTCTTTTGCTTAAGATGATCACATAATTCCTTTCTTTTCTCCCTTGATTCATTGATTTTGTCTTTCAATTACTGGATGAATTTTTTTTCATTCTCAAGACTTTCCTACAATTCTTGGTTCTCAGACTTTGACTGGTCAAGATCATCCAAGGCCACCATAATTGCTATTGAAGATTGCTTGTATCCATTGAAAACACTTTCCAAGATCTCCCCAAGCTATTAGACTTCTTTTGAGGAACTAGCTCTAATACCAATTGTTGGAAACAAGCTACACTGAGAGGGGGGTGAATCAGTGTTGTGCAAAAATTAACTTTATTATTCTGATCATTAATCCACTTGAAATATGCAACCAAGAGAAATATGCAGAATTAGAAATAAAATAACCACAACACCATAACACAAGGATTTTTACATGGAAACCTTGTTAGGGGAAAAACCACGGTGGATGGCCAATCCACAATATAATCTAAGTACACTCAAAAAGAATTTTACAATATGGGAATGCACTTGCATTCGGGAACACTACCTAGAGCTCACTGCTCAAAATAGGAAGGCACATTGCCTTACAGAGATTTGGATTAGATCCAAGAGAATGAACTGAGTAAATAGCATCTACAAATGCTTGATTACAATTCTGGTTAGGCTCAATTGTCAATCTTTTGTCCTACTGATTGATACTGAACTTCTGCTCTGCTCTTCCTCGCACCACAAAATATTTATGCACAAGTGAAACTGTGCATAAAATCACTCTAACACTCTTCTGGCATTTCCAATACACATCGACACAGCACGCATACATATCAAAATGATATAAGAGATCATACATATATATCTACGACTAGCAATTTAATCACAACAAGTTGGCTTCAATAAAACTTGAAAATATTAGCAACTGTTAGCTCAAATATTAAGAATTATTCAATGTGCATCCACAACGGTCAATCAAAACTTAGGTTGGACCCAAAACATAATGATAAAACACAAAAATATTCAAATAAACATTCCTTGAATATCCGCATTACATTATATCAATTGAGTCGGCTCCAAAATACTAATAAACAAAAAAATATCCAACCGGATCTCCAAACTCACACAAGACTTAATACGAGGCACTAACATTTATGAACAATACATTAGATATACTAATAGACCTCGCATGAGATCCACAACTTAAAATAACAACTGGAAATCTGCAAGTGAATTGATGATCACCAAACTGTTGAATGCTTTGTTCTTCCTAACTGTCCTCAATCTGACTGTCAGTGGGAGCAAATGATGATGTGAGAATCAGTCACCGACTAGAGTTTCTATCAATGACAACACCAGAAAGAATTTGCAGTGTCTCTTTCCAAAACTTCTTTGGTATTTCTCCAATGAAATCAATCCCCCATTGATGAAATGGAGCTTCAACCTGCATTGGTCTAAGTGGCAGTGCTCCTTGATATTTCATTTTTCTAGAAAACCTTTGACAAGCTGCACACTTTTGTACTTAAGAAAAAGAGTCATTGAAGACCTTGGGCTAGTAGTATCCAGCTCTTAGGATCTTATGGGCAGTGGTCTTGGCTGAAAAATTTCCTCCATAGACTCCTTCATGCATCTCCTTCAACACATGGTTTGCTTGTGATTCATCTAAGCCTAATAACAACACTCCATCCCAGTTTTTCTAGTATAAGTCTCCATCCATAAAGACATTCTTTGAGGCATGTAATTTTAAGGTTCTTTTTTTATTTTCATTCAAATCTTTAGGACATTTATGGTTTTTGAGATAATACATTATATTAGTGTACCATGAGGTGTGCTCAATGCTAGCGATCATACCTTCTTCTTCCCCTATGTTACAGATTTGAGATGCTTCAAGATTTGATTCATCCATGAGCTTAGCCAATCCTTGTTCTCTTACCGATTTGGTGATTTGGATTTCAATATCAAACTCTTGAATTCTATTAATCCATCTACACCTTCTCCCTATAACCTCTATTTGCACAAATACATCCTTAACTGTAGCATTAGGAATATATGCAATCACTTTAGCACCTACCAAATAAGGTCTGAAGGCCTTCACAGATTTGACAAGTGCATACATCTTCTTTTCTGTAATGTCATACTTTAGTTCTGCTCCTTGAACACATGGTTTGCTTGTGATTCATCTAAGCATAATAACAACACTCCATCCCTATTTTTCAAGTATAAGTCTCCATCCATAAAGAAATACTTTGAGGCATGTAATTTTAAGGTTCTTTTTTATTTTCATTCAAATCTTTAGGACATTTCTGGTTTTTGAGATAATACATTATATTAGTGTGCCATGAGGTGTGCTTAATGCTGGCAATCATACCTTCTTCTTCCCCTGTATTACATATTTGAGATGCTTCAAGATTTGATTCAACAATGAGCTTAGCCAATCCTTTTCCTCTTACCAATTTGGTGATTTGGATTTCAATATCAAACTCTTGAATTCTATTAATCCATCTACACCTTCTCCCTGTAACCTCAGTTTGCACAAATACATCCTTAGCTGCAACATTAGGAACATATGCAATCACTTTAGCACCTACCAAATAAGGTCTGAAGGCCTTCACAACTTTGACAAGTGCATACATCTTCTTTTCTATAATGTCATACTTTAGTTCTGCTCCTTGAAGGGATTTGCTGAAGAATAATATTGGCTGCTCATACTCTTCATCATTTTTCTGCAACATCACTATTGCAATAGTGTGGTAAGATGCAAATGAGAAAATATGGAATGGTTTATTGAAGTCAAGTGATTTTAACACTGGGGCCTCCTTGATTTATCTTTCTATAGATATGAATACATCAATTACTTTTGTTGTCTAGTCAGTCTTAGCACCATTCTTCAACATTTTTGAAATAGGCTTGAAAATATCAGCAAAATTTGATATAAACCTCCTTACAAAGTTTATCTGTCCAAAGAAAGACTGAATGGCTTTCACTGTCTTTGGGATAGGAATCTTATCTATAGCCTCCACTCTCTTAGGATCAATTCTTAATCCATCCTTGGATACTATGTGGCCCAAAATTTTTCCATTAGTCACAACAAAATGTCACTTCTTAGGGTTTAAGGAAATACCATAATCCAGAGCTTTGAGGAAGATATTTTCTAGATGTTCAACATGGTCTTCTTATTTCTTAGAATATGCAGTGAGGTCATCTTGATATACCACCATTATTGTATTAATTAGGTCAACAAAGGCAACATCCATAGCTCTTTGAAAGGTGGCACTAGCATTTGTGAGGCTAAATGGCATCCTTACATATACATATGTGCCTCAAGGTGTGGTAAAAATAGTCTTATATTGTTCTGATTCTTTTACTTTCACCTGTTTATACCCCAAAAAACCATCCATCATGGACAATAACTCACATCTTGTTACCTTTTGTAACATAACTTCCATGTTTGGGAGGGGATAATTGTCTTTAAGGGATGAGACATTCAAATTTTGAAAATATACACACAACCTTATATCTCCATTCTTCTTCCTGACATGCACCAAGATGGAAACCCAAGTAGAATGTTTGATGGGCTTAATAATACCTCCTTCTCTAAGCTTCATGAGTTCTTCATGCATCTTGGGTTCTAGAGTAGGATTTATTGGTCTTTGTTTCTGTTTGAAGGGTTTTGCATCAGGCTTCAACGGGATTTCATGTTGAAATAGATCTTCCCTATATGTTTTAAGGTCATCATATGACCATACAAAAACATGCTTATATTTTCTCAATAGTGTGATCAACATCTTTCTAACCATAGGGCTTATCTTTTTTCCAATTTACACCTTTTTTGGAGCCAATTCAGTCCCAAGATTAATCTCTTTAATATTCTCCCTTCTTACTAGTGTTTGCTTCATAATTGCTCGGTCACTCCCATCAAACACCCTTTCTAATGCTACTAATCCTTTAGGAATCTTGTTTGTGTTGAGCTGCACTACTTCTTGGCCAAACACAATTTGTTTACCATCCACTTGTTCAACAAATGCATTCAAACCAATCTATTGGGCCTCATACCGATCAATGCAGTGTAAGAACTTGATCAGATCTGTGTCATCATTGAAGACCTTCCAATTGTAAATATTATCAGGAATTGCAGGTCTATTCTTGAATTCCACTTGTGATATACCTGCTAGGGTAATGTCATCTCTTTTCAAGGCTACATTTTCCAAGAAGTCAGTCATCAAGTTTTTTGATCTATCCACCCAGTCAATGGAGAAGGCATCAAAGAGTTCTATAGTATCCCACACATCATGTTTTTTATTTCTTCAATCTCTTGTTTTTTGTAGAATACTTTGAACTCACTTGTGAAACAACCAATTATGAGTACTTTGATCCCATGCTTTGTGGCAGTGTTTAAACCTATTAGTAATGCCTAGTACTCTACTATGTTATTTGTGCATTCAAATGTCAATAGAAATGAGTACTTAAATGTTGTGCCATTACGTGAAATGGAAATAATTCCAGCTCCATTCCCCTCTCTACTGCAGGCTCCATCAAAATACATCTGCCAAATTCCCTGTTCATTTTGGGAAGCATCTCTAGCAATTGGATCTGTGTTTAGCAATTCAGGGTTTGAATGCTCAATTCTAAAACTCCCAAGGTCCACATCACAAAATTAATTCATTTGATTAGGGTCAAAGAGCTCAATGCCATGTTCTGATCTAGGTTCTCTGTACAACTTGACTTCTCTTCCATTCATAGGTATTGTGGCATAAGATAAATCTAGCTAGACATTTCCCCCTACTGCTGCAGTCTATTGTCTAGATAACAACATTCCATAACAACATTCCATAGTAAGGGGGAGTTTCCACCATAGTGATGTCTGTTCTATATGTCCCCTTAGGGTATGATGCTAATTTCAATTCAACGTCCCATATCACTCCAACTACTGGGACTGATCTATTATCCATAGCATAGCACTTCCCATAGGTGGTGTTCACCCACAATCCTAATTCCTTCATGAAAACCAAAGGCATGATATTGATTGCTACCCCTGAGTCAATCATATAATTTTTCACCAATTTGTTGTTGATCACCAGTGTGGTGTAAAATGGATCCACTTGGGAGGGATTTTTTGTAAGGGTATCACCCAAATAAACTTCTGGTTCCTTTGTGTTGAATAGTCTGGATAACTGAGAGGGGGGGGTGAATCGGTTATTATAAAACAATTTTCTTGACTTTAATTAATCTGGAGCAAACTTAAATTAATCAGATAATAATATAATAGATGTGAACATGAAAGCAAATAACAACACCATGCACAATGAACACCAGAATTTACATGGAAACCCAAGAAGGGAAAAACCATGGAGAATACTAATTCTCAATTATAGAACATCGGTTAAGGTGACACTAGTTAAGGTGATTTTTACAAAGGGCTCACTACCAAAATGCTCACTGTAGGTAAGACTCACTACCAGTGGGCTCACTGCCCGACTATTATAGCCAAAGATAAAAAGGCTCACTTCCAAAAGAGAAAGGATTACTGCCAAGAAAAGGGTTCACTGATAGAAGAATGATGAAAGGGAATCCATCACTAAAATAACTGTCACCAACAATGACACCAGATAGAATCTCACTGTTTGCTGCCTCCAGCTTTATACTTTCATAATGTTTGGATTTTTGGATTCGTATTCACCACACTTTCTTTCATTGAACATAATTAACTTTTACTTATACCATTCTATGCTTCCATAAACTCCTAAGTCAGCCAAACACAATTCCATTTCATGCTTCCATAAAATCCTAAGTCACCCAAACACAATTTGAAATAGGTCACCACAAAACATTCCCGCGGTGGAAAGGAACGAAAAGTGGACCATACAAAACCTCCTCACTCAAATCAACATGCTACATATTAACCATGGTATCTGGGACCAAGGAATAGGATGTACATGTTACAATGTAAACAATGTTATGGAGCACGTTAACCAATTTTTGGATTGGTCTGGGCCCATAAGAGTGTGTCTCATTATGTTTCAAAATGAATGGGACCAGGACAAGCACAACCAAAGATAGATCATCACAACACAACATCCAGAACCACGTCAATCCGGATCACCAAAGCATTAAAAATAAACCTTAATCAATCAACCAAGATATGTTGACATCAATGGCAACCATTAATGATAACAATCAACAACATCACATCTCACCACATTCCAACAATCTCCCCCTTTTTCATTGATGGAAACATCCATCAACAACAAACCAAACAACTCAATGTCAGCAACAACAACATCAAGGACCTTCTTTTCTTCTCCCCCTTTAACATCAAGGACAAAGGGAAAAAAATCCCCCTAAAAAACTTACTCCGCTCCCCCTATGAGGAAGCCATAAAGCATTGATCTTGATAAGGATGAGCATATAATACCATGGACCAATGCATACCCTGGTGCAAATTATTGTAGACTAGGATGGGTCAGAACCCTTAACTTCTGTCGGAGATACTCAAAAGTATCTTTGCTCAACAGTTTTGTGAAAATATCTACAGTTTTCTCTTTTGTAGGTACATATTCAAGTCTTACCTCATTTTCTAATACCTTCTCTCTCAAGAAGTGATATCTAATGGATATATGTTTCATTATGGAGTGTTGCACCAGATTCTTGGAAATGTTTATTGCACTGGTATTATCACACATAACTGAGATCGATTCATCAAATGATATGCCAATGTCCTTCAACATTTTTTTCATCCACAATACCTGAGTGCACCATGAGGATGTTGCAATGTATTCAGCTTATGTAGTAGATAAAGATATAGAATCTTGTTTCTTACTTGACCAAGCAACCAACCGAGAGCCAAGGAAATAAGCTCCACCACTTGTGCTCCGCCTGTTATCAACACACCCGACCTAATCAACATCAGTATAAGTTGTCAAAGTGAAATATGAATCCTTTGGATACCATAACCCCATATCTTGTGTACCCTTCAAATATCTAAAGATCCTTTTTACTGCAACAACATGTGATTCCTTTGGTTCTTGTTGAAATATAGTTGCTAAACAAACAATATACATAATGTTTAGTCTAGTAGCAGTCAAATATAACAATCCTCCAATCATTGACCTATACATACTTGCATCAGCTTTAGGTGAATCATCTTCTTTTGTCAAATTGCATCCAGTAACAATAGGTGTATAGACCGGTTTGGAATTCTCCAATCCAAACTTCTTCAATAATTCTTTGGTATACTTGGAATAAGAAATAAATTTCATTTGGTGTTTTGACTTACTTGTAGTCCAAGGAAGAAATTTAACTCACCTATCATAGACATTTCAAATTCCTTCTACATTCCATCTACAAACTTTCTACACATATCATCATTTCCTCCAAAAATTATGTCATCAAAATAAACCACAACAATCAACATTTGCTCTGAGTGAATTCTATAGTATAAATTACTATTAGCAGATCCCTTTTGAAATCCTTGTCCAATCAAGTACTTTTCTAATTTTCCATACCAGGCTCTAGGTGCTTGCTTCAATCCGTACAAAGCTTTCTTCAACCTGCAAACAACATCCAGATCACTTCCAGACTTAAATCCCTCTGGTTGCTCAATGTAGACTTCTTCCTTGAGTTCTCCATTCAAGAATGCAAATTTTACATCCATTTGATAGACTTTGAAATCCTTAAAAGCTACAAAAGCTAAGAATATCTGGATCACTTCCATCTGGGCAATAGGGGTATATGTTTCTTCAAAATCAATACCTTCAATTTGAGTGTAACCTTTGCAAACCAATCTTGCCTTGTTTCTCATTACCTTCATGTTTTCATCTAGCTTGTTCCGGAATACCCACTTTGTTCCAATTACATTTTTTTCTGCCAGTCTGGGCACAAGTTCCCAAGTCTAATTTTTCTCTATCTGATCAAGCTCTTCTTTCATTGCCTTCACCCAATTCTGATCATTGCATGCTTCTTCCACATTATTTGGCTCAATTTGCAAGAGTAGACACAGTAATACTTACTCTTGAGCTGCTTTGCTTCTTGTGATGATTCCCTTATTCTTATCTCCAATAATCTAGTTTTTTGAGTGGTTTCTTTGTACATACTTTGGGGTTTTTGTTGTAGTTGTTGGAGCCTCCTTTGTCTCTTTTCCTTCATTCTTATCCTTTTGTCCTTTGTCATCTAAGTCATCTGATTCATATTCAATATGCCTATATATCTTTGAACATCTTCATCTACTTTCACATTCACACTTTCAACTATCTTGTTCAATCTCTTGTTGTAACACCGATACACTTTCCTTCTTGTAGAGTAACCCAAAAATATGCTTTCATCAACTCTATTGTTGAACTTTCCAAGATTGTCCTCATTTCTCTAGATGTAGCATTTGCTTCCAAATTTTTTGAAGTACTTTACTGTGGGAGCTCTTTCATGCCATAGCTCATATGATGTCTTTCCATATTTCCTTTGGAATAGTACTTTGTTAAGAGTGTATATTGTTGTGTGCACTAGTACATAAAAATAAATAAACTACTAAAAAACTACTTAAAACTGCTTATAAATGACTATAGTTGGTCACGTGACCACTAGTAGTTTATTGCTAGTCATATATAATGCAACCAGATTGATGACTAAACAATTCTTAGTCATTTATTGGTTATTTTGATTGATCAATTTGGTAGTATATTTAGTCATCGATTTAGTCATTCATTGTTGTGATCTAGTCACTTATTTAGTCACTTTTTTTTCCACTGATATATTTAGTCGTTGATTTAGTCATTGATTGTTGTAATCTGGTCACTTATTTAGTCATTTTTTATTCACTGATATATTTAACTGGTCACTTATTTAGTTGTTGATTTAGTCATTGATTGTTGTAATGTGGTCACTTATTTAGTCATTTTTTTATTCACTGATATATTTAGTCATTTTTACTCACTGATTTCTATGCATTGGTAGTGTATTTAGTCATTAATTTTAATCATCATTTTGATAAATTTGTTAGTATATTCAGTCATTTTTATTCATTGATTTCACTAGTAATATATCTAGTCATATTTTTTCACTGTTAACACTGATTTTTGTCAATTGGTAGTATGTTTAGTCAATTTAATTATTAATTGGTGTCATTTGCTAGTATATTTAGTCATTTTAATTGAATGATATTTAAGGATTTAAGCATAAAACACATAAATACACATCAATCATCAATTGCACACAAATATAAGACAACCATTGAGAAGAAAAAATTGGTGAACTTTATTAATAAAAGAAAGGTGTTCTAGTTACAGCCTAGAAATAGAGCATTACAATTGTTATTTTCAGTCACAAGACTATAAATATGAGTTACAATATTGTAGACAAATGACTGCAAGAAAGAAACTTCTCAAAAATACTTCTACAATGATGGAAACAAATGCTTGAAGCCCTAGTTCAATGTGAGCACATGCCCCTAATTTCATCTTTGAAAACTTCTACAATGTGGGAAATCTTCCTAGAGCAAGCTGTAATGTGTAGAATCCAAGGAGAGTGTTGATCTTGTCCCATATATGAAGCTCACTCCTTCAATGCATTCAACAATAACCCAACTAGAATATTTCCTCCTTTATATGCAATGTGACATCTGATATGAGCAACGTCAGGGTGTTTCCTTTTCTACCATGAATGAAGTTGTGCCTCAATACAACCAACAAAATTAATATTAGTCTCAATTCAAAAAGAATAAAAGTTCATTATATATTGCAAGTTTACAAAAGAAAGGCCAAACACAGCAGAAAGATAAATCAATTAAAAAACTATAGCCTTTTCAACAAATGCCTTAAATAGAGTGTTCAACATAGGCCTAAAATATGCATATTGAACCCTTGATTTCAGAACCTTGTTCAAAATTTAAGAAAGGTGATACGCTCAAATTATAGAATGGAGGCTATCAAAACTAACCAAACTGGAACAACATTATCAATAGAAATTTCCTGGAAACCAAGCCCAAGAATTCCATCAAACTTGGGCAACAAAAATGTCAACCCTGGTTCATGTGTTGTCTCAGTAAAGACCTGCACCATTAAAGAATCCATTTATACATAAATTCTAAATTAAGTTGATGAGAAAATATCTTTGATATCCAACTAGGAAGCCTTAACATCCAAACATTACTAACACGATGTTTCACAACAAGTTTCCCAACTATGACATCATCTTCTCCATTCACTTTACAAGCACCGCCCAATTCAAGTTTTGAAGGCACAAACACATAAGGTACTTTCTGCAACAGTAATTTTCAAACTAATGATTAATAACAAAACTTAAGACATGCCGGTATTGGCATGGTGTGATGGTTTATTGGTGGCATTGTTGTTCTTGCCACCATGGTTCAAACCCCGTTGGGGTGTTATTGTTGAATGGTTGTATCCGGTTCATAGCTCCGGTCAAAAGCGTTTACCCCTTGAATAAAAAAACAAAACTTAAGACATCCATTTTACTTGCAAGAAAACAACTACTTGAAAAAATACACAAAAGCATCACCAAATCATTCAAAACTCATCATTAGTATAAGTCCAAAAATTTGATTTTCTTGTGCAAGTTATTTGGGTTTATTCTCTTACAATTCATCAAAATTAGAAAAAAGGGTAGCAAGTCAGGGGATTTGATCGTGGGAAAACTTCGCAATTAAAATGGTTTTGTACTATGTCAAACATCATTTCATTAGTTTCAATCCCACCATTTTACCCATGTGATTACTGCCCTATACAATAAGAATCAAACTGTGTTCATTTTATTGGTTTTGATCCCTTTAATCCACCTTTGCAACATCTACATGATGTAAATATTGCCAGTGAATGGTTGAAACATATCAGAGGCAATTAAAGGAAAACCTCTCACAAATTAAGGAAAGATTCAGGTATTTCATGGCACATGGAGTTAACCTAAATTTTTTGCAATGCCCATCTAACATCTTAAAAGGTTGCAACAATGTCAAAATCCAAAATGGTACAAGGAGAGAGAAAAAATCAATACATTATCTTTGGCCAATGAAATCAAAGGATCAAGAATGGCAGGAGGATCTGTATTAGTCGCCATAACTATAAAATTTGATGTTCTAAAGTATAATGTCTTGGTTGCTGCAGCACCCTAAACTCGTTCAGTATTAGCAAAAAAGAAACTGTATATTGATCCACTACCATATTAGATCTCACAGGATTCTGTTTCACAAACAACAAATGATATATATTAATTGTTTAGCAACTTCCTTAATATCCCCATGTAAGTAGACTAAACTAAGTGAGGTTGAGGGTTTGAAGTAGAGTACCATCTTCTTGGTATGTGCTTGACTTTGATCATGACTTGTATCTTGAATGAAAATAGCAAGCTAGCTACACTAAAATCATTGTTAGAAAAATAAACATGAAATCCTCTTTAATTAAAATAATCCTTCTAGATATTTCAAGACAAGATATTTCAGTTAATTTCTAAGAGAGCTAATTTCACTATCCAAACAACCATCAATCTATTTACTGTATATAATTTCTCATAATTCAGAATTTGAATGTAATGAAACTAACCATAATTACCAAAGATTTGACACCTAAATGTAGTACAAAATGAATTGTTTGATAGTAAATGTGTTTTGATAAACCAAATACACCCTTGATATATTGATTTAAAAAAAAGGAAAGATTAAATTGGAGACAACAAGATAATATTCATTAATTCACTTCAACAAACAATTGAATCTAGAATTCGGCCACCAATTATAACTTCATTCTATTGATCTTCAAAAAGATTTTACAATACATTTCAAAATTTTCTCCTGAACCACTGCTTTAGCATGTGAAATGAATCTATTTTGGCCTTGATCTTTTGGTCTTCTGCAGAAATGTATTGAAATTAATCTATGACCATTCGTACCATTTTCTTAGTAGGATTTAAAGTTGTAGGGGCCTCAACACTCCTTTGTAAAATTCTAAACAAATTCATTAAGATGTGATGTACAGGTTGTCATTTCTTGACTAAGGGGTCCAATATAGGTACACGTGCCTTTATCTGATCAACTGCTTGTGACAAGGAAACATAACATTCATACACATTTTCCAATTTTTCCAAAATTAGTTTAACCCTATGCTCCAAGATCTGATCCAATTCCCTGAGGGTTTCTCTCTTTTCTCTTTCCTTTGTTTCTTCACTACTCTTTTTCAACTTCTCAATTTCTTGTTTTAGCACATTAACTTGTTCAACAGTGATTTCACCTATATCAGTCTAGATGGAAGGGGGCTGGTATACTATTAATTCTATGCTTTGGGAAGGACCCGCTCCCTTCTACTGTTGTTTCAATTTCAAATTTTCTATGAATAACCTATTCACTTCATCATTCAGATCAGTTTGTGCTTTCTCATATTCTACCAATCTAAGCTCCATAGCTTTAACTGCATCCCTAGTAAACATTGTTGAGTGCATTGTCATAGTAGCTACCTCCAGTGTTGATGTTTCTTGAAGTGTCTTTACCATGGTAGTCCCTCTCATTTCTTTTACAACATCAAGCAATCTTGGTTTTTCTATTCTTTTTTGCTTTGTCCAAAAGGCTAGGGTTTCAAGTCTTGGATTGTAACATGTGCACTCATTCCCTCATTTGAATTGAATTCATAAACCAAAATGGGATCTTCTTGGATTCTTACTTGATCCAGTAAGAATATCTTTCTTAACTCCATCCCAAGAATAATTAGTATATTTCTTTCTAAGACCAATTTTCTTGCTTCTTGGGGGCTAACAACTATTTCATTAATCCTGAGTTCTTCAAGAG
Source organism: Sequoia sempervirens (assembly GCA_007258455.2). Taxonomy (NCBI): domain Eukaryota; kingdom Viridiplantae; phylum Streptophyta; class Pinopsida; order Cupressales; family Cupressaceae; genus Sequoia; species Sequoia sempervirens. Next base: position 362,159,534 of record VDFB02353493.1, on the reverse strand, counting down.
TGTGGGAAACAATTTGGTCATGTTGTGACTCCGTAGTGCCCATCTTATTAATTTGGAGTCTCTCCTCAAATTATTTCATTTTCATCTTAAACCAAAAATCCTTAAACTCGGGAGTTTGAATAAATTCATAATCTTCAATAAATCTAAGGGTAGCAATCACCCTTTCATCATCATGCACTTCTTGATCATTATTCCCATGTGCATCCACTCTTTCTTCTAGTTTGTGAGCATCATTTTCAAGCTTAGGTGATGGTTGATCAACTTCATCATCTTTAAAATTCAAAAGTACATCAACTACCTCTTCAATATCTTCTACTCCACTTATTTCATATGCCACTAAGGGGGGCACTCCATGTGTCTTTTGTCTTTTAGGACTTGGTTTCTCAAGAGATGCTTCTGATTGTATTGTGGTAGTGTTTGGTAGGGGCTCTGTGATAACAATACCTCTTATTTTGATGGGAAGATTGGAGGGTTTCGAAGACTCACCTTCAGTTTTCTTTTTTGGTTGAACATATAATATTTCAAAGTTGTCAATTATTATGTTCATCCTTTTGATAGGATCCTTTTCTTCAACATAGAATCCTTGGAATCCAGTGTCCCTTTTCTTCCCCTCCTCAAGCCTCTTTATAATTTCCCACTTCCTCTTCCTCTGAAAAATTTCATCAGGTGTAAAGAAATTTCTTATTACATCTTCTTTGTAATCCATTACATGGGTAATCCCAGCTATAGTGAGAAGAGGACCTGCTTTATAAAATTAATACACCCTTCAGGATCAAAGATACTTTCTCCTCGTGACTTCAATGAATACCAAATCTTCAAATAGTTCTACAGTTCTTCAAGAGTGTTAGACACATCGGATGGCTCCTCACATTCAGTTAGGTCAGGGAGGAATGTCCCCTTTTTTCTGTCTTTTCATAACATCCTGCTCCATCCATAACATTTGCCACATAAATTCTAAAAATGAAATTCGAATAGAAACAAATTTAGGTAAAACATGTGGGGCTTGAGGACACCCATAGACCCTTATTACTATTTGGTCTACTAAGAAGAACTAGTCACTGAAATTGTGAGTGTCCCTGCTCTGGCTTCAATGCTAAAGATCTTAATACTTGCATGATTTTATTAGGAAATCCTGGTGAAATATGACCAAGAGCGGCCATGACCTTTACTATGAAATCATCATGAAATATTACATAAGCACTATTTTTACATCTACTATCCTAGATGTAACACCAGTTTTGTACAGACAACCTATTCCCTTCATCATCAGTCATTCCCAAACACATTCTTTTAGTCCATCTGTTTATGTTTTGGTACAATATTAAATGATACAACAGAGAGTATTTCCTGAAACTGATGGGAGCTAAGTTCTCTCTTACTTGCAAAAATCCATCATGTAGCCCTTTCTCAATTTCAACGGTAAATCCATACTCAATGTTGACTTCAGGATTTTGTATCCTTATTGCCATCATCATGAGATATGTTGGAATCCTCTCTTCAGCATCTATTCCAAGCACTTGGCACAAAGAAAAATAAGTTAGATTTTGAAATATACTTGGAAGTCTTATGTGGAAAATGGCTCATTTTGGGAGGGGGAGATAGGTATCCTCCTATTGTTTACACTCTTTTTCATGTGTAAAGAAAGTTCATCACTCCTATAGGTTTTTCTCAATCTCCTATAATCCTCCTCACTTCTGTCCAAGTCGATCTTAGTGATAGCTTGCTTGTTTAACATAAAACACTCTATAATTACTTCTTTAGTAAGCACCACTAATGCTGAACCATTTGGAATTATTATAGTCCTAGTAGCCGGGTGATAATATTGTGCCAATACTTTAATAAGCTCAACATCTACGAAGACATTTGGGACTATCAATTTGGCCGAATCTAAGGTCCAAGGATTTGAAACTAGTATCTTCTCAACCCTTTTTTCATAGAAATACCGAAATAGATCCCACCATGAGATAGGGATAATTGGGTCTCTACATCCTTGGGTTGTATCTTTAAACACCTTTTTGGATCCTTTGTCTATAGAATTAGGTAACACATCTAAAATGGATTGTTGTAGGGACCTCTTCTTTCATTTAGAAACTATGGACTCTTCCCTTTTACTTGCAAGTTGACTTCTTTTGGGTGGCATGATGAAGAATTTACTCCTACTTGATTTTTTAAGTGTCTACTTGTAGAAGCAAATTCAGTTCTTATACACTTGCTACAAAGGGTTTCTGTGAACTTACCCGACAAAATAATAGCTGCAGATATTTCCCGCTTGAAATCCCTTGCCTCTGATACGCTGAGCTTTGTGAATGATTGCAAAAATTTTGTCAAGTCCCAAGTAATATTTGCTGCTGAGCTCAGTCACCTCACTATTAATGTCAATTCATGCAAAATATTTCAAAATCTGTGCATATTTCGAGTTTGAATACATGTCGTTAATCTTGGAAAATCAAACGGTGTAATCATTTAACGCTTTGACAACTTGTACCGCACTACTACTAGGTCATTTAAAGACCACTAGGGGGTAGCGTTAGTAGTACTACCACCCTGCACACACCCCTTTGGACTCCCGTGGGACAGCGGGTTAATTCTAGTAGTTCAGTGACTGTTCACTGCCATATCACTTTGTCATATCAAGACCGCTGCAGGGTAGAGGTAGAATTACCGCCACCTTGCGAACACCCCTTTGGACTCCTGCGATACAATGGGTTAGTTCTAGTGGTTGAGTGATTTTTCACTTCCATACCTCAATGTCAATGTTTACCCCTTGTGGGGCTGCGGTTTACTTTAGTTATTAACATGTTATCATCGCCACCCCGCGGTATTCATATTTGGTTGTCGTGGTATTGTAGTAAGCATTTGTAAATTGACCTATATATCCTGCCATCCCGCACATACCTCTATTGAGTACTGCAGTAGTGTGGTATTGGATTTTATTATGAATTCAGTATTTTAGATATCATTTTATTGAAAAGATTGAACAATTTTCTAATTTTGCAATCTCTCAGTTTTAGTTTTCAGTGTTAGTAAGACCTAAGAGATCATTTCTTTGTTTGTAATGGGGAGGCTTGGTTCACCTAATGTTAAGATATCTATATGTATTATTAAATCATAGATGTTCATTATATGTTTGCATCTAGAAAACATATAGGACATAGAAGAAATTATATTCTAACTAAACAAAATTAATTTCAAAATTTCAACCAAAGCAAGAAAGTAAGAAGAATGATTGAACCTAACTTTAAATGCACTTCAAATGAGCAACAAACATCTCAGGTTTTGTATACAATGTACCAGAAAAATAATGATGATTACATTCATAAATGTATCATTAAAACAATAGTGAATAAGCATACCTATACTCAGATCTTTATTACATTCACTAATAAATTATACCATACATATAACCAAATTTTAGGTGACAAGCTAACCTCTTAAGGTGACAAAACATCATCATAATCTTCTGCATTGCTAGCAAGATCAAAATCTCGATCATTCACGTTTGCATTTTCTTGATTATCTTCCTCATTCTCATCTGTGACATGCAATGCATTCTCTCTCCCAATCTCTTCATTGGTAATCAAAATGTCTTCTTCAAACACTCCATCATCGTCTTCATCCACTTCTTCGAATGTTTCTTGTGAATTAACATATTTCCCATCAGGCATTATATCAACAACTTCCATGAATTTTCATTTTGAATGAGACTCTATTTGAATGGCATATGACCATCCTGAGCTTCTTACATCATCAATTAGAAATTATTGATTAATTTGAAGAGGGGAAACATACAGATTATCCATCTCTAATAAAAATTATCTTCTATTTGAGCGTACAAATCCATACTCATCATATTATACTATAGATGGTCAGATCCACTTACATTTTAATAATATAGGACTATTTTCACCATAGTCCACTAGAATAATTTTTTGGATGAATCCAACATAAAATTTCTTCTTAGTTTCATGAAGAAATTTAACACTCACAACACAATCACAATTTATCCTTCCTTTGTCTTTTTCTTCCACTCTTAAATGACTACCATAGACCCACATTCCACTGAAACATGTAGCCCATAAACGTGGAGATTGTGAAAGTTCACTTTCCTCCGTTGTTATATCTTGACCTTCTTTTTCATCACTGACTACATTAGCAATCCGTTCTTCAAATATTGGAAGAGAATCACCTCAAATCAAATCAACATGACGTCTAGGCCTTTGAGGTCGATGTTGCATCCAAGCTTGATTTTCTTCTTCATATTTTCTACATAGAATATTAACGTACAAACATTAAGATTGATAATATAAATGTGTAAATGTAATTGAGTAAATAAATTATTGTGTAAAATATTTTTTACCTATGCCACTTATCAAACGAAGATGTGTTATGAATAATATAGGCATGTATCACATTTCTTTCTTGATGTGATAGCTTGAAGCGAAAACCATTTTCTTCTAATACTTCACCTGCAACTGTGTCTTCTTTGTCATTGTCCCATACACATCAATTGAAAATTTTAAAATCCTTCATATATTCTATGCAAAATCCCATGGCCTCTTGCATTGAATATCCCTCAGACATGCTACCTTCTAGTTTTTCTCTAGTACGAACAATTTTTTTTAAAACCTTCATATATCGTTCTATAGGATACATCCATCTCGTTCTTATCCCGCCACAATGCTTTAGTTCATATTGTAGATGTATCAAAAGATGCATAGAAATGTTAAAGATTGTTGGTGGAAATTCCCATTCCAATAGACAAAGGACTTCAACAACCTCCTCCCTCAAACTATCAAAGTTCGAAGGATCTAATACATGTAAACTCATTCTCTTTAATATTAGGCCCAACTTTATAACTGCCAATCTTGGCCTCTTTGGAAAATTTAATATATTTACCACAATAGGTAAAATATTCTCCATTATGACATGATAGTCATGTGTCTTGAGGCCTCTTAAGCCATTAATGTCAATTGGCTTCTAATAATACTACTTACATATCCAGTGGGAAAGCGAGTTTGACACATCAACTCTAAGAATTGTGCACGTTGTTCCTTTGTCCAATCCTAAGGAGCACTAGGTTTTCAATATTTTTCATCATCATATTTTTCAACCCAAATATTTCGACGAATATTTAGTTTTCAAAAGTCTTCACGTGATGAAATAGTATCAAAAGCACCAAAAAGAGTTTCTATAATAGCATAGGCTATATTTTTCTTAGTATGCATAAAGTCAACAGTATACCTAATGGCTATATACTTAAAGTATGGAAACTTATAGAATATGCAAAACCTTTTTACACCACTTTCATTACATGGATCATATCTACTAGCAGCAATCAAATCATTTTCAATAAATGACATTCCTTTTTGTCTATTCTCAGCAATGTAATCACCTGTTATTAGAAATAGTGCTTCACGATTCTCTTCTTGACCATTGAACCGTGTTTTTTGTTGATGATATGGATGATCCATTTTAAGGTAACCATGATGTCCACAATAAATACACTTACACAAACTTCTTGAGTGCCTCACAAAATCCTTAAAGTTGCAAGAAGGACATCCATGGTATCCATGAACACTGAGACCAGACAACGTTCCATATGCAGGAAGATCATGAATCATAAACAATAAGGAAGCTCTTAAAGTGAATTTGATTGAATGACCATCCCTTTAAGATTGAATTGCTTCAATTCCTTTCCAAAATTCCACTAGCTCATCATATAATGGCTCTAGATAAGCATCAATTGTATTTGAAGTCACACTTTTCTTTCTTGGTATAATCAATGATAGCATTAAGAAAAATGGTTTAGTTGCTAACCATGGAGGCAAGTTATAATTTATTAAAAACACTAGCCAAGTTGACCATTTAATACTTTTATATGAGAATGGGTTCACCCTATCTAGAGCCAAACCCAAACTTATATTACAAGGATCTTGAGAAAAATCAGGCCATCTATTATCAAATTCCATCCACATCTTACAATCAAGCACATGCCATTGTTTTCCATCAGTGCTATAATTTTGGGCATGTCATTGCATAAGTTCAGCAATGTCTCTGCACCTATACATTCAGAGTAATCGTGGGATTACCGGAAAGTGGCGAAGAAACTTTCTAGGAACCACAGCTAATTTCAACCCTTCTCTATACCTCGCTTCATAACATTTCAGACATTCACTCTCACTTGCAAGATTCTTGCGAAGTAATACACAACCATTCACACATGTGTGGATGCTTTCATACCCTAATCCTAGCTTAGTGATTTCCTTTCTACATTGACTTTGTTTTGTTGGCAATGCGGAGTCATATGGTAACAACGAACTTAATAATGCCAATAACTGATCTGCACTCTCATTTGTCCAACCAAACACGAATTTCAAGTTAAGAATTTTTAAGAATTTAAAAGATTGTTTTCAAATGACTTAACCTGCAATTAGCAGACAAAGGCTTTGAAGCATCCTCCATCAACTTGGCCCAATCATCGTTTAGACCCTCATTCAACATTCTATCAACTTCAAACCCTTCGTCTAACTTTGTTGCCTCTTCATCTATGTTTGGTGCCACTTCATCTATGTTTGTTGCCTCTTCATCTCTCACACTCTACCATTCTATCATATCTTTGTAATAATTGGCATTCCAAGGGCTTATACCACTATGCCTGTATCTTATTATATGTCGATAAATGTCACTTCTTTTTTTCACCTTTCCACCAAGACAATAATTACATGGACATGGATATTTTTCCATGTCCCTCTCATCGGCTATTCTCTCATCAAATGCATGGTATTGATCCCTAGTCAACCTTCAATGTTGATCCATCTGTAATGTTCTACACATAGCAACAAAAAAATGTAGACTAAGAGACAAAAACTATTGTTTTTAATTGAAAGGCATTTCCATAGCAAGAGTTATAGAGAGAAAATAAAATAGAGAGTTTAACTAATGAATTGTAAAAAATAGATTTTTGTAGTTTATATTCAAATTGCTTATTACATTTCATTGCACATCTTTCAAACTCAAAGCATTACTTCACATTGCATAACTAATAACTAGATGTTGATAAATGACAAAATTTCAATTACAATATAGTTTTTACAAAGTCAACCTATGCAGTTATACAATTAGTTCACATTGCATAACTAATAACTAGGAGCAGCTACCAATTGCATTTGCTTGGCATGGCATTCCATGAGACCACATTTCTTTGAGGCATTTTTTCAGAAAGTTCACTGTCTTGTCTATGCTACCACATTTTTCATACATGTCTACCAAAGCATTTTATCAAGCAATTCACTTCCTTGTTGGTAAGGCTATAATCCTAAAACAAGTGCTTTCAAACAAGCTAAGGATGCTTGGAAAAAATCTATCACAACATAATAGTAAGCAATAGCATAGACAAGGCAGTGAACTGGTTGAAAAAATGCCTAAAAGAAATGTAGTCTCATGGTGATGGAATGCCATGACAGTCCATAACAATTCACTTGTCATGGAATTCATCATGGCATTCCATCACCATGAACCCACATTTCTTTGAGGCATTTTTTCCAAAGTTCATTTCCTTTTCTATGCTACCACATTTTTCATACATGTCTGCCAAAGCATTTCATCAAAAAGTTCACTGCCTTGCTGCTATGGCTAAAAGCCTAAAACAGGTGATTTCAAAAAAGCTATGGATGGTTGGAAAAAACATATCAAAGAATAATAGTAAGCAACAAGCTATGGTCTTGTGGTTTTTTTTGGCACAAAAATCAGCGTGATTTTATTTGCATTTTTTTACAGGTTTTAAACACATTTTTTGCAAGTTTTAAACGCATTTTTTTGGCAATTTTGTTGTTTGAAATGGGGAATAATCTTTGTGTCCAATTTTGTGCACTTTTTAATTGTAGGATTCTCATAGTTAGTGAAAAAGGTAGTGTTCATGAAGGAATGGAAAAGATGTGTAGAGCCTTTTAATTATACCCGTACTCTGCAATGGCATTGAATCATTTAGAAAACCATTTTTTCTTCATAGGGAAACATTTTCTTGTGGAATAGTTGACTAAGATAGCTCTTGTTTCAACTAACCACCCTCTCATGAAATCTCATTCATATTATAATCGTGCACGATCTAATCATAGTAAAGGTGATTATGATACCACTGGCTGCTACTACATGACATCAGTCAAGGAAAGCCAAAGACCACAAGATTTTGTGGATAGGTCCAATTAAACCTGGGAGATCTTAAGAGTTATCTCTCAAATTTTGAAAAGGTTTTGAAGGTCCACCATGAGATCTGTGAGAGCTTAAAAGTTCGTAGGCCATATATATGCTTAGCAAGGGCAGGTAGAGAAGGCTTTGGAAATTTTAATAAAGGCAACTCACATAGATCCACATGATGCCCATGCATTTATCAAGATGGGTGAGTTATTAATATCATTAGACCCCAATGTAGCCTTAGATTCTCTTAAGATGCCAAAGTCTCTTCTAAGAAGAGCAGAGAAGAAGTACCCATTCAATTGTTAAAAAACATTGGGGTTCTTCAATTTCAGCGTGATAAACTAGAGTTGGCTCAAAAAACTTTTATGGAGCCATTAGGAAATGATGTTCTACCTCTACATAAATATTTGTGGTCAGTTTTGTGCATTTTCTACTTGTAGGATTCTCACAGTTAGTGAAAAAGGTAGTGTTCATGAAGGAATGGAAAAGATATGTAGAGCATTTGAATTATACCCGTACTCTGCAATGGCATTGAATCATTTAGTAAACCATTTTTTCTTCACTGCAGGGCAACATTTTCTTGTGGGATAGTTGACTGAGACAACTCTTGTTTCAACTGACCACCCTCTCATGAAATCTCATTCATATTATAATCTTGCATGATCTTATCATAAAAGGTGATTATGACACCACTAGCCGCTACTACATGACATCAGTCAAGGAAAGCCAAAGACCACATGATTTTGTGGATAGTTCAATTGAAGCTGGGAGATCTTAAGAGTTCTCTCTCAAATTTTGAAAAGGTTTTGGAGGTCCACCTTGAGAACTGTGAGAGCTTAAAAGTTGTAGGCCATATATATGCTCAACAAGGGCAGGCAGAGAAGGCTTTGGAAATTTTAAGAAAGGAACTCGCATAGATCCACAGATGCCCATGAATTTATCAAGATGGGTGAGTTATTAATATCATCAGACCCCAGTGCAGCCTTAGATTCTCTTAAGACACAAAAGTCTCTTTTGAAGAAGAGCAGAGAAGAAGTACCCATTCAATTGTTAAACAACATTAGGGTTCTTTATTTTGAGCATGATAAACTAGAGTTGGCTCAACAAATTTTATGGAGCCATTAAGAAATGATGTTCTACATCTACATAAATCTTTGTAGTCAGTTTTGTGCATTTTTTACTTGTAGGATTCTCACAATTAGTGAAAAAGGTAGTGTTCATGAAGGAATGGAAAAGATGTGTAGAGCCTTTGAATTATACCCGTACTCTACAATGACATTGAATGATTTAGCAAACCATTTTTTTTCACTGTAGGGAAACATTTTCTTGTGGAACAGTTGACTGAGACAACTCTTGTTTCAACTAACCACCCTCTCATGAAATCTCATTCATATTATAATCTTGCACGATCTTATCATTGTAAAGGTGATTATGACACCACTGGCTGCTACTACATGACATCAGTTAAGGAAAGCCAAAGGCCACAGGATTTTGTCGATAGGTTCAATTGAAGCTGGGAGATCTTAAGAGTTCTCTCTCAAATTTTGAAAAGGTTTTGGAGGTCCACCCTGAGAACTATGAGAGCTTAAAATTTATAGGCCATATATATGCTAAACAAGGACTAACAGAGAAGGCATTGGAAATTTTAAGAAAGGAAACTGACATAGATCCACCTAATGCACATACATTTATCAAGATGGGTGAGTTATTAATATCGTCAGAACCCAGTGCAGCCTTAGATTCTCTTAAGATACCAAAGTCTCTTCTAAAGAAGAGCAGAGAATAATTACCCATTCAATTGTTAAACAACATTGGGGTTCTTCATTTTGAGCATGATGAACTAGAGTTGGCTCAACAAACTTTTTTGGAGGCATTAGGAAATGTCTTTTGGGTTGAATTCATAAATAAAATCCCCAATGCTAATTCCGTAGTTTTTCCTGTGCTCTTTAAGGATAAGAAATTCTTCCATCAACTAGAAGAAGGTGGTGTTTCACTTGAGTTACCGTGGGATAAATTCACAACACTATTTAATCTTGCTAGGTTGTTTGAACAACTACATGATACTAAAAAATCAAATATTTTATATAGGCTAATATTGTTCAAGTTTCCTGATTATGTGGATACATATCTACATCTTGCAGGCATGCCTTAGGCTCGGAATGAGATCCAACTAAGCCTAGAATTGATTGGGGATGCACTTAAGGTGGATAAAAACTCATCAAATTCTTTATCTATGCTTGGAAAAATGGAACTAAAAACAGATGATTGGCTTAAAGCAAAAAAACAATTAAAGCTACACAAACTGAATCAAATGCAAAGAATTCTTATGTTGACATTTCACTTGGAAATTGGAATTATTTTGCAACTTTTCGCAATGAGAGGAGGGATCCAAAGGTGGAGGCACAACATCTTGAGAAGGCTAGAGAATTGTATTGTAAAGTGTTGGCACAGAGACTAGGAAATATTTATGCTACAAATGAGGTAGCCATTGTGCTAGCTGAAAGGGGTCAATTTGATATTGCAAAGGAAATTTTTACATAGCTACAAGAATCTACAGTAGGAAACATCTTTGTTCAGATCCCTGATGTGTGGGTAAATCTAGCACATGTTTACTTTGCACAAGGACAGTTTGCGCTTGTAGTGAAAATGTATCAAAAATGTTTGAGGAATTCTAATTTGGAACTGACACCCAAATTTTATTATATTTAGCTCGAGCACATTATGAAGCAAAATAGTGGCAAGATTGTAAAAGAACATTATTAAGAGTAGTATAACATTATTAAGAGTAGTAGATTGTAATGAGTGTTTTGAATTTTGTTTAATGTAATGAGGGTTTTGAATTACCTCTGAATTCACTGCAGAGGGCATCCCCAAATCCGATTTCGCTACAGAGGGCCTCAGTGAATTCAAATTCATTGCAGTAAACTTTGAATTCCTTGCCCTTGCCTACCTTTTCAGAAGTCTCCAGGTCCTCTTTGAATCCTTATTGCCCATGAAAGTAGCTGCCATAAATCAAAACGCCCCATGCCAGGCTAACGAATGAAGCGAGGTCTGCAATGAACGAACGAAGTGAGGTCAAGTGAGATGAATGAATCTGCAATGAACTTGAATAATCACACCAATACATGGCGTGCATGAATACATCATGCCAATAATTGGCTGAATTATTTTTAATTTTTTTTTTCTACTTTGGATTTGTCGACTAACTCTTTAGACATTTTTATTTTTGTGACTAAATATATTTTTAGTCAATGACCAAATTAGTCATTTATTTACTCATTTATAGTTGAATTGCAAAAAATGAGTAGAATTTATTCATTTTTAGTTGTTGTGACGAATTTTTAGTCACCTAATCATTTATTTTCCAAATTCTACGAGTGGTGTATCGCTTCTCTCGAGTACACTTGTGATAAACTTGCTTCATTGATCATTGTTCTAGCTACTTCTTGAACTGTCCAGTTCATTATTTCCACTACACCATTCTGCTGTGGTGTTCTAGGGGCTGATAGTTGTCTTTTGATGCCATGCTTTTCATAGAATTTGTTGAATTCAGCAGAAGTAAACTCTCCACCTCTATCATATCTTAAACACTTGATTCTCCTGTCAACTTCATTCTCAATCTTGCCTTGAAAATCTTGATTTTTTCTAAAGCCTCTAAATTTTCTCTTAAAAATGTAACCCAGGTTAATTTGGAATGATCATCTATTAAAAGCATGAAATATCTCTCACCTTGTAAGATTCTTATTTTGGTTGGACCACATAGGTCAATGTGTACAAGGTCCAAAAAATTGGTAGATGATTCTTCTTTTCTTTGGAACATTTCTATGGTCTGCTTTCCTTCTTGACATCCTTTGTAGATAGTGTTTTTCGGTTTGGTCAGTCTTGGAAAATCTCTAAATGCTCTTGTTGAACTTATCCTTACCAAATTGTTGAAGTTGATGTGACACATCCTCTGGTGCTAGAGCCAACTATCATTGGACTAAGATAATAAGCATCTCTTTATAGCTCCTTCCAGTTGATACATATTCCCACTTGTTCTTTTTCCAACTGTAATAACAGTTTCAGATCTCTTTTGGATCTCACAACTATCATCCTAAAATACCACATTATAGCCATTTCCGCACATCTATCCAACACTCAGAAAATTGTGATATAAACCCTTCACATAGTAAACATTGTCAGTGTTATGTTTTCCATCAAAGGTAATAGAACCAATTCCAACAATCTATGTTGTTTTATCATCTCCAAATCTAACAGAACCTCCATCATATTTCTCAAGCTTCACAAACTTACTTTTATCACTAGTCATTTGATTCAAACATCCACTATCAATCAGCCATTCATCTCTGTTTCTTTTAACAAATAATGCAACTTTAATTTTATCATTATATTTTAGACAAATATTAGAGATATCAAATCTAGGTTCATCCTTTTCCACCAAAAACAAACAATCCTCATGATCAGATTCATCAACTAAAATAATGGCATTCTCATTAACATAATAGGCCTTCTTATTGATATTTTTAAACTTTTGTCTTGTTCCTTTTTCTAGACACTTAGTTGCTAAATGACCAATCTTTCCACGTCTAAAACATTTAAGAGGTAACATACCTTTGTACTTGTCGATACCTTTCTTTAGTTTCCTTGTGAAGTTTGCTTCCAACTCATCTGAACTTTCACTATCTTTGGAACTTCTTTTGTCATTGTGGCTTTGAAGGTTTTCAATTTACCCTTTTTCTTTTCCAAATGTCCTCATCTCAAACGCGGTCAAGGTGCCAAATAGTTGCTCTCTGGTGAATTTCTTCAAATCATAAACTTCCTCAATAGCTAAGATCTTGTCACTGTAGCTCTCCGGTAGGGTCTTCTGAATCTTATCGATTACATCTTCATCTGTCAGAGTGCTTCCTTGATTTTTGACTTCATTTAATGCACTATCAACTCTCTGAATGTAGCTTGCTAAATCCTCACCTTCTTCCATCCTCAAGTTTTCATATCTACGCTTAGCTATCAACTTCTTTGATAATTTGACTCTATCATTTCCTTCATAGATTTCTTTCAACTTTCCCAAACTTCATAAGCAGTGCCCAATGAAATAACTTTTGTTAACTTAGTCCTAGACAAAGCACTAAAGATTGCATACCTTTCCTTTTCATTCTCTTCATAGGTTGAAATCTCATCCGCAGTAGTAGGACCATTTTCTGGTTCAACATATCTTGTCTCAATAGCTTTCCAAGTCTTGTAGCCTAGAGAGATTAGGTAACCTCTCATCTACACTTTATAGAAAATGTAGTCAGATCCATCAAACACAGGAATTGTCAGTTTGTGCACCATCATATTTACCCCAAGAAGTTAAGCTCTTCTTTGAGTAACCAAATCTCTAATACCAATTGTTCAACAGTCTGGATAACTGAGAGGGGGGGTGAATCATTTATCATAAAATAATTTTCTTGACTTTAACTAATCCAGAGCAAACTTAAATCAATCAGATAATAATCTAATAGATGTGAACATGAAAGCACATAACAACACCATGCACAATGAACACCAAAATTTACATGGAAACCCAAGAAGGGAAAAACCACAAAGAATACTAATTCTCAATTATAGAACATCGGTTAAGGTGACACCAATTAAGGTGATTTTTACAAAGGGCTCACTGCCAAAATGCTCACTGTAGGTAAGGCTCACTATCGGTGGGCTCACTGCTTGGCTATTATAGCCAAAGATAAAAAGGATCACTACCAAAAGAGAAAGGCTCACTGCCAAGAAAAGGGCTCACTACCAGAAGAATGATGAAAGGGAATCCACCACTGAAATAACTGTCACCAACAATGACACCGGATAGAATCTCTTGTTTGCTATCTTCGGTCGTATACTTTCACAATGTCTGGATTTTTGGATTCGCATTCACCACACTTTCATTCATCAAACAAAATAAAATTTTAATTATACCATTCTATGCTTCCATAAACTCCTAAGTCGGCTAAACACAATTCCATTTCATGCTTCCATAAACTCCTAAGTTGGCCAAACACAATTTGAATTAGGTCACCACAAAACATTCCCGTAGTGAAAACGAATGAAACGTGGACCATATAGAACCTCCTCACTCAAATAAACATGCTACATATTAACCATGTTATCTGGAACCAAGGAATAGGATGTACACATTACAATGCAAACAATGCTTTGGAGCACATTAACCAATTTCTGGATCTGTCTGAACCCATAAGAGTGTGTCTCATTATGTTGCAAAATGAATAGGACTAGGACAAGAATGACCAAAGATAGATCATCACAACACAACATTCGGAAGCACATCAATTCAGATCACCAAAGATTAAAACTAAACCTTAATCAATCAACCAAAATATGTTGACATCAATGACAACCATTAATGACAAAAATCAACAACATCATATCTCACCACTCCAACACTTTGTAGTTTCCTGCTCAATGGCATTGACCTCCTTGTTTTGATCCTGCTATTTGTGAGATGCATTGGAAATCAATTTGAGGATTGTGTCTCTTTACTCATCAATTTTCATCATTTCCATAAAGGGCACTGTCATCTTTATCTGAGTTAGTGCTTGGGTAATGTCAAATGAAGGGGCAATCATCCCTTGTTTTCTTTTCTCTATTTTAGTAGCCCTTTTTCCTTCATTTTGAACTTTGTCATTATTTGGTTTTTTCTCAGATTCAACATTTGTAGCCTCCTTCTGAGCTATCTTCTAAGGATTTTTTGTTTTACCCTTCTTTTGGTCAAATGAGACCTTCTCCTTGTTCTTTTGTTCTTTTATAAACAGGCCTCTAGTTGTTCCCTGGTCTACATCTGCGAGTCTTCTTCTTAGATTGTATTTATTTATTTTTGTTTCATCCACAACCTTTGTTGTGTTGGCCCTCTTTTCTTCTTTTTTTGGTGTTATCAATTGAAATTGTAGTGTGTATTGTATGCATACGCTACTTCTTCTGTATTTTCTTCTAGATCAGAGAACACTTCTTTCTCTATAGTAACATTGTTTTTCTGATTGCTGACATCATATTCAAACCCATCCTCTAAGGATGAGTATCCATCATTGGTTTGATGGTACCCCCATCTTAACATATTCATGGTGTGGCCATCTCTATCTTGTTCTTGTGACCATTCATCTTCTTGGAAATTTTGAGCCACTACATAGTGTTTTGGGGCATGAGGCCTATGACATGGTGGACACCATGGTGTAGTATCCACTACATGTGCTCCATGTTTTTTCAAAGGATCCTTTAGAGTATCTTTCAAATTTGGCTTACCCACTGGTTGTCCATCCTTCCAAGTGGTATTATAGGGAATGTCATGCAACCTTGGCCTTCCATTCCTGTACTGGTTTTCTTGTCTACTTTGGTGATTGTTAGGATTTTGTGGGATTCTGAGGTTACCTCTTTTGCCGATTATACTGACAAATTTCCTATTGTTTTCAATGGTTATAGTAACCTTTTGTGCTTTGGTCAAGCTACTAGTACATCTGTTTCTGAGCTCATACCCTATTTTAGGATCAAAGGCTCTCAAATAGATGCTTAAAGCTATTGAGTTATCTAATTTAGATCCATGTGGTATCTTGTTGTTAATCTTGGAGAACCTATGATTAAAGTCAAAAATAGATTCATTTTGATGCTTTTGAATGCTTATTAACTCATGTAGAGAAAATTTAGGAGCACATTGATTCCCATATTTCTCTAAGAATTTATTTTTGAAGTCTACTGTAGAGGTAATTTGAGGCATCTGGTAGGTTGTTGAACCAATCCCTTGCTTCTTCAGTCAAGGACATCATGAATAGCCTCATAAGGACATCTTCATGTTCCATGACTCAGTCTTGAATGAAAGCATCAAAGTTTCTTACATATTCCTCTGTTGTAGTTGCATTGTTCCTTGTAAATTTGGGGATGGTATTTCTCAAGTTAGTATCAATGAGGTATGGGTATATTGGATATCCGGCTAGGAAAATTGTCTTCTCATACTTGCAAGATTCCATGGACAAGGATGTTGATGTGGTGGATTGGGGTAATATTGAAATCCATATTGAGGTTGGTATACACTTTGTTGGACATTCTTGTGAGAATATAGATTCTGTCGTGGCATATGGTGCTAATAGTGTGGAACATGTTGTCCCTTTGGTGGGTGAGATTGTGGAATGTTGCTGGTGTTTTGTGATTGTGAGTTTTGTGGTGGTACATTATGCTACACATGAGTATCCTTAGAAGGAAATCTTCATGTTCCATGCATAAGTCTTAAATGAAAGCATCAAAGTTTCTTACATGTTCCTCTACTGTAGTTGCATTGTTCCTTATAAATTTGGGGATGGTATTTCTCAAGTTAGTATCAATGGGGTATTGGGTATATTGGATATCTGGCCAGTTCAAATTGTCTACTCATACTTGTAAGATTTTGTGGGCAAGGATTTTGATGTGGTGGATTGGGATAATATTGAAATCCATACTAAGGTTGGTATACATTTTGTTGGACATTCTAGTGAGATTGTGGAATATTGCTGGTGTTTTCAGATTGTGAGTTTTGTGGTGGCCCATTATGCTACACATGAATAGCCTCATAAGGACATCTTCCTATTCCATGCCTAAGTCCTGAATGAAAGCATCAAATTTTCCTACATGTTCCTCTATTGTAGTTGCATTGTTCCCTGTAAATTTGGGGACGGTATTTCTCAAGTTAGTATCAATGGGGTGTGGGTATATTGGATATCCGGCCAGGTCAAATTGTCTAAGGTATAATGAATAGCCTCATACTTACAAGATTTTGTGGAAAATGATTTTGATGTGGCAGATTGGGGTAATATTGAAATCCATACTGAGGTTGGTATACATTTTGTTGGACATTCTAGTGAGGTTGTGGAATGTTACTGGTGTTTTGTGATTGTGAGTTTTGTGGTGGCACATTATGCTGCACAAGTTGATTTGAATTCCCAACTACATTGTGAGGTGCTTTTGAAGTACTTGGAGCACCTGTATTTTGAGATGACCCATGAAGATTGATGTTTCCCCCTTGCTTATGGGGAGGGGCATATTTTGGTGGTTTTGATGAATTAATATTCATTTGGGAGAGTTGTTGGTTCAGCTCTTTACTTTGTTTTATCAACTATTGTCACCTCCTAAATTCCTCCCTCTGTCTTTCCACATGTTCCAACTCTTGAGTGGTCATTTCGTCATAATTCTCATCGAGGGCAGAATGGTCTATAAATCCATATTGGGTCTCTTCTACTTGTTGTGATGAAAACCTCTGGTCATACTCATTATGTCTTTGAATTCTTTCTTCATCTACACGTGCGTAGAATTCACTTTCTTGTTGAGGATATGACTTGAAATTGAGAATGTTGTTAGTTAGATTACCTCGTTCAAGTGGCATTGAATGGTGTCCTTCATCACTGTGAAAGGAATATTATGCACTATGAAAGGTTTCTCTAAGGAATTCCCCTTATCTCCACACATGGCATCTAATTGCTTAGATGCCACTTCATTCCTATTTGTGTTGGTTTTTGAAGGGGGGGGTCCATGATTGTCTGTCCACCAGCCATTGTTCATCTTTGGACTTTCTTGGTGCAGAGATTTCCTTCCGTTCATTTCTTAGGATGATTTGAACTCTATGGTTTTTTCTTCTTGATGTGTATTTTAATTTCTTAGTCATGCACTCATTCCTACAAACTTTTGATAGAGTCTCCACTCACTTTTTATGAAAAGTGAGAAAAGTTTACAATCTTTTATATTTGTTCCCGACGGAGTCTTTTGATGATTTATACAATGAAATAGTTTTGAATGACTATATGGTGACTTGTTGCAAGGTGTAGATCTGCTTAGTTGTTCCCTAGTATAGTTTCCAATCTGTTAGGTCTCAAAAATGTAGGTTTTGAACCTTAAGAGGGTTCCAGTCTCTTAGTACATTTTTTGGTTAATGAACGGGGAAAATTTGGTTGATGATCCCCTGCTCTTTAGGCTCTGTTAAACCTAGGAGGGTGTACCTAAATGATAAGGAAGACTTGAAGGTTTGAATATGATTTCTAATTTGGGAAATCTACTCACAATGGCATGTGGGTGTGAAGTAGATGCAAAGCTTAATGACTAATTCCTTCTGTAGATGTTTAAAGAATTGAGTGTATAAGTAAAGTTTGTATAAAAATGTTCTAAATTTGACTAGTGCCTAATCCTATTGGGTGAATGGAGTCGACAGGTGGATGATGTTGATGGAGAAAGATATGTAGGATTGGTGGATCTATTTCTCATCTTAACTCTAACTTGTTGGGCACTTTGGATATTTGCACCTTGTACAAACGTGCAGGTTTGATAGCTACTATACTCTTCTTTATAAATCCCAGTGTTATTATCCCAAATTACTGTGATGTAATGAAAGGATTTTTAATTCTTAACTTGAGGGAAACCAATCAGAATAACTAATTTAAAAGGATTTTAATCCCTGGAAGGAACTAATTAAAATGAATTATCTGAAAGGAATTTAATTCACCCTAGCCAAAAACCAATCAAGACAATCACACAACAACAACAAATGTGTCCAAACAAATTGCATAAATTTGAATAACTTAGGAGAACCACTTTGGAGACAAAAAAACAACATAGAATAATGAATATTAACACAACAGTTGAACACTAGAAATAGATCATCGATTATGAACAGTCTTCCTCATTATATTGCTTCAAAAGATATACATTAATAGCAACAATTTTTGAAATATGGAAATGGATGAGTGGAATATGCCTATAGATGAACCTATCTACTACTAATGATGGCAATGATGATAATGATAATCCAAAACTGGGCCTTGGTTTCCCTTTTTATACAGGAAGCAACAAGCTATAGTCCCATTACAAAAAGGTATGTCATTTGATAACTAAACTTGATTAACATGAACATAAAAACTTAGTAATTTTTTGGTGGATGCACCACGTTCCATTAGTCTCTAGCAAGCGCCCGTGATCATCTAAGAACTATTCAAGGCTCATTCTCGATGATAATGCACCCACAACTACAAAACTTTGATACCCTAGCACTCCTTAATTGACCCGTGTGATGAATAAATTAATCTTCAACACATGTTCGATAAATCATGTCTTTGCATACGTATATACATTGTTTATGATGTCTTTCATTGCATATTCAAGTTCACAGATTTTTCCCAGTTGCACATGTGTTTTTCAAGTACCTCATCTTCATCATTAATTTCATCAAGAGCCATCAACAAATATTGAACTATCTCATCCTTCCATACATCCTAGTCTTTTTAGTTTGTTTCCTCAAATAAATTCGGCAGAGCTATACTTAGTGACTGACTAAAGTCACTCAATTATTGTGTTAGTATGTTATGGAAACTATCATGTGTTTTCATAAGCTCTTGATATTCTTGAAGTAAACTTTTTTGATCACCTTTCTTAGCCTTTATGTGAAGTTCCACCTCCTTCATTCTATCACATAGCCTATTATGTTCTTGTAATGCTATATATGTTTTTTCATGGATAACCCATACTTTGTCAACAAGTTTAATCATATCATCAAATCTCTTACACAAGTTCTGATGCCATTTCAAATATAGTAGTTTTTATTTTTTTCTTTAGTTCCTTTTTCCCTTTCTAAATCATTTCATATTTATGCTTCTAGTAGGTGATCTCAGAAATTGCTTCAAGTACTTTCCTTTCACATTCAATCAATGGTGAGTAAGGCCCCGAGGAGGAAGGTAATATATCTCTATATTTGATCACTTCTTTCTTTAGCCTCTCATTTTCATTATTCAACCCCTTATTATCTCTAACCAATTTCTGAATTTGAGCCACATTTAGATTTAGATCAGCAGTCTCAAAAGGGCATGTATCCCCTACTCTTTGCACTAGAAGGTGACCAAAGATCTAATCATGACTATTGATGAGGCAGGGCCTCTTTCCTAGTGGGTAAAAGGCCCAAATCTATAAAGTAGTGTTATCACGATTAAACCTTGATCTAGTGTATATCTTATCACTGGCCTCATATATCAATTGCAAGGCCTTATTTTCTCTTTTCAGGAAACTATCAAACACTATGGATGAGCTGATGTCCCACCCTAGAAGAAGCATGACCCCAACTTCTTGTAATAGTGCTCTTCCTCTTTCAGGAGTGATATTATCCATTTCTTTATCAACCTCATACTAGAGTTCTTTTAAGACATCCGCTTCTTGCTCAGGGTTGACTTATTTTAGCTTTTCTCTTATCATTCTTACTTTGCACTCATAAATGAAGGATTTAAACTCAGAGGTTTAAAAAAATGTATCATCCACAATAAATTCCTTGCTAGCCCATGTCTCACATCATTAGACAATTCATTAGAAGCTTCAAATGTGATCACATTCCTCTCTGGTGGCACTTTATACTGGGGAATAGTGGAATGGTGATCCATGTAACCTCATTGTCTTCCTCAATTTCATCCTCGATAATAATAGGAGTATCAACTGAGAAGCTCTCCTCTAGAGTAGGCTATGGTGATAAATGACTTAAAGGTACTACATTCTCATCATGTCTCCTCAAACCAGTATCTCTTCTTCTTTCAAAAGCTATGAGAGGTACATCCTTAGTCAAATCTTCTTCATGTAGGATCAATTGATCAACCCTCTCCATAAGATCTTGAATTTCATGAAAAGCTTCTGCATATAATGGATTATTACTTCTCCTCCAAGCCTCGGCCATAACTATTCTATTGTATGAAGCCTTCCTCATCATCACTTAAGTTTAATCACAATTCCTAATGACATAATCCATGAATAACTTGTGCTCATAGCTCTTCAGTTTCTATTATATTTTGGCATCATGAATAAAGTGCTCAGGGTTAAACTTCTCCCTCTTTTTTCCCAATGGCATGCCATAATAATCTATTTTGTTGCTAATTGATTCATACCCTTGATCTACAATAATGCTAAAGTCATCGAAACATAAAATAGAAGGAATGAGAGATTTCCTTCCATAGCTTTTAAGGTGCATGAAGTCTGAAAAGGCCAATTGCCTCACAATCTCCAGGTATGCAACTCTATTTGGCATAGTCTTAGGTATTAAAAATGGAGTTGCCTCGAATCCATATACCCTTATAATAATATAGTCTTCAAATGCATACCAGTACCCCCAATTATGGTTTATCTTTCCCTCAGGGTTCTCTTTTTTCCTAAGGAATCTTTGTATCTCTGGGGACAAATTGTAATCACATTTATGGCCAAGCAACTTATATAAAAGGTTTTGAAAAAATATTCTTCAAAATATAAATAGTGGGATATCCCACATCTACTATCCCATATGGACATCCACATCTGAACTAGTCTATAATTTTCATCACTATCCAAATCTTTGATTCTTAACTTCTCTCCCCACATTCCCATTGCCTATCCTTCATATAATATCATATGCATGAGGAGAGATTAATGCTTGAAGTTGATGGCATCACTATTATTCTTAATGGCAGCAAGCAAGGTATTAATGACCTCAGACAAGTATTCTTTATAGTCATGAGGCCTAGCATCTTGTCTTTGCATATCTGTAGCTAAAACCATGGGAGCTATAGCCATCACAGCACGAGCATCAACTCCTAGGACTTGGCCAGCTGAATAGTATGTGTACTGGTAGTATTCTTCAAATGAATCCATAGGAAATGGGGGTTTCTCATCACTACAAAATCTTTTAAGTTGGTTTCCTCGACCCTTGGGTCTTTGCAGAGGTAATTTCCACCTCTTATAATTTGCATCCATGATCTGATACTCTTCCAACATGTCTCTTATCCTTAATTTTGTTTTCAGGGATGTGTCTAATTGAAAAACCATGGAGATATAATCCCATGTTATGATAATAAATTGTGAACCATCATGGGAATAGATTGCCCTCATTTTAGGTTTGTAGTTTTTAGCTAGTTCCTTAACCAATTCCATGTTGACAAACACATTAGGCATCACAAGCTTTTCCAAATTCATGTTCCATGGATTTGATACAGGTCTGTGTCTGTACTTCTTTCTATAATGATATATAAATAGATCATAGCCTCTTTGCAGAGTCTACACATCTCCACAATTTTTATGTTTATCTTCTAATTTTTCACACGAAGGATTCAATTGAGTTGTTCTCATAGATTTTGGTCTAGACCCAAGACATTGATCTATTATGTCTTGGTTTAATGGCCTAGCTTCTATTTTTTGCCTCTTTTCCTTTGGTTTTTCTAGGGTTTTATCCATTTCAAGGCCCTACTTGCATAGTACTTCAAGAAAAAAAATTGAGAATATGTTCAGTTGAGCCAAGGACACTTACTTGAACTAATGTCATGGTTTCTGAGCTGCTTGTTGTCATCTAACTATGCCTCCTTGATTTTCAACCACAATTTGCAGTGATTTTGATTTCTCAAGAGTCAAATGTATCGAGATTTAGCTTGCTTGAACTAGCTCTGGTTTATAAATGATGCTCGTGCCACCTTTCTAATCACTTGCAATATTAGTGATAGTTATCTCTTTGATGACTTCATTAATCATGTCAAAGATACCTTGATTATATTTTCAAATATGTCCTTTTCTTTCTTTGATATGTGTTTGATTCCTTTTCATAATGTCGAAGAGACATCTGATTTTCTCTCTTTGATCCCACAAAGTCTCTTCGATGGCTGCACTTCAAGTTCTTCCTTCCTGGTACTTTTGACATCAAAATTTTGATGAGACTGGTGATCTTTTCCTTCTGATAAGCTTATGTCCCCTCAACATACCCGTGTTCCTCCTTTCAACAGTGTTTTCTGAATATCCCCTTTTGTGTCTTCCCGATATGGGTTTTTCTCTTCGATGCCTTTTTCCTCTTTAAAGTGTCAAAGAGACCTATGGTTACCTCTCTGTGATATCCGATAGTGTGATTGATAATATATGCTTGGAGCTATGTTTCTGTTGTTAGAAAGTCTAGGATACTTTTATCAATATCTATTTGATGACCTTGTGCCTCTTCGAGTTGTCGTTGTACTCACTAGATCATGTTTTGTTAGTAATTTACAATTTATTTTATAATAGTCTCTCAATGTCTAAGACATGTTTTTTTTTTTCCTGAATGAAAAATGATCTTGTATCCTTTAGAGTTTTGACATTACTGTATCTTGTCTGAGATACAAGTTAAGTTTTCACTTCAAAGCATCCAGGTCTCTTCGACATATTTCTCTATGGGTTGTCAGAGAGACATTCAAGTATGTCACCTCAAAGAATTAGGGTCTCATCGACATTTTCATCGGCCTTTTATTGATCTTGTTGAGGAGACTATGGTGAATTTTTCTTTGATATGGCATTGTCTTGGAAATATACCTTGTGTTGCCGAGGAAGTACCTTAAGAAGGGGATCTATTTCAAAGTGACAATTAGAGGCTTGATTTTATGAGCTATGTACAAAAATTTATGTTTAATGTCAAATACAGTAAAAAATCGAAGGAGATTATGATGGACATGGAATGATAAATAAACATGGAGGCATGTGAAAACCAAGGTGGATTTTTTTAGCTCCAACAAACCCTACTTCATGATCCCCAAAAGGTATACCCTCTTGAAGTCCCATAAACTCAACTATAACTTCATTGTTTGGGAATATGTCTAACCTTCGCAGTTCTTGTTGATCCTAATCTATTAGCTGTGAGTGGAATAGGGTGGTCACCATTGGTATTATTATAGCTAAAAAATAAGGTAGATAAGGTATAGATCAAGGAATCATCAGGGTCCCAAAAGGTCTCAATCTAGGCTCAACCATCAATATGTTAGTTTTTAGAAGGGTGAAATCTCAATACTATCCTAATAAATCTTGACATTGTTAGAAACATTAGCGTCTTTATCCAAAATTAACTTAGTACGAATACTATTCAATTTTAATGGTGTATACCCAAGCCCTTTGTTCCTTGGTAATTTGTTAAGTAGTATAGGATTTTTCATTCCTTGCTTCTATGTGTTGATGGTGTTTTCTGCACAGCAACAACTCAGACAGAATACAATATTCTATCTCTCTTGAAAGGTAATCCTCAACAATAAATCACTAAAAATCACCCCAAGGTCTCTCGGGTGTTAGGTTATAACAGTGCATAAACAGCTCAGATAAAATGTGAAATGCTGGTAATCACAATCGGACCTTACTACAAGAAAACTGTATCTTTCAACTTATCAGATCTGACAATATGATGATCTCAAATCCTATATCTAACCGAATAATAAAGAAACAGCAAAAGATAGGGATGCAAGGAAGTGATAAGATCTAAACTACTGCTAGGATAAGCAATGTCAATGACATATATCTGGAATGGACCTATCTCAAATAACTAGTTCTTGTTCGACCCACAATGCAATCTTACAAGAACAGTGCAATCTTCTAAGGAATACAAATTTTCAAATCATAGACATTCATCTACAATCGAACTTAAGCACATTGAATATACGGTCCAGGTTGACTTTACCAGCCTACTACAATCAGATAGTTACTGGGAGTATAGACCAGAGATGGCTACAAACATTCCAAATATGAAATCATAAACATCATTTATCAAACTGAAACTAATTTATTTCTAGATACTAAACCCTAAATCTTCAAGCAATTTAAAAGATAGAACAAAGGAACCATGCAAGATGGAATAACACAAGAGATTGCACCAGGAAAACCACAATGTCTTCAATTGTATTAATCACCAAAATGCTGCAACAATTCGATTGTTCTGATGCAATATTTGCTTCAAGAAAACCAAAATACTCTAACTCTTGCTCTTTAATGTCTAATGTCTTCTTGCTAATGTCTAACCCTTTACAATGAGGCAAGAATGCCTATTAATAGCAAATCCCAAGGTATGTCGGCCCAGCCAAACATTTTACAAAATAAAGAAAACCGCCCCAAAATAGGTCGGCCAAGGAAGGAAAATTAAACCAAGGCACACATTAAATGCCCTCCACCATCAAGGTCGGCTTTGACACAATCCCCAATGAAGTCCGGTCCAATGCATGCCCTATGATAATAGGGAAGCACAAATATTGAAATGAGCACTAACTGCCACCTCCCTTATCTTTCCTCTGAACCGATGGCCCCTGAACCCTCAAGAACATTCTGTCCAACTCGGCAATAGGTGGCAAAGGCAAAATCCTAAGTCGGCATTTAATTGAGTTGATTTCCTCCTTGGACCGCTCAACAGTCTTGTTCCAATCTTCCCTACTAGCCATATATTTATCCATCACCGCCATGTAGGTGGCTGCATCATCAAGTAGGTGGCCGGTGACAGCTCCATCAGAATCCGGGGCATAAATTTCATGCCACCACTCCTTCAATTGTTCCAAGCTCAGATACTTGGGAGCTATCTTCTTCCTCCCTGTCATTACCTCAAAGAAGGCAATGCATCCATCATAGACCGCAGTAAGCTCATCGTCAATTGACTTCCTTCGTTTCTGTATCTTCTTCAGAGCCTTCTACCTGATCTGCAGTGCCTCGAACCATTCCCACGGCTCATCCAACCTGGAGGAAGGAAGGATTCCATCCCTAGCCAATTGCTCTTTGCCATGCCCCAGGATAACCTTCGATTTCTGCAACAGGAGGTCCATATTATCCTTATCCTGAGACAAGATATGCTCTAACAGCTCCTTCGCTCAGACTGCATCCTTTCCTACAGATAAAATCTCCCTAATAGTATCATCCCCTTTTGTTTGGACATCCACCAGCCAATCTATGGCAGCTTGAGTTGAGGCCTTCATCTTTTCGATCCCAGAGATTGTTTCCTTAGGCAGAAAACCAGGAGTGGCAGAGGAAGAAGGGTGGAGAGACTGCAAAGGTTTCATGACCTCCTCCAAACATTTCCTTAACCTTTCATTTTCCCTCTTCAGTTCACGTTTAGTCTGATTCTCCCTCTTCAATCTGTCAACAATCACCGCACTGGACCCCTCAAACTCCTCAATATCCTGCTCCACGGATGCAGGCCCAAGGTTAATCATTTGCACATCATAATCTTGGCTTGTAATATCCTCTCTCATTTTATCTGCGGTAGGAGTGGCGATGTGGACTACCCTGTTGTGCATTTCATCCCTTTCCACCCTTGAGATCACCTTGGCAGCTTTCTTTTTCTTTCCTTTGCCGATTTTTGACAACATCTCATCCCAGTCCAAGGGAGTATCTTCAACAATCACTTGCTTCCTCCTTGCAAGTTCCTTCTCCAGCCAGTCAGGGGCTACAGGGTCAGTCCGGATTTCTTCTGTCCTGGCATCTTCCGACTCTTCTGTCACCTTTTCTTCTTCTACAGTTGCTTTATCATCTTCTTTCTCTGGAAGCTGCCTACCTGGGTCGGCCTCTTCAAATCCTAACTCTGGAAGCACCGATGATGGAGTCCTAGCAGGGATATTTTCCTCTGGCTCAGGTGATTCGCGGCCTCTGTCACTTTCTGGGGAATCCTCATACTGCACCAACGGAGAAGTATGTCTTTCCTCTATCTCAACTTCAAGTTCTGCAGCTTCACTGAAAAGTGTCCCCTCCTTAAACGGTCCTGCTTCCCCGCTAGTTTCATGTTCACCAGGATTTCCTGGTTCAGGTATGCTCGGTGGAGGAGAAACAGACTTAGATGGCTCCACAACTGGTAGCTTTGGGAAAGAGTCCTTCTATTGTGCAGCATCCTTGGGAGAGGGAGTTCTTGATTTCCTCATATAAACTTTTGTTTTCTCCCCTCCTGAGCTTTCCACATCAACAATAGGAGGCTCATCCTTTGATACCTCTTGACCCTTCTTCTTCGAGGTTCGAGTTGTTCTTGCCTTCTTAGGTGGTGGAGGAGCATCCTCCTCTTCTGCTTTCTCCATCTCCTCCTCATCAGAGGACTTGCTAATTGTCAAGGTCTTCCACCTTCGCTTCCCTTTCGGTTTCCTCTTTGTTTCAGGTTCAGCTCCCTTGGGACCTCTAACCTTGATCTTGAATGGTGAGGTCTTCATTGTTTTCCCTTTGGGGTCATCTTCCACGGATTCCTCAGAAGTAGACATGGGGTTGAGATTCCCCATCAATTCGAAGGTACAAGCTACCTTTGCATTCTCCAATTCCCAAATTTTATGTTTTACCCAAGAAAGAGCGAATTTCATTACAGGAGCCATTAGGTCCTCCAATTTTGTAATCTCATCCTCATTCCAGTTAATATCCCCGGCTGGCTTGTTTTTCACTGCCTCATAGGCGTGGTCCTGCACTAGATTTCCATCATCATCCAATTGATCCAGGATTAACTTGACGTTGTATTGCCTAATTTCCTCCACAGGGAGCCTGGAGTATCTCTTCTTTCTCGCATCAAGGTCGTCCTTGATATTGACCCAATAATCTTCCAGGTCATCTTTGTGCCTGTACTCCCTGGTGGCTTTCTTTTGCACTTCTCTTGTTATATCAAAATTCATCCTTTTAGAATGGAAGGAGAAACCATATGCTGCCAATTCTTCCCCTATAGTATGGGCTGATTGAATAGAGGGGCACATCTCCGCCACACCAATCCCGAGAGGGAAGTCTCCTCCGAAGCCTGTCTTGTGCTTCTCCCTCTTCACCACAGCATCAAATTCACCGATTTGTCTCACAACTTCCAATAGCACAATATGGTCAGTAGGATACCGGGGTAACCTGTAAGGGGCAACCAGGCATCCATCAATCCTGAGGTAGGTGAAGGTAGGGAACTGGATGAACCAGGCTCCATAATTCTTTATTAGCCCTTTGGCTCCATCGGACAATCTAAGGTGCTCAGCATTCTGGAGTGTCTGGGTGATATGCATCGTGAATGCATCATTGGCCCTTCTGTAATCTTTGTGCCCCAGATGCAACTCCGGATAAACCTCATAGATTATATCCTATCCTACTGTTCCCTGCGGGTTTAAACCTTTGTATGGGTAGGAGATGGCCAACACATACATTACATATGAGGACATAGTGAATTTCTTTGCCTCCAGAACATTCCTCAATTGTCTATCAATCTCAACACTAATGAGTCCTGCCCAGTGATAGTTGGTCCCCTGTCCAATTTTGGTGATCACATGGACCATCCAACTCTCCAATACACCTGCACTTTTCAATCCGGCCACTCTGCTCAGAAGTGTGATGGCATCATATACATCTGACCTAAACTTAACCCTGTGCAGCTACTTGGGAAACTTTGAATGATGGGATTTTGGCTTCTCTAGCCACGAATTAATTATCTATTGAGCCTTGACCGACTCATTCTCATAATAGGTCCTGGCAGTGTCAATATTCAAGGCACACACTAAAGGAAGATCCAGCATGCTGAAAGCTTGTGCAATAGAGGCTGGACTGAAGTTGGCCAAGACCCTTCCCTCGGTGCTAACCATCCGCTGTGTATCAAAATCATATTGTCTAGCACATTCCAAGATTAACTTGTAACACTGGACTGCCGGAGGGAAACCTGCCACATGCACCAATCCGGAGTTCATCATCCCTTGCCTCAGGGCTGACAAGTCCTTCTCTGCCGTTCTCTGCTTGAACTCCTCATATCGCCAGGCACCAACATTAGTGTTAGATACGTCAGCCCACACAGAAGACACTTTTCTTTCGGGGAGCTGGTTCTTCATGTCTAGTCTCAATCGTTCAATCTTAGAAATGGACGATGCCCCTGCGCCACCCTTAGACTTTCTAGCAGCTACCTTTCCTGATTCAGCCTGCATATCCAAAAATCATCATTAGTATTCAATTATTGTTCATATTTCAATCCAAAAAGTTAGCACAAATCATACAAATCCATCAAAATCCACTGCCAACTGCTAATCCTTTGAGATCCGGAGAAATAGGATAATCCGGGAAAACCATGCAAACCGGAAAAATACCGTCAGGGCAGAATTTCGAAGAAATCTGACCCAGACGGATTCCTGCTGCCAAAGCATTATTAGTCAGATAAATCATTAGTTTTGATGAAAAATCAGAAGATAATCATGGAATTCACTCATTGGCAACAAGAAATAAACATTAAACAATCGTTCCATTAATCCTCTCACCGAAACATTAAAAAGGACGCAGCCACACCCGAAATCCAGAAAAATCCGGATGGAACAGATTTTCGCGGACAACTCAAAATGCTACGGAAATTACCCCGATCCGCAGAGTAAGCCCAAACCGGGAAAATCTTGAAGCAGCAGAATTCTGCGACGACCTCGGAAACCCGAAAAATGGTGAAACGTGACCCAAAATTCAAATGACCACGAGATCTTCCCTTCCTGAGTTCTAATGGTTTCGAAACTAACAATAATCAACAAACTTAGGACGCAAAGGATTTCCGACCCTCAAAACTCTCAAAGGATGAATCCCTATATCAAAATAATGATGCCCTAATCTGAATAACCCGACCTTTGCCATTAAAACCAAAGCAAGCTTTAAGGTTTAAAGTATCAGCTAAAGATTCACCTAAAGCACTTGAATCATCACAAGACGGGAAGTCAATGTGATACAGGGACAAAATCGCTCAAGCAAGATGAAACCTTCGTTCTGGGCCGAACACCGAGGAAAACCCCAACTTCGCACAAAAGTGAATTTCGCACTAAAAAGAAAGCAATCTAACCCAAGACCCGGTCTAATGGATGCACACACCGTCTCACGGATAAATAGAGCTCATAGGGCACGTGAAACAGGGTTCTATAACAAAAGACGGGTCAAACCCCGACTCTACAAATATGAAATCAAAATCAATCAAGGGCCGACCCAAAACTAACAATATCCAATGCAAAAACCCTCAATCACCACGCAAGCAAATGGAAGGGCAATGATAACATACCATGGATCGATGCGGAAGAAATTTGAGCCCGAAAAGTTGACCACGCAGCAAACACATCCAAGCGATGAAAACTACTGACATCGGCGCTCAAGCAATCCTCACGCAAATGAATCAAGATCGATTCTCAAAGCTCAAATGGAAAACTTAATCACCAGAGCAATCAGCAAGGGAGCAATGAAGTTAGAATGGCACTGAAAATGCCCTAAATCTGCCCTTATACCCGTCTGAACAAAGGTACGTCGACCATTAATGCGCGATAAGACATTTCTGACAAGTCTGGGAACCCGAGCCCAGAATGGAATTTTGAAAAATCCCAGGATGCGCGGAAACATAGATTTCGTGGAAATGCAGAAACTGGGGAAATGAGGAAGATCGGGATTTTAGAGCAGACCGAGAAAATCCGCCAGGACCGGAAAATCCCGAAGTCAGCTAGAAACCCGGAATCGGAGAATCCTACCAGAAACGGACAAGGAACTAGGGTCCGGGAAAATCCGCTAGAGCTAGAAAATCCCGGATCCAGTTGAAAACCCAGACCTGGCTTAAAACCCAATTTCAATCAATTCAAACCTCAAGGCAAGGTCAAAGCCAGCAAGATCAACATGTCAAGACCCTAAAATGATAAATCCAATGAAACCAAAGGTTAAAAGACATCCGAAAAGAGGGTCCCTACTCCAAGTGGGGCGTGTGTGCAAAAATTGCACAACACTATGCACCAAGTCCACTATGACCATCATAACCTCTTTGTTTCATGATAATAAAACCTTTTCCATATTGTTTAATTGGTAAATGTGTAGGTTTTTCATCCTCTTCATCCTTGTAAATCCAAGTAGAGATGTCATCTACAAATGCCTTTCTTAGCTCACCCCACTTAGTGAAAGTAGTGGGGGTAGATATTGAATGACAACCTTAGGATTCTTTCGAATGGGGCATGGCTTACCACAAGACTTGGGTGAGAGTAGAAACTTGTCGATGTAGAATGAGTTAACAATGTTGTATTCACCACATCCATTATCTTGGACCTGGACCTTGTTTTGAAGAAATGATATGGATGGATTGGGAGATATGGATAATGATGCAAGATCGATGTAGTGGGATGAGGTGGATGGTGAAAATTTCCTATTATTAGGTAATTTATATTTAGGGATCCTTTTCAAATTACTACAATATTGGAAGGGGTTAGGGTCACCTCATATTGTGATTTTAGTTCTATTATATGAGAATTTAAAGCATTGGTGATAGGAGGATGGAATGACCTTCATGGCATGAATCCATGGGAGACTAAGGAGAAGGTTGTAGGGGAGGTCCAAGTCCAAGATTTGGAACAAGATATCTTGAATAATCAAATTGACTTAGATGGGGAGGATGATAGTGCCCTTAGATGAGAAATTTGCATCATTGTATGCTCTTATGATGTTCCTTTTTGATGTATCTATACATGCTTTAGAGAAGCCCATTGTGGTAACCAACTTTAAAGTATAAATGTTCAGACCTGCTCCACCATCTATCATAACTCATTTGATCTTATCTTTATTGATGAATACCTCAAGACATAGGGGATCATTATGGTGGGGTTTCTACATTGGAAGATCATGCTCAGTAAATACAACATGATGTGTCGTAGCTAGTACCCTACCATGGCTTGAAATTGGTTAACATTTAAGTCTGTGGGAATTGAAGAATATTGTAAAGCTTTGTCTAGGATGGCCTTATGTTTAGGGGATATGTGGAGTAGCTCGAGAATAGATATCTGAGTAAGGGTTTTTACTAGATGATCTAAAAGCTTTTATTGATTTTTCTATTAGGATTTAAAAGTGGCCCCTTGTAGGGTCACTTTGGATCTACGAGTTTTAACCACACACTCAGGATTCTTCATTTTAATGGTTATGGTGGAGACACTATTATCAATCTACTGGATGCAGTTAATTGTGTATTCATATGCAACACAAGTGTAATTGGCTTGGTCCTTAGTATGCGACCCTGAGCCAGAGGCTTTTCCCTACCCATGATTTTGTAAGGGATCTTTGAAGATGGTATAATTAGTATTTGATGATCCCTGTGAATTATCGATCACTATGTCCCCCTATTATATAAGGTCTTAAATTATGTTTTTAAGTTTAAAGCATGAGGAGGTTTTATGCCCTTTTGTCCTATAATACTCACAAAAGTTGTCACTCCACTAGGTTGATTTGAAAGGTCTTGGTTCATAATGTCTGACCTCTAGGAGTTGGGTAACATTTGATTGCAGTAGCTTGTTTAAAATTGATTTGATGGGTTCTCCTAAGGGTGTGTATTTTCAACTTGGATTATTAGCCCTTGGAGGACAACATTATGCATTGTTTTTAATTATGTTTATTGTATGCTCATGATTTTATGGTTATTTATTACTATTTGATGTTTGCATATATGGTCCTTTAAGACTAATGATGGGGTGAGATTTATTTATTAATTTTGCATCCACCACCTCATCATTCATAACATTCTTGTTTCATTATCAAAATTTTCTTTTGTCATTGAAAGTGCTCGGGTTATTGTTATTCTCTTTGAAAAAAATTACTAACCCTTTTGTGATAAGGGTTTTCTCAATGGAGAGACCTTTTTCAATAACCTCCTCAAATGTATTACAACAGTGAGTCTGGAGATGAAACATCACTTATGTATTGATATTCTCCACAAATATTTGCACCAATTGTTTCTCTAGTATATGACAAGTAAATTTATTGGCAAGGCTTATCCATCTATGGAGGAAAGAAGTGAATGATTCTCCATCCTTCTATTTTTTACATAAGTTTATTATGTTTATGTCACTTTGATATTATAGGAGAAGTTCATGAAAAAATTATTAGCAATTCACTCCAGGTCCTTATACCAGGAGGAAAGTGTGTGAACCAATCTAGTGTGTGTCCCCCAAGACTTTGTGGGAAAAGACACATTAAGTATGTGTGACCAAATGCAACATATAACCAAGTTGTGTGAAATTCTCTTATATTCTCTACAAGATCTCCCTTCCCCTTGTGTTTGTTAAATTTTTGTACATTAAAGTTTGTGGGGAAGGGAAACATGTATATACTTTTGTCAAAAGGATGGGGACACAAGTCCCCGATTCAGTAAGTCTTCTTTGTTCCTATAACTTACATATTGAGAATTTATTGTTGTAGGTTTATTAGTTGTTGAGCTAGTATCTCCATGGGTGATGGTGATGTAGGAGATGCATTAATTTGAGTTTGTGTGGAATGTACAAATGGGTTCATGTTTTGATAGCTCATAGTTGAAGTGGAAGCATGGGTGTTTGGACTGAGTGTGTTAAGGTGATGTTGTGATGGAGGTTGGGTTGTTGGGTGAAAATAAGATGTGAATGTGAGATTTGGATTTGGTTGTTGTTGAGGTGAAGGTTGGTTTAGGTTTTGGTTTAACACAATGAATTATTTTCATGTCTATGTCAGAGGTATGTTCATGTTTTGTGAAGTTTGGGTAGTGTGTACCTGTGACCTTGGGAAGGAAGTTTATGTCCTTCAAATTTTGTTGGGTGGATTTTGATTTGTGATTTTATGAGTTGCAGGTATTGTATTGCTTTTTTGTGCTACAATTTGAGATGTGTTCAAAAAAGGGTTTGTGGATTGTGTGTCAAATGTCAGGGTGGAAGGTATGTTTACAACTGTTGCATTATGGGAGGTCCTTCCAAATTACATTCTTGTATTTAATTGTTGGGAATCAGGATTGTGTGATGGAGGTGTCGTGTTAATTGCACCTTGTTCTTAAGATACCACATTTGACAGTGGTCCTATTATTTTGGAAACAACCAAATTTGTAGCAATTTTAGCTCTATTTTGTATGAGCAACAAAAAGTATATGTTAGGATCTGCAAATATGAGTTCTTCCATTATTCACAATATGTGGGGATCTTGCAATGCACGACCTATTTCCTCTTGGGTTAGGTGTTTTTTAACATTGTTGAAGTTAAAATCACCATCAAAATATTGTGTAGTTTTAGATTGGGACATTGGTGGTTCATTTGAAGATGTCTCTAAGTGTGTCATGGTTGTGGGATTGAAAGTAGGGTCACTTGTGGGATCAATTTCTTTTCTTTTTCTCTATGATCTCATTTCGACCATAAAATACTTGATGTGCTAAAAGATGTTTTTGGAAATTTTTGGATTTTTGGACTTTTTTAGATTTTGTGATTTTTAAACATTTTTGGATTTTTTGGATTTTACAGGATGCAAAATGAGTATGAAGTTACACTATGTTTTTGTGGCTTTTTATTTTTAAATGATGCTTGCTAATGTATCTTAGGTTATTTTTTTGGTTTTTTCTAATTCTAAGAAGGATACTTGACAAGCTAAGATAGACCAAGGTGATCAAAGGAAATATCTAGACCTGAAAAGGGACAAAGATTAGGATGCTTGATAAAAATCGAACCTTAACTAGACTTATGAGTTATAGGTCCTACTTGTTGATTGGATAATGGGAAAGTATGAGGTCAAGATATTTAAAATATAACTATGGTCTGATCAAAATATGATTATTTTCTTTATTTGACAATACAAAAGTAGATAACTATGATGTTGGATGAAAATCGTTAATCTAAGAGATGTAATCTAAGCTCGGTAAAGCGGGAAAAATAATGAAAGTGAAATACTAATCAGACAAGTTTTGGGTCTCTATGTAAGGTAACTATCTAAATATGATCTAAAATTTGGATCCTCAAGAATAGACCCTAATTTATCAGTACAGATAGATCCATCTGGGAAATCAATAGATGCAATACAAAAATTTACAAATGCGGTACTCTACTTTTTAGCAAATGCATCACATAGCAGTTTAGATGTGTATCATATTTGGACAATTGTGTGACTCTGACAGATGTGATACTAATCTAGATAGTTGTGATACTCTAGTTTTTCTCTAGGGTTTTCATAATAGATATGGTACAAAAAACTGAGAGATGTGGTACAGAATAGAGATAAGTAATTCTATCTTATAGATGCATTAGAGAACATAGATGCAACACAAAATTAAGTAAATGTATGAATTTGGCTACTAAATGCGTAGCAAGATTCAAATATGGAACAAAAGTAAATAGAAGCATGGCCCCGGTTCTACAAGTGTGTTATAGAACATAGATGTAGTGCAAGAGTTAACAAATGTGTGACTCTGGTGTTTTTCCTAAAATTAGGTGTTCTAAGTGATTTTTCATGCTGGAAATTTTTAGATTTGGATAAATACACTCAAAAGAAAAATTTAGTTTTTTGACTCTTGACTCTTGGTAAAAAATGCTTAAGGCCTAAAGGCCTAATGGAAACATTGTTATAGCACAAAATAGAAGACAGTTTGAAGACAAGCACAACCCAATTAATTAGATGGGTGTGTTCACTTGATGTAGGCCCATCGCATCAAAGTCTTAATACTTTGTAAGATTTGATAGAAACAAGTTTCTTGTGAGAGCAGATAGCTAGATGTCCAATGGCATAGGCCCAGTATGAAAATAGGCTCACCTTCTTTCTCTCCTTGGTTTTCTATTAAATCCAACCCAAAGGATTTCTATATCTACTCAAGGGAGTACGTAGTAAGTAGCGACACACATGATACTATACACTGCTCTACACCAAGCTCACGACCAAAGGCTCCTAGGATTCTAATTAGCAACAATTTCTAGTGGGGGTCTAAAGTGAATAGAGATGCTATCTATAATAGCCTAAGATTGGAAGGGTCTCCTCTACTCTTGTCACAAAACATGTCTCAGTGGATCAAGGGTCACGTGGCTCGACTTCAAATGATGTTGGCCACTCCTTAAGGTACAACTTTTGCTTCCCCCCTTTATATATCTTGTCAGGAAATGTGCTTGAGGTCAAACCCTGGGGTGATAAAATCCCTAGGTAGACATCCTATTGAAAATAAAAAAGAAGCTATTGGTATTTCTCTTGCACCCAAGATCACACAAGTGTGCAATGGGAGACGATACGTACACAATAGCTTGGGTTGACACAACTATGAAAGCACACAAAACACAAAAAATAATGGTTCTTTTTAAAGCCCAAATATAAATGTTATCTAATCTAGAAATAAAAACCACATAGGTTTGAAAAGTAGATCATTTGACCAGTGAATGTGCAGCAAATTAGTTAGTAGTTCCAAAAGATGTCTTTGTCAATTGATCTGTAAGAAACCATATTAGTAGAATTAAATTAATTTATCTTCCAAATCATCACCACAAAGCTGCAAATAGAGATCAGTACCTAAAAACACTTAATATATCTAAATCAAATTACATGAAAAAATTAAAATTGAATATATTATACCTTTTGATTCAATAGATAGATGCGTCACTGTTTCTGACAGATGTGTCATAGAAATAGTTGTGGTACAGGAAGATACAGTTGCATTGCAAGAAAAAAATATGGTGTAGAACACTAGATAGATGCATTGTAGAAAATAGTTGCGATGATCAAATCCTTAGATGTGGTGCAAAAAGCAATTCTGATGCAGAAATATGATTGTGTCACATAACCTACAAACACTCAAAATCACTAAAAATGCAAAAAACAAAAAAATTGAAATGATAAATACAATGTTATGGTTTTTAAACAATCAGTTTCTAAACCTCTACAATAACCAAAAACAACAACTGTTAGCTAAAAATAGGAAAATTTCAATCTCAAACAATTGAGTCAAAAAATCCAACAAATGCATCAAAAAAATCTACACATGTGTCACAGTAAATATATGTATTAGAGAAGGCCATAGATGCATCACTCTACACTCAATAGATGTGTCACAGAACCTATAACTGCAAAATTTGTAACTTTTTGATAAATTTTTTTAGCATTTTACATTAGGTTCACCAATTTGTCTGACCATAAATCAAGTAAATTGCAAGAATCATAAACAAAAACCAAAAAACTGTCAAATTCAAGAGAACTAATTCGAATCCACTAATGAACAATGAATGAATGCAAGAAACACGAATAATCAATCAACTGATATACCTTTTCTCACATGAAACATCAAATCACCTTCATTGCTCTTCTTAATTTTTCTTTATACGCTATGTTGCTCTCAGATTTTATGTGTGCATAATTGCAATAAGCTCAAATTAATGAATATGATAGAAAATCCTCAAATACTCTTGTTGGCTTCAAATGAGAATGAAGGATATTTTATAGAAATTACAAGTTGGATGAACAGTGAGGATTTGAGGAAGAACTAACAAGATCGATAGTGGAGAATTGATGAGAGAAATTGATTGATCAATTAATTGGATGCATGATTCAATGAACTGGGTGCATGAATCAACCAACTTTTTGCATGATTTAATTCAGAAATTTGTTTGAATTTTTAACTCAAACCGAGTAAGAGTGAACTAATTGTATGAAGAGTGGACTAAAATTAATTAGTTAGTGGACTGAGAGTAAGCCTTAGATAAAGGATGAGTTTAGAATGCATGAGCTTTAATAATTAATTAAATTAATTAATTATTAATGCATGTGCAAATTTTAATTAAATAAATAAAATAATTAATTTTATTTATTTATGGAGAATGGATAATGGTTTTTTTGTTAAAAGGCCATAGCTGATATATGTATTATATTATAAATAGTAATTACAATGAATGCTAGAATTATAGTACTGGTCAAAAACCATATCCACATACTTCAAGTGTCGGGGTTCGGAGTTTACCCATACTTCATACCTTGTTCCTCCAATACCTTGCTCCTCCAAACCTTGTTGGGTGTTGGCGATCAGCCTTCCCCAATACTTTTTACCACCCTTTGCACCATTGAAAACCATCATGCATACCTCTGAAAAACTGAAGTGCAAAGACTAACCTTCTTTCAATTTATTGGATGTCAACATTCGCCATTCCCTCATACTACTTACCTACCTTTTAGTAAGGAGTAGACCATCTCGCCTGAAGTGTTTTCATTGTCAACATGAACCTTTTTCAAGTGTCGGGGTTTGGAGTTTATCCATACCTCATATATCACTTTAGCATCCAAGTTAAGGCGCAAGCCTTAACACCAAATCCCGATGCCCACTCTCCTCAGCAACGGATAAGCAATAAGCCCAAAGTCTAAAACCTGAACCTTTTTCAAGTGTTGGGGTTAAGATTTTATCCATACCTCATACATCACTTTAGCATCCAAGTTAAGGTGCAAGCCTCAATGCCAAATCTTGATTCCCACTCTCCTCAACAACGGGTAACCAATAAGCCTGAAGTCTGAAACTGCCTTCTTTGAATTTATCAGATGTTGAAGTTTTCCATTCCCTCATACTACTTTCCTACCTTTCGGTAAGGAGTAGACCATCCCTCTGAACCGTGTAACTTGAAATGTTTTCATTGTCAACATGAACCCTTTTTAAGTGTTGGGGTTTGGATTTTATCCATACCTCATACATAATCTAGCATCCAAGTTAAGGCACAAGCCTCAACACCAAAGCCCGATGCCTGCTCTCCTTAGTAATGAGTAAGCAGTAAGCCCGAAGTTTGAAACCCAATCAGCTTGATCAAAAAATGACTAACTCTTTCTTCATTTCTTCTTTGGCAAGCGATAATATGAGATAATCTTGTATCTTCATTGTTAACTAGATTTGCAGACAGAAAGATGTGGCATCACCAACAATGCCACTTGACACAATTATCTTTGATAAGGCACCTTTAGAAAGCTATCCAAGTGTTTGTCTTAAAGGAAATGCGGGTACACCCTACAAACCATTTTGCTCTCTTCAAACCTTGCTTTATTGCATTAATCAATGAACCCTACCTCCATCAGTCATCATGAGCTATTCTTGTAGCTAAGGCATGATTGTCCCTTTGAAAATTCTAATTCACTGCCCTTGTTGTAATGCTATTCATTTGATGCACATTTGAGACCCTAGGATTTTGAATATTTGGTGTTTCATAATCACCACTCAAAGATCACATTAGTAGGGTTTGAGGCTTACAAAATCACTTAACCCTTATTTATGATGCTATCTCAACACATACAAAATCAAAAGGAAAATTCCCAACATGAACATCCACATCAATGCACCAAGTGTCAAGCACAGTAGAGCACAAACCTTTGAACACTTTTGCTAATTCAAATCACACCACCCCAAAAACTACATAGAAACCAAATAGCAAAAAAATGCTACCAACCGAAACTATGTTCATACAAGCAACAAAAAAATGCCAACCCTTATGAAAAAGTAATTGCTTATTAGAATTATTACTCCCTGAAGCCAAAATGATTGAAAACCATAGCCAAGATGACTACTATACCCGCATATAGAATATCAACCATTATGACAATATAAGCATATATGATAAGGATACTTGAAAATTACAAATGCATATTACTTATGCTTTATCCAGGAAACTATCATAACATTAGGAAGCTACACTTTCTTGTTGAATAATATCCCATAGTGGCTTCATGATATTATTTGAGGTAGCATCATATAATATTTCATACAAGGTTTAATCACAATTCCTATATTTTCCAAAAGATCAACTACACAATTTCCTCCCTACATATATGGCTTGTTTGAAAAACTTCTAGTCTATCTATTAATTTCCATGCCTATTCTAGGATACATTTTATTTTCCAATAGTAAAGCTTTCTTTCTTTACATGCATTGACAATGAACAATGAATCTCCTTCAATATGTAATATTTCAACATTTAAGACCAATGCCAACTCCAGACCATGTAACAAAGCTTGCGCTTCAAAAAAATTATTTGTAGCTTATGCCAAATGAATTGAATTTTCTTCCATAAGTGAACCATGTTGATCTCTAATTGCAATACCTGCCCCTGAATTCCCTGGATTACCGCACGAAGCACCATCAAAGTTTAATTTTAAAAAGAGTGACAGCGGGGGAGACCACATCACCTTACTTCTATCCACCTTCTGAAGAACACCTTGATACAAACTCCCTTTAAAAGGTAGAACAAGCTTTTTCCACTGCTACAATATTTTAGAATCCCATTTTGAGAATAGGGAACCAACATTTTTTTTTCTCTGAACATATGCATTTACTATTTTAGACACTCAAGATTCTATTTTACATATTATTTGCTCCAACTTTATTTTTTCACCCATGAATATCCGTCTATTTCTTTCCCACCATAAACTCCACACAACCACTGATGGGACCACTCTCCATATATAAGCAAACAAAGATGATTTGTACAATATTGGCCAACTTGTAAGCAATTCCCACAAAGACCTTGGCAATGTTGAATTCCAACTTAATTTACTAGTGATGAATGTCCAACAAGCATATGCAAAAGGACAATGAATGAGAAGATGATTTAGTTGTTGAATAGGACAACTCAGAGGGGGGTGAATCAATTGTCACATAATTAAACCTTTTAATCAATCACCAGAACTAATACTACTTAAATGATTAATCATCAAATACCAATGTAGAAACTCAAATCCAACACATAAACACAATAACACCAGATTTATGTGGAAAACCTAATGAGGGAAAAACCACGGTGAGGATAAACTCACACTATAGAGAATATCAAAACTGATTACAAAAAGGCTCACTACCTGAAATAAGGACTCGCTGTTTGGAACAAGGACTCGTTGTCCAACATGGCTACAACTCGGAGGGCTACTGCCACAGGGATATAAAAAATGGCTTTATGCCCGAATATAAAAGTTATGGCTCACTGCCAAAAGTATGAACTGATGGAATACACCTTCCTTGTGTTGAATTTAGTTCCAAATGAAGTTTAGAATATGAACTAGTGCCTCACACGATATTCACTCAACTAATCAACAACTAATAAAGCATTTAGGCACTCACTCCTCGCTCACTCTCTCTTCTATACACTTCTTCACCTAAAAAAATATTATATATGATTCATGTAGTACATCATATTAAGTCAACTAGGATCTATACAAAACATCCCCAAGGTAGATTCAATCTTCTTAATGCATAACATGTGTTAGGTCGACCAAGACTAGGACCAAAAAAGCTTCAAATGATCAAAAAACCCTTGAATATGATGTAACACCAAATTCTCATCATACTACCATAACTGTAGTGTACACAGTTAAACTCTGTCATTGATAACTTACTGATCCCAATACAAAGCTTCTCAAGTTCTCGAATTTAGTTGTCTGAATGAATCATGATGACATAGTTAAGATATCAGAGACATAGCTTGTCTTGTAGTACGAATCCAGACCAACAAACCAACACACCAGTTCACTGAAAAAAACATCTTTGATAGGGAATAGCTTCCTATAAACACCTCATACATTTGGTACTGTGTTGACATCGATGACAACCATTTGATGCAATCCAATTTCCAACAATCTTCCCCTTTGTCATTGATGGCAACACAAGAAGTGAAAAACCAACAACAACATCCTTTGTAGTTTTCTCCTTTTGCTGAGCTATGATGATTTTCATTTTTCACTGTTCTCTCTCTCCCCCTTTGACATCAATGGAAAAGGAATATTTATCTCCCCGTTACTCCAAAAATTTCTACAAAAACAGACTTCAAAAAGTGATATAAAAAATGGTTCTTTACCTCAATCCTTCTACTCCTAAAATATCTATTTGTATTTTTTTTAATTCTAGAAGAAATGTCTTCTAAGAATCCACTGTCAATTTGATGTTTACACAAAAATTGTTGTTCATCACTATCGAATCAATTGTTTCCAGAAGAGTATACGGGATAGTGATATTTTGTTCCTTTTTTCAGCTTCCATCAAGAACCAAAAAGTTGTTCCAGTCTCAATTGAATTATCTTTTTGACTTTCCAAAATGATTTCACAATTTTGTCCCTCTGTACCAAAATGTCTGCAAGTTCAGACTGTAAGGAATTGATCATTTTATTCTGCACTCCATCCCTGTCATTAAGGATATTATATGTTTTTCCAATAGAATCCAGCTCAAGCTCAATAACATCAATTTTTGCTTTGTAGTTTCTGATAGCAATAGGCCACCGGAGACAATACCTATACATACTGTTTACACTTTTGATGCATGTATTCAATTCATTTATGCTTTCAGTCAATCTCTTCTGTGCATTTCCGGATCTTTCATC
>VDFB02353493.1:362089276-362117423 GCA_007258455.2 Sequoia sempervirens | reverse complement strand
CTCTTATTTGGTGTATCTCCTAGCCGAGCCATTTCCCTAAAGATTGTTTGTTGTATAGAGCCCAACTCCAAGAAGGGAACTAAAAGTATATGACAGGTACCCGCAACTACAATATCAGAATTTCAAGAAGGATTACTGCAGGGTGAATGATGCCTTCATTAAGCATATTATTAGACTCGAAGGGGATTTTGAGAGGAGGGTCTCGCAAAGTGCCCGTGTGTTCATCCATAGGTTTGGATTTTTGTTTATATAGTTCCCCAAATTCACTTACATTCGGATAGAAGGATTCTCCGAAAGGCCATATAAGCTACCCCGGTACC
Organism: Sequoia sempervirens; assembly: GCA_007258455.2. Lineage (NCBI taxonomy): Eukaryota > Viridiplantae > Streptophyta > Pinopsida > Cupressales > Cupressaceae > Sequoia > Sequoia sempervirens. The sequence continues at coordinate 362,117,103 of VDFB02353493.1, read as the reverse complement.
CAAATGACCGGTTGGTCTTGCTAGAAGTGTCAAGGAAATTGTAACATGCACACACTCTCCTCAATGGCAAGCATCGGGCAGGCATACCATATCCCCTCACATTCGGGCAGGGAATGTATGCCCTTGAAGTTGCCCAATGTCCTGAATATTTAGAAAAGGAGATTATTGAATACAACCTGGGCCTCCACACTACTCGGCCAAGGATGGATCCTTATGGTAAGTTGAAGAAGTTGGTCACAAGATAGTACGCCCACTTACACAACATTGAATATTTTTGGGCTAATTGTCAGGACAACAAGGAGGTACGCATGAGACATTATATGCGTATGACTGCTTACTTTTTCAAAATAGTCAATATGTTCTTGGTACCAAATCAAATTGTAGAAGCTGAGAACACCGTTGTGGACCCAAGGTATGATGTTGTTGCCAAACTGCCATTGCCCTTAATAGACTAGAATGAGGAAGAGGTTAACAACCTTGACATTCTAAAATATTTAGTAGAGCATAGAACAAGGAAATGGATCGATGCTCAAATTGCTCAGTTGAAGCTCTAGGGAGCCACCTTGACCTATGGAAAGCTCAAAGATGAGCTCAAGAGTGAAACAGATAGCGAAACTTCTACTGCCTCAGCTGAGGAATCCCCCAAATCTCCTCCAACCACAAGATCAAGGAAGAGAAAAGAGGTAATTTCTATCCCAAGCATAAGGTTTATTCACAGAAGGCTTCAGAGGGTGAGACCTCGAAGAAGGCCAAGAAGTCAGGCAGATTCTCTAAGATACCAACAATCCAGGAAGACCCACTACACGAGGGAGAAGAAGAATAGGTCGAGCAACCAAAGTCACCACTTCTCGCCTCTGCTCTTGCCATAACCTCCATTGCCACTGCTACTACTCCCCCTCCCACATTTCCTCTCCACTTACGGTAGAAATCTCAATTCACCTTTCCTCCACCTCACCAACTATTCCAATTATGGTGCAAGATTCTTCATCCGCTACAACCTCCCCACTATCATACTCCTCGTTATCTCCTTCCACTGCAATTCCTTCAGCAGCCACAACAACTATGCCCTCCCTCACTCTATCGGCGGCCTTTTCCCAACCTATGCAAAGCATACCCATGGAAATCTCTAGGGTATTTATGAATCCTATAGTAAAATTTGTGATGGCCCAAGTTGTGGTTGGTCTCCCTGTCCCTCCTCTAATAGAACCACCAAAGATGGAAGCAACTGTAGACACTAAAATTTGGTCTAAGCCTGTGACTTCAATATTCTTCATAATTCCTATTCTTCATGGTCATGATTAAATAATCTTAATTATTAATTAATTCATCTTCTGTTATTTCTTCTATTAATTAAATAATCTTAATTATTTAATTAATTCACACTTTTCTTTATTCCATCTGATTAATTAAATAAACGCTTTTTATTTAATTATGTTATTAATTAACCTTATCCTTCTTATCAAATTAAATAAATTCTTATTTAATTTACTCTTTATCATATTTCAACTATAATTAAATAAATTCTTTTATTTATTTAATTATTCATTTAAATCCCTTCATCACTTAATTAAATAAATCTTATTTATTTGATTATTCTTCAAATATCAAATCTTGAATTAAATGAATTATTTAATTCATTAATTCTATTTTAACGCATTCCTCTATATTTAGATAAATTGTGTGAGATATCTAAGTATTCACTTTGACTCGACTCGACATCTATTTCAAATCGCTCAGTTAACTCTTGCTTTAATGTCTGAGTGGCGTTCTCAAGTAATCTCTTTGTCAAATCATTCAATCATCCAATGCTAACTTAATTGCGTGTACATGCGGATTAATTAAATATTCCTATTTAATTAATTAAATCTTGTGCATGCATTCGAACATGAGTTGCTTTAATCAATCTTTATCTTTGTCATGCAAAGATAATTCTTTTGTTTTCAAATACCAAACTGGAAGATTAAATCATTTATTTAATCTTTAATTATGTTTCTAATTGGTATAACTCATGTCACTATTGACAGTTATCAGAATGCATGACTAATCAGTCAATCTCAACCATCTGTTGATCTTTCAATCCTGGCATGTCGTTCGAATAATCAATTTTCTACAAATTGATATGTCATTCTTCATTCCAATCTCTCTCGAAATCTCTCACGAAATCTTATGACTTTTGAGAGCACTTAATCTTGAATCTTCGATGTTTTGCTAAATCTTTATCATAGGCTATACTTGCACGAATTTACTAAAAATCTAAGGGCAATTATACTACACAAGCAAAATGGAGAAGGGAAATTGAGATGAATCATGGAAATACATTTGAAATTGGTGAGATTGTTTCAGTTTTAATCACGTTTTTACTTTCCTTTGTTCTTTGTTGCTTAGCATTAGATTTGCATTTAGATGTGTATTGCATGTTTTCTCTTAATCTTTGTCTTGTGCACTTTCTTGGCGTTACATTTGGTGAACCCGACGTGAAGACACCATCTTCGCATATCCGTAGACTTTTATTTTGATTTTTGCAGGTTTTTCATATGGAACGACGCATCAGTTTGACGAAGCGATGCAATTAAATTCTTGAACCACAACTGACACCAGAAACGACGCATCTGACAATTCCTGAACCGCAATTGACTGGTGAATACCGAGCCACAATTGAAGAAAATATCGACGCATCTGACTGGTAACACAGCGATGCAATAGACTGGTAAACTTTATTTCTATTTTTGGAAATCTGAAATTTTCAGTTGATTTGTGTGTTACTAATATCTGATTTTCAGTGTGTGGCCTTTTGGAGTTAACAAGCTTTTGCAAGACGATTGATGAAGACGATATTGAAAACTACTAACGAATTTTTTTGTAGGACGCTTGTCGAAGACCCTAGTTAATTTTTGAAATAGATTGTTTGGTAGCGTAGCAAATATTTTGTTTGGTTTAAAATTAACAAGTGTCTACTGTGTTTGGTGCAAAAGCACATCTGTGTAATTACCCTCACGATTTGGTACATCGAAGTATCCTCTCCCCTTGTGCATTTGTGTGATCCTGGGTGTAAGAGAAACTTTTACCAACTCTAGAACTTGGGCCTATTCTAGTGGGAAAAAGTACTCACCCCAGGACGACTCAAACCGGTAGCACCCTGAACCCGAGGGACTTCCAGCCGGTATATAAAAGTGGGTTCTTGGGGAAACCCCAAGAATCATGAGTCTGGTTCTGACGAAATGGATCTGAAAGGGGACTCTCGTCGTATGGAGCATGCCCCACGAACGGAATGCCCGTATTAAACACCTTATGTTTTAGTGTCCAACCGTTCTATTGGCCGTTGCTTGGTATAGTGCAGGGCACAGTATCATGCCCGAAGATTACTCACTATTGATCCCCTTGAGTAGAGATAGCAGTTCTTGGGAGGTCATTGCCCAAAGAATTCAAAATTGGTGTGCTCGAAAGATGTTAATGAGCCGTGGAGGGGAGCCAATGCCACCAAATTTCTAATCTATCCGCTCTCGAGAAGGAAAGGTGTTCATCACCAATCTGGGGTATTTGGGTGGGCTATACCAAGTATACAAACCCTAGGCCTTTTGGCCTATTAGGATGTGCTTGTTTGTTGTCAAATTAAATGTTCTTTAAGTCCAAAACCAAAATTGAAAACACTTTGTCTTATGATTGTTCTTGTTTTCCAAAATTTGATCATGGAAAACGGAGTTAGTTTTAAATCTTATGTCACTGAAAATTCACAGAGAGTCACAACTGTTCACCAGAAGGTCGCAATTGATTTTTAGAGTCGCATCTGTTAACTTTTGAGTTGCATCTGTTATTAAGAGTCGCATCTGTTTAACTTTGAGTTGCATCTGTTATTACGAGTCACATCTGTTTAACTTCGATTTGCATCTGTTAGAAGGTTAACTGTATCTGTCAGAGTCACACGTTGAACTTTACTAGAGAAACACAATTGATCACTGAAAAACCACAACTATTAACTTGAACCGCATATGTGAGATCCTGAGATGCATAAGTCTGATTATCAAAAAACTAGAATTCACAGTCACTATCCAGTCAACACGGTTATACCAGTTTCAGTTGTCTTTACACAAACAGTCCTTGAATAGAAACCTGAAATGATTTGCTCAATTTTGCATCCTTTAGGTTCATTCAGTCATTACCATATTTGTCTTAATTCAGAGTTTAGTTTCATCTTAGAATACATATTACCTTGCATTAAAATTCTAGAAATGTCACTTTTACAAACTTTAGGATTAGTCCACCATCTACACTCTAGAAAAGTCATAGTGTCAATGAAATCTGTCATTGAACCTAGTTTTATCAGTTTATCTTTTGTCCTACAGAGAGTCCTCCTAGCTCATTAGTCTAGTTAGGAAACTCAACTTGCCTTTGATCCTCGTCCTACATTGGTTCCTTGACTTAAACTAAATTGACACCTTGATTGGACTTTAGGTAGTTGGTCCCTTCATCCTAGGTTTATAGAATTGATTATTTTAGAACCTTGATTAGGTTTTGCATCTTTAGAGCTTAGGCTAATGTCATCCTAGAACATTCCTTATTTTGCATACGAAAATCCCAAAAACATAGACTAGAGTCATATTGTTCATAGATATAGTCTTGCATTCCCGCATATTGAGCTTGTCTTACATGGTTGAAACTAGGTCTAAGAGAAGAGAGAGGGAAAACATGTCAAATCCAAATGAATTCATCAATCCATTTTCTTCAAGACCTCATAAGACTCTATTAGACAAATTCACCACTAGAAACACTCAAGGACATATTGCAATAGAGGACATAGAGGCTGCCGCACAGGACCTTGAATTTGCCTCTTTTGTAGATGAATACCTAGCAAATGATCGTTAACGATTTTTAGCCAAATTGCTAGCTGAAGGCGCTACCTTACCCGCAGGATTCAATATTAGCACCTTTCAAACTCAACCTACACAAGGAACAAACACAATGACTGCTAGTACTACTATACCTCAAGTCAGCACAACTATTCCATCTGGCACATCTACACAGAGTACAACAGTCCATACTTCCCCATTTGGTATGTCTGGCATGACATCGGGATTTAATTTCACTGTAGGGTCATCATCATCCACTCCCTCCAGTCCTCTTGTTGGGAGTAAAAGACCTAAAACATCAGCCCTTACACCTTATGTCAGTGTCACAAATGCACAATCAACAATCATACCTATTGCTAGTATCACGGGTACCATACCACAGTCGATGGCCATACCTAGTGTTCAGGTCACTAGTGCTATACCAAGGATTACACAAACAGGAGGCATTACCTCCTTCCAATATGGCAATCAAAATCCATTCTCCTAGACTGGCAGTCAGAATCCACTCACCTCGATTCCGAATCAGAATCCGTCCACACAAATTCCAAGTCAAAACCAATTTACATCGATTCTGAATCAGAATCCTTTTTCACAGATTGGTAGCCAAAATCCGTCCACACAGATTCCAAGTCAAAACCAATTTACATCGATTCTGAATCAGAATCTTTTTTCATAGATTGGTAGTTAGAATCTGTCCACACAGATTCCAAGTCAAAACCAATTTACATCAATTCTGAATCAGAATCCTTTTTTCCAAAGTGGTACTCAAAATCCGTTTACACAAATCCTAGGTCAACACCACTTTATGTAGATTCCAGACCAGAACACATTTACCAACATTCTGAATCCAAATCCACCTCAGATGCCAACATTTAATCGAAACCCATCACTAGACTTCGGACTTCAGAACACATACATGGATTTTCATAATCCCCCTAGTACATCTTTGACGCAAGTTGACGTCTTAAAAACACAAATGCATGCATTACAAATGCAAATGGATAACATGTCGATGTCAACTAAGAAATAATTTTCAACAAAGGACATATACCCATTCCCCTTTGATAGATCATTGTACATGACCCCTTTCCCTCACGGATATGTCATACCAAATCTCCCTAAGTACAATGGCAAACGAAATCCAATAGAACATATAAGGGAATTTTCTACCATATGCATAGATATCGCTTATGACCCCATGTATCTTATGAGACTATTTCTAAGAAGTCTTGTAGGAATTGCACTAGAGTGGTTTTTGGGTCTAGATTCTGGCATTAGATCTTGGGGTGAACTGGTTGAGAAATTTGTGGAGCAATTCTCCTTCAACATAGACCACGAAATAAATATAGCAACCTTGTGTCACACAATGCAAGATGAAGGGGAAACATTCATTACTTTCTTCTAGAGATGGAGAACTATAGCTAGTAGGTGTCCAGTCGAGATACCCGAAAAATAAAAAGTTACAATGTTTCAAGAAAACCTTCATGCAAAACTCAGGAGTAACTTAAGGGTACATTGTTGTACATCTTTTTCGGAACTAGTGGAAAAAGGGGTTATAATAGAGAAAGATCACATTGAAAAGGGAAAACTCAAGACATCAACATCCAATAGAAACCCGATTGTACAAAACACCCCCACTGACAGAAACATATTTTGGTCTCCCAACAAAATGTCACCAATGATGGGGTGGTTGATGCTAAAATGCTACAAGCAAGACCCCTCCTCACATTACAAGGACCTCATACTTTTTCCAACATGCTTAATGTTGTCAATCAACCTCCTAACGTGGTCCAAAATACTCAACATCCACAACAAAGAAGATTTCAAAAATGTGAGTTTACTCCCTTAGGGGAACCCATTGAGTCGGTGTTCAAACAACTGTTACAACATAACCTCATACAGCTACAGGAACCAAGACAATACGATCCAGGACAGTTTAAACTAGCTTGGTGGGATGACAATGCCTTTTGTGATTATCATAGGACTAAGGGACATAACCTACGAAATTGTCGACAACTGAAGAATATCATACAGGATCTTGTCGAAAGGAGAATTATCGAAGTTAGTGGACAAAAACAAAAGTCATCGAACACTGATCATCAAGTCTTTTTTGACCCACTACATGACCATGGGAAAGGAACTATCCCTAGTTCGAGTACTAAGACTAATATGTCAACCAACTATGCGAGTATCAAACATGATTATGATAGTGGCAAAATCATTCATTGCCTTCGCGCCGCTAATGAGAATATCAATACCATTACTATCAATACTAATCCTGAGTGTGCGGCCAATACTCGTCATACTAAGTTCACTATCCAAGGCCCTCCATTGCAGCAAACACCGCAACCTTCCAAGTTACAATATAACCTACTTGATCAATTGGGGAAGACCCCAGCCCAAATTTCAATCTTGGAATTATTGTGTATTTCCCTTGAGCATCGATCTATCCTCGATAAGGATTTACAGAACACCACGGTCCCTAATGACCTTGATGTCAATCATTTCCAGGAAATGGTGGGCTACTTGACCAATAATCACCATGCCACATTTTCTGAACAAGACTATGCAACTGAAAAGACGAACCATAACGACCCTTTACATCTAGAAGTCCTTGTTGATGACACCAAAGTTAGACGAGTTTTGGTAGACAGAGGAGCAGGGTTAAATCTATGCACTTTAAAACTAATTAAGGCATTAGGTATCTCAGAAGCATGCCTAGACACAACCAAAAGTATTGTCATAAAAGCTTATGATGATGAGGAACAAAAATCAAAGGGGGTGGTAAGACTTCCTATCAGAATTGGTCCTACGGTGATGGAGACAAATTTCTAGGTCTTGGATCTCACCCTCCCTTATAACCTTCTGCTCGGTAGACCATGGATTCATGCCATGAAGGCAGTCCCTTCCACGTATCATCAGTGTCTTAAATTCCCTTACAATGGCACAGAAATAACTATAGATGGTGATCCATATCCCTTCCAGTATTGCACCAATCTAAAAGAAATCCCCCAATGCCAAGTGCCAGTAAACCAAGAGGCTTCATCATCCAATCCATCTTCCTATGTTGATCCATCCACAATCACTCGAACATTTGTTTCACCCTCAATTCCTACCACTCCTAGGGTTGAGATCCAAGACAAGGGTTGTGGAGAGTATTACATGAAGACTTCTTATTATGTTAGCCATTTGATCCCTCCTAAGTCATATGGTTTACCTACAACAGGTAGGGGACAGCCCATGGTCACTATACATGTTCCTCCTACAACAACTTTCACTAAATAGGGTGAATTAAGCAAAGAGGCTGTAGATGCAGAAGATGTCACTTCCTGGTTGTATAGGGAAGATGATGAGGAACCCCTCTTACTTGCTCATATTCCTACAAATCTATATGGAAAGGGTTTCAAAATTATGCAAAGCAAAGGATATGATGGACAAAGTGGTTTAGGCTTAAACCAAGATGGGAGGATTGAACCAATATTTGTTTCTCAGTGGCCAAAAGGAGTAGGGCTAGGGTTTCAACTGATTCAGATTGGAGTTCCTAGTACCCCATTACCATTACTTGAGGAAGTAAGTGTTTTAGAAGATATTAAGACATCTCACGAACCAGTGGACCAACATCATTGTGACTCCCCCGACTCTAACGATTATGAGTGGGATTCCCTATCTTCTACTTCTTCCATGGACCTTGACAAGTTATTTGGAGAACTTGACTTGATGTTAAGTTCCTCACCAAATCCCTTGAATTCCTGTCCACCAAAGAAAATGACAAAAGAGGAATGGTTTAAACACTACTATTGGGAATCACTTGATCCTACCTCTTGGCAACCTGAGCCACCTGTTTTCGATAGTCAAACCTTGGCATTAGGCCCACCTATCCATCCACCTAGACTTAAACCTAAGAGCAAAAAGGACTTGGTACAAGATTTTTGTAATCACATGATTAATTCAATCTTTACCTTGACCCCATTAGACTTTGATAACTCCGACGATGACATGTCCTTAGTCAATCCCCAACTCATTGATTGGGATCAGTAAGACACGCCCGTCTTAGACACTTTTGAGAACGACGAAGCAATTGCTGAGTTCCTAGGATTACGAGAAGGCATACCTAACGGGGATCATAAGGCTGGTTTTACCATTGACTTGGACAACAAAGCATATTTTGGGGAATTTGTTCAACCCTCCAATCGCAAAAATGAGAAAAATAATAAACAAGATAAAAGGGACGAGTCTCTAGGTGAAAACTGAAAGGCACCTTTAGACAAAGAAAAAGTAAAAAGAAAGGACGCATCCGAAGGTGAAAACCTCTTTGAGGAATCTAAGGATGGAGGTTTGAACATTCTCCCCGTTGCATAGGAAAATTCACCCATGCTCGTTGAAGAATCAATAGAAGTCAACATAGGCACAAAAGAGAATCCTCGACTGGTTTATTTTGCAGCGTCATTGACAACAGAAGAGAAGCCAGAGTTCCACGACTTCTTTGCACAGAGACAGATAAATTTTGCTTGGTCATATGCCAACATGCCGAGGTTAGATCCTGAACTTGTTCTGCATCATTTTCCCTTACAACCAGGTGCCAAACCAGTGAAACAGAAGTTGGAAAAATGCATCCACAGATTGCTTTATTAGTCAAGGCAAAACTCAAGAAATTGTTAGATTTTGGTTTTATAAGATCAATCGACTATGCCGATTGGATCTCCAATCTTGTACCAGTCACTAAACCAACTGGGGGCATCCGCATCTGCACTAATTTCAGAGATATCAATAAATCTTTTCCTAAGGATGACTTCCCTTTGCCTAACATAGATATGATAGTTGACATGACAGCAGGATATGAGATGTTGTCCCTTATGGATGGATTTTCAGGATATAACCAGATTAGAATTGCAACTGAAGATCAACCTAAGACGGCTTTCACTTGTCCTTTGGGAACGTATTGCTAGAATGTTATGCCCTTCGGACTCAAAAATGCTGGAGCAACCTATCAACATGCCATGAGTACTATCTTTCATGATCTAGTACACACTCTTATGGAGGATTATGTCGATGACCTTATTGTAAAATCCAAGACAAGGGCAAAAAAATTACAGGTTTTAGACAAGATATTTTAGAGACTGGAGAAGTATAAAGTGCGACTTAATCCAAAGAAATGTGTGTTTGGAGTCAAGTCAGGAAAGCTGTTAGGTTATATCATTTCTAGACGAGGCATTGAAGTGGATCCGGCTAAGGTAAAAGCAATCATGGACATGCCTCCACCCACTAATCTTAGTCAACTAACGACATTACAGGGAAGGTTACAATCTATCAAAAGATTTATAGTGCAATTAGTAGATAAGACACATCCTTTTCAACATCTACTTAAGAAAGGAGTACCCTTTGCATGGACAACTAGGTGTGGAGAGGCTTTTCAACTGATTAAACAATATTTACTCACACAACCTATCTTAATGCCACTTGTTGAAGGAAGACCATTGATTCTTTATATTACGGCAACCCATTCATCGCTTGGATCATTGCTTGCACAAAATGACGATGAAGGTCATGAAAGGGTAGTCTATTATATTAGTCAGACTTTGGTAGGTTATGAGCTCAACTATAGTGCCACTGAACGTGCCTGTCTTGCAGTAGTATTTGCTACTCAAAAATTGAGGCACTATATGCTAAACCATCAAACAATGTTGATTGCTAAAATAGACCCTCTAAAATATCTTCTCAGCAAGGCAGCATTAACAGGGCGACTGGCCAAATGGGTTATGATATCCAGTATGTAGAAAGAAAAGTTATTAAAGGACAGGTCATTGTTGATCAGTTAGCTGACACACCCATACAGGTAGATCACCCATTAGTTGCAGACTTTTCGGATGAGTTCATATTCACAATTGACACAAACATAACATGGAAACTGTACTTTGATGGCTCACATAAAAATCATGGTTCAGGGGCTGGGATATTGTTTATCACACCATAGGGTGATTCCATCCCTAAGTCATTTAGGATTGCATTCCCATGCACTAACAACATAGCAGAATATGAAGCTCTAGTGATAGGGTTACGCATGGCAGTCAAGTGGAAAATTAAGGTTTTACAGGTATATGGGGATTCTCAACTAGTAATTAGATAGGTAAATGGTGATTATGAGACAAAGGACGAGAAGCTTGCTCCATATAAGCGCATGGCTGATAGCTTTAAAGAGTACTTTGACAAAGTCAAATTTCATCAAATACCTCATGTTTTAAACAGGGCAGCAGATGCTATGGCTACAATTGCATCACTTCTTGACATTCCTAACAATGTGCCTAAGTTTGAGTTCTTGGTAGAACAGCTTTTGGTCCCATCCTACGATATCCCAGATTCTGAAATGGTGTGTAACATTGTTGGTCCTGATTCCCCATGGTACAAAGAAATCTATGATTATCTTCATGCTGAAGTCATACCCATTGGCCTATCAAATAACCAACGTAGGAAATTCCTCCGCAAGTCAGCCAAATACACCATCGTCGGAGACACCCTATATAGACGTGCCTTAGATAATACCCTACTGAGATGTCTTGATTCTACTGAAGCACAAGCAACCTTGTGTGGGGTGCATGAGGGTATATGTGGTTCACATTCTAGTAGTCCTACCTTAGCCAAAAATATTATGAGACTGGGTTATTACTGGCCTACTATGGAAAAGGACTCATATGTCTTTGTAACGAAATGCCACCAATGCCAAGTTCATGGAGACTTGATGCATGCCCCAGCATAGGAGCTTCATCCTATAATGTCACCATGGCCCTTTGCCTAATGGGGACTCGACCTCATAGGTAAGATCTACCCCACATCATCTAATGGACACAAGTTCATTATCACTACCACTGAGTACTTTACGAAGTGGATTGAAGCCATTCCTATGACATACATTACCAGCACATAGATTTCTAGATTTATCCTAAACTATATCATTTGTCGATATGGTGTCCCTTAGTCCATAATCACTGATAATGGCCGCCCATTTAAGAACCAAGAAGTCTGCCACCTGTGTGATGAAGTTTATATCCAACATCACTTTTCCACTCCATACTACCCACAAGGTAACGGCCAAGCAGAGGCATCTAACAAGACCATCATTAGAATCCTCAAGAAGACTGTCAATGATGCTGGTCGTGACTGGCATTTACAGCTTAACCCTACCTTATGGGCTTATCGCACAAGTATCTATACTCCCACTGGTGCTACCTCATATTCACTTGTATTTGGTTCTGAAGCTATTATGCCTATTGAGGTCGAGATTCCTTCCCTAAGGGTATCCCTAAAAGGCCACATTGATGATGAAGAGTACTGAGTATTGAGACTCCATGAGCTAGAATTCCTGGATGAGCGAAGACAAAAGGCACTAGACCATCTCCAAGCATATCAAAATCACCTTCTTCATAGCTATAACCGGAAGGTATTGAACAGAAACTTTGACATTGGTGACCTGGTTTTAATGGAGAACCCAAAGAATCAAGCAGAAAGAGACAAACCAGGAAAGTTTGAACCTAGCTGGTTAGGACCTTATATTGTTACATAAGCTTTTGGATCAGGAGCGTACCAACTCTCTACTCCTGAAGGGGAACCATTGTCCTCGCCAATCAATAGTCTGCATCTGAAGAAGTTCTACGCATAGCTTCTGCGAGCCTTTGTATTAATAAAATAAAAATACAAAAAAAATAGAAAATCACAAAAATCATTATCAAGGTGAAAACCTGGCAAACAGGTGTCTTGGTAACACCAAAAAAATTAGATAATATAGAAAATAGTAAAGACAAATCATTCGTCCAATAGTGAAAACCACTTTGGTGGCACTTTGGATAGGTACCATGGTGAAAACCTGGCAAACAGGCGCCATGTATACTCGACTCTGCTCCTTTGTCTACTATTACTCTAATCCACCTATCCATGTATATAGTTCGCTATTCCTGTACATAGTCCTCTACCCTGTACATAGTCCTTATCCCTATACATACTACCTATCCCTGTACATATCCCTTATCTTTCATGTCCATCACTTGTATATACCATTCATAATAAGTGGTAGTCTTTCCCATAACTTGGAACCATTGACATCGAGCACATTTCATATTCCCCATTTTACCCTATTCATAATCAATTGGTCTTATACTCAACTGGGGGCAAACACTTGATGTGTGTCATATCGATTCTTCCATTGGCTATGTTGAAGACGTAAAACCATAGAAAAATCCAAAAACATCGCAAAATGACCTGAGAAAACACAAAAACATCGAAAAACTTCAAAAATACAAAAAAATAAAAACATTTCAAAAATCCAAAAACAGAGTCAAGGTCAGTCGCACTTGTCAGTCTTTGTCATTTTTCAAACTATGTTGCCTCTGTGACTGGACGTAGGCAAGGCCATCTGCCGATGTGCCCCCGAGGCATTAGGTCAATACGTTTAGGTTTGTCTGTATAAAATCATGATTCAATCCATCTATCTATATGACAAGGTCATTGGCCGTGTCGAACTACAAGGTCTCTGCATGTATAATGTAGGCAAGGCCATCAATCGATGAGCCCCCAAGGCCATACTAGGTCAGTCCATTAGGGTTCATCACATTCACTTTCACACACGTTTTCTATTTGTAGTCAGTCTTGTCAGTCAAAGTCAAGTCAAACTACGAGGTCTTTGCATGTATAACGTAGGCAAGGCCATCAATTGATGAGCCCTCGAGGCCACACTAGGTCAGTCCTTTAGGGTTTGTTGTCACACACAGTCAATTGTCCCCATATCGTATCAAGTCATGCATTAATCTGGTGAATAAGTCAGCAATATCTCTAAGTCAAATCAAACAAATTTCCAATCAAAACAATCAAAACAGATCAATTAATGTCTACTACAGGATGTGTCCTTCCTGGAAACAGACATTATTAAAGCAATCAATCTGTATCTTATTCGAGATGGGTCCTTCCTGAATACTGATATCAGTAATGCAATCTATGTCTTATACAGGATGAGTCCTTCCTGCATAATCGACAAGGTCAAACATAGCCTTACACAGGTTATCACATCAATGGCATCTGACTCAACGTCTTATATGATACATGTCTTTCTGAAGCCAGGCTTTGTCATGCCTTATACAGATAGTCATAACATCGAAACCAGACTCACAGTTTTATCCGGTATGTGTATCTCCTGACATCAGGCTCTATCAATCAACCCTTTTATCAATCAAAACAAATCAAACAAATAGATCAAGTTTTGGAAAATATTTTTATTGGCTTATTGACTTTATGGCTTATTTATCTTATCATTTATCTTGAATTGGTGACTAGGAATTATGTTACTAGCTTTCTCAAGGATGTCCCATGAAGGATTTAGAGAAGCAATGATGTATCAGAATTCTATTTTCTTTGACTGCTGCTTGTCGACTGTCTTTTACATTTGATTTTTGAGTCATGTTACTAGTTTCCTCAAGGATGTCCCATGAAGGATTTAGAGGAGCAATGATGTCTCATGACCCGTCTTTTACTTTGTTTCCTGTCTGTGGTTTGTCTTGACAAAAAGACTGGGGCAACTTGTGTCCTTAGTAAGAGTTAACAACACTCCTTGTCTGAGACTGACTGTTGTTAGCAAGTGGATGACCTTGCACACCTTGATCTATGCCATATCATGGTGTTTTTCTCCATTTGTATTAGTCCCACCCAATGATGATAAAGTGCAAATCCTTTTGTGATACAGCGAAACATCGAAGATTGCTAATACTAAAATCCATCTCATTTCTTTTGTTATTTCTCAATCTTTCTTTTCACACTAACATTTCTTCTTTTCTACATCTTCACCACCCTTATCTATTTTCCTCTATCCTTTTTTCTTTCATCTTCTAATTCTCTCATCAATTTCGAGAGCACACTCATGTTCTTTGAACCCGCCTATCCTCCCGAGGGGGCATACCTTTACTTGTTTTACACTGGGGCATTACTGGGGCATATTTCTTATTGATTTTCTTTGACACAACGCTGAAATGACATTGTATCAAAGAGGGGAAAATGTAGACACTGAAATTTGGTCTAAGCCTATGACTTCAATATTCTTCATAATTCCTATTCTTCATGGTCATGATTAAATAATCTTAATTATTTAATTAATTCATCTTCTGTTATTTCTTCTATTAATTAAATAATCTTAATTATTTAATTAATTCTCACTTTTCTTTATTCCATTTGATTAATTAAATAAACGCTTTTTATTTAATTATGTTATTAATTAACCTTATCCTTCTTATCAAATTAAATAAATTCTTATTTAATTTACTCTTTATCATATTTCAACTATAATTAAATAAATTCTTTTATTTATTTAATTATTCATTTAAATCCCTTCATCACTTAATTAAATAAATATTATTTATTTAATTATTCTTCAAATATCAAATCTTGAATTAAATGAATTATTTAATTCATTAATTCTATTTTAACGCATTCCTCTATATTTAGATAAATTTTGTGAGTTATCTAAGTATTCACTTTGACTCGACTCAACATCTATTTCAAATCGCTCAGTTAACTCTTGCTTTAATGTCTGAGTGGCGTTCTTGAGTAATCTCTTTGTCAAATCATTCAATTGTCCAGTGCTAACTCAATTGTGTGTACATGCGGATTAATTAAATATTCCTATTTAATTAATTAAATCTTGTGTGTGTATTCGAACATGAGTTGCTTTAATCAATCTTTATCTTTGTCATGCAAAGATAATTCTTCTATTTTCGAATACCAAACTGGAAGATTAAATCATTTATTTAATCTTTAATTATGTTTCTAATTGGTATAACTCATGTCACTACTGAGAATTATCAGAATGCATGACTAATCAGTCAATCTCAACCATCCGTTGATCTTTCAATCCTAGCCTGTCATTCGAATAATCAATTTTCTACAAATTGATCTATCATTCTTCATTCCAATCTCTCATGAAATCTTATGACTTTTGAGAGCACTTAATCTTGAATCTTCGATGTTTTGCTAAATCTTTATCATAGGCTATACTTGCACAAATTTACTAAAAATCTGAGGGCAATTATACTACACAAGCAAAATGGAGAAGGGCAATCGAGATGAATCATGGAAATATGTTTGAAATTGGTGAGATTGTTTCAGTTTTAATCACGTTTTTACTTTCCTTTGTTCTTTCTTGCTTAGCATTAGATTTGCATTTAGATGTGTATTGCATGTTTGCTCTTAATCTTTGTCTTGTGCACTTTCTTGGCGTTACAGCAACCATGCAAATCTCATAAGAAATGGAGAAACGTCAGAAGGAGGCTACTAAAGAAATGGATGAGGAACTTGAAGATCCCTTTAGGGATGACTACCATGAGCACCCAGAGCACAAGAACGTGACCATCGACGAGGTGGCATATGAAGAGGAAGGGTCACAGTCCTCAGAGGAAGATATCAGGGACCCCGATGCCAAGTATATAGTAGAGTCTTCTAACCAAGAGCTTGAAGAGGAGTTGTCCAAAAAACTCAAGGACGTCAGGGAGGAAGTTGAGAAACAACCTTCTAGAGAAAAGGAAGAAGTTGATGAGGACATAGAAGTATCGACAGGGCCTCCAGTAGGTGGACAAGACAAAATCCCTGATCAAAAAGAAGAAATACCTCCCAAGAAGGAGGGAAACAAAGAAGTTGAAGCTAAAGAAGAAGATAAGCCTAAAGAAGAGACTAAAATGAAAAAGAGTCTTGAGCCAAAATGCAATGCAAAGCTCGAGCGAGAAGAAGAAAGGGCACCCGAAGGAGAGGACAAACCTAAAGAAAATGTAGTTGCTATCAGACTACACGAAGAAAAGACCATATTGATCTAGGACTTAGATGAAGAAGAAAAGGAGAAAATAGAACAAGAAGCCTCAGACCATGAGGAAAGGGAGATCCAACACGCTCAAAGAGAAGAAGGTGATCATGAATCACCAAAGGAGGGATCTCAAATGCTTGAGTGGTTGGAAAGGAAACTACAAAATAAAACACCCGCTCTCGTGGATCCTAAGGAAAGACTGGAGGCTATCCTAGCACGAGCTCAAATAGGAATGAAGAAGGAAAAGAAGCCAATATTTTGATCCCACATCACAATGGATACGTCTGGATCAAGGACAGTGCAAATTGTGACCCCAATAGTAGATAAAGGAGAAGGGGTTAGCTATAATATCTCCACCATTGACCTAGGTACTACTACAAGAGAGAAAAAGATTGATCAACGCTAGGGATCAGTTGCCACGATTGTCCATCAGATGACCAAGGATCAATCCTCCAAGGAGGAATTGAAGGCACAAGTGGCGGATCTCACTACCTACATTCAGCAGTGGTCTTCTACTGAGGATCTATCAACGACTTCATTGGCTCCACCCCTGCTTTTTTCCAAAGAGCACATAAGCAAGCTAGAAAAGAGAAAGAACTAGACCAAGGCTATTGCAGAGTGGTTCCAGCGAGTGCTCTACAATGGTGATATGGGTATTGTCCATGTTGTCTGAACAGCCAACAAGTTTTGGGAAGTACAAAAGCAGCTTGAGGGCACATAGAGAGTTTGCAATAACTTCCCCAAACTATATAGGATTACATATCCCAAACTCGAGGATATCCTCAAGATGCCTAAGAAGACCTGGGAGAAGGATTTGGCCCTTGCAAAAGATGATTATTAGCTAGTGGAGATGTGGAAAATGGGCTTGGACCACTGAAGGGAAGTCCTAGAGTGAGTACTCCATGAAGTAGAACTCGACTTGGAATGGTTCAAGGAACATAGAAAAAACTTTGAGGAATATCTAAAGCTTATGACAGATTATGACATGCCCGTTGTCAAGCTAGACCCGGAGAAAATTAGGTCGTACTTCCACAAGAAAATGGAGAATGGTGCCACAGATTCATTAACACCGGACTTCATGGATTTTTTTCCCAAGCCTTTTCCCAGTCAGAGCAAGTGATCAAGCACACGCCTAAGTGTACAAAGAATTGGGAGTTGATTACTAGCAGGTCCAAGAAACTATCCTTCCAGGTACTTCAATTAGACATCCTAGAGTGGAATAAACTTTAAGCACTGATGGGTAAATTTGTGGAGTATGCCACTGTCTAGAAAAATCAAGGAAATCCTGTCATAGGTAATGAGTTCCTCATAGTTTAGCTGCAACCAAAAGGGAAAATCACTACAAGACAAAAATGCTACAATGATAGGCCACTAGAGGACAAAATAGGGAAAAGATAGAATGTATTTTAAATTGTAAAATATTGGGGATAGGTGAAACCCTAATTTTTAATGAATCTTGGCCACACAATGAGACTAAATCCTAGTCATTCATTTTGCTTTTTGAAAACTATAAATAGGGTGTCTCCTCTCATTTTCAAAGAGAGTTGAGTTGTAATGACATGCTACTAAAATTCTAATAGAAATTCATTGTTTTGGTGGATTCTTGAGTTTCCTTCATGTTTCATGATTCATCTCCTCATTTTTGATAGATTTGAGTAGATTTAATTTGTTGTTCCATGTATTTTGCATGCTTTTAGCAGTTTAGTGAATGTTGTTCATTGATGTTGAAGAATACTATTGTGTTGATGCCCTTGCTTATTCATGCTTTTTGTTGTTTGTTGATGATAAACAACAATGTAAAGCTATTATGAACATAGATTCATTGTTTCACTTAAAATTCATCTTTGATTCGTGCTTTATGGTGAATGAATAGCTAGAAATATACAAACCTTAGAAGATAGCACTAGTTTCATGATACTATTAGCTAATATGGTTAAGTAGAACTTAGTTTCAGGAAGGTTGTCCACTGTAGTATCCTCCATTATCAATTTTCATTGATAGTTGTAGGTCCAAGAACTTCCTCCTTTCCCTTCTCTTTTGACCTTTCTTTGAAATAGTAGTTTAGGTGAAGTTCTAGCATCATTGTAAAGCCAAATTTGATGATAAAATTGGAGTTTTAGACTACTATTTTGAACTTGCAACAATTTCCCATCATCTTCAAAATCTTGGGAACTCCATTTAAGGAACCATTCTCCATCCAACTTAACATACGTAAGGCTGCCCTGTGATTACCAGCAAATCACGTGAACCAACTGAGACATTCCAAGCAAGTCATGACCTGACACCCAAGAGACCTTGGGATAGTTTATTGCAACTTGTTTGTAGGAGATTGTGTTTCAAGAGAGGTGATGCACTTAGGCATTACCTGTGTTGAGAAGTGCTAAAACACCCATCAACACCACTCATCCCCTTCTCTTATTCTAATCTGGTTGTAGCCACTTTTAAGGTCAATCTTTGAAAAGTAACAAGCCCCTCCTAAACAGTCCATCAAGTCCTCCATTCTTGGTATGGGAAACCCATACCTTATAGTTATCATATTAATTTCCCTTGAATCAGTGCACATTCTCCAATCTCCACCTTTTTTAGGTGCCAACATAGTAGGGACAACACATGGTCTTAATCCTTCTCTAATGAGGCCTTTATCAAGCAATTATTGTATTTGTTTCCTTATCTCTTCATTTTGTTTAGGAGTCATTTTGTATGAAGCCTTATTGGGTAGGTTTTCTCCTAGTATAAATTCTATGTGGTGGCTCACATCCCTTATTGGTGGCAAAGAACTAGGTAACTCATCTACAACAATGTCTTGGTACTTATTCAACAAGGCTTGGACTTCCTTAGGTGCATCATCTAGCTTTGTTTATGTCATAACAAATTAAAGCATGATTATAATTACATCCCCTTGTCCACCTTCTTATTTCATTGTTTTCAAGAATTCTTTTTCCCCAACCAACATGAAACTTGACTCAACTTGTGTGTCTACATTTTTGTCTTGCAAAGGGGTGAGGTTAAATGAAACTCCATCCTTTTCAATCACATATGTATTTTTTTTCCTATCATTTTTTTCTTTTTCGTCATACTACCAGGGTCTTCCTAACATCAGATGAAAAATATCCATTGGGATGATGTCACACAATATCTTGTCTTTATACCCCCCAATATTGAATTCAACCCATGTTTGCTCATTCACTAGGACTTGTTAACCCTTATTCAGCCAAGAGACCTTGTAAGGTGTGGGGTGTGGGATTCTTTTCATCTTTAACTTTTCAACCATCTCTAAGGAAACCAAATTATTTATGGAACTGGAATCAACAACAACCTTACACATCTTACCTTAAGATTTGCAGGTGGTTCTAAAAAAATATTTCCTTTTTGGAGGATCCTTCACCACATGGACTTTGAGTAATATTCTTCTCATCTTCAGGGATTCTCCCATTTCTAGAGTAGCATGTTGAGGAGAGTTGAAATTCTCACAATTTTCCTCTTACACCAATTGTTTTCTCCTTTCACCACCATGTGATGTAGAAGGTTGTTTCTCCAAGCACTTCCATGCTTGATGGCCAAACTGATTGCACTAATAGCATCTTCCAGAGAAGGTGTTTGAAGCTCTACCATGTCCTCCAAATCTGCCTCTACTATTAGATCTCCTACCTTTGAAACCACCACTTGTCTCACGTTGTGCTTTTGGTGGTTTTCCTCTTCCTCCAAGTGTTCCTCTGCCCCTGAAGTTCCTTCCTCTGCCTCTACTTTGTTTTTCCTGCCTTCTTTTCAACTTCTCTTCTACCCTGACAGCTAATTGAAAGCATTATTCCACCATTCTATAGGTGGCAAGACTCAATTTATCTTGGATATTGAACCTTAACCCATTTATATACCTTGCTATCTTCTCAACTTCATCCTCAACATGACTTGCTCTAATGCTCAATTTATGAAACTCCTTTTTATAATCCAAGACATCCATTTCTTTTTGTTTGAGGTTTTGCAACTTCCTAAATATATGAATTGCATGGTCACCGGACAAGAATTGACTCTTGAGTTTGGACACCATTTTGTCCCATGAATTTATTTTGGGTTTGTTCTTCTTCACTCTCTCTTCCTGCACATAATTCCACTAGGTTAGGGCAAGGCTTTTCAACTTTTTTTTGGAAAACTTCACCCTTTGGTCATCTGCTACCTCTTCATATTCAAAATAGTTGTCAAGTGCATCAATCCAACCTAGCACTTCTTCACTATCTAACTTTCCTCCATACATTGGAAAATCCATCTTCACCTTAGGAGTGTCTCCTTTGACAGCCTTCAGCATCTTAAACATCCTCATCTCTTCAGGATCCAACTCTTTCTCATAGGATCCTCCTTGAGGGTTTTCATTCTCACCATCTTCCTCTTCCTCTCGGTCACTCTCATCTGCAGTGGCCTTACCTCTTCTTTGGTTTGTTTCAAGTGTTGCAAGTCTGGCTAAAAGAGCTTCTTGAGACTCCTTCATCAATTTTATTTCCCTAGCAATGACTACATTTCCCTTTGGAGGCATCTTGTTCCTTCAAATTGCAACTTTTCCTCAAATGACCAAAACCTATGCTTTGATACCAATTGATGCAAAGCAGGGTGGAGATTCTCTATTCAAACACAATTCAACAATCTTTTCAACTTGGGAACCCTAACTTGGCATTTTGTTCACAATTCCTTCAATTTTGCTTGTAGGTCACCATACAATGATTTTCAACAAATCTTTTAGAGAAGGTATCAAACCCATGGATGAATCACCATTCCTGATACCCTTTATGGCCTTTTTCAACATATCAAATTTTCATATGTGGTTTTTTTGTAACATCACCTTCTTATTTGATTGCTACACTGCCCTTAAGCCTTAGTAGGCATGTTTTACAAGGAAAATTCAAGGTAAACTCTATCCCAATCACAAATAGGACTTCAACTAGGTCACATGGGGTCTGAAACTACAATTTTTCTCAACTGAAACATCCACAAATTTTCCTATCAACAAAACCCTATCTCTAACCTCTACTCCTAATCCTAATACATAGTGATATTAGATTAGGGCTTGATCAAACACTGCCCTACCTCCATTCCCTACATCTACAAACCTAATAAACATGAAAAACACCCTAACTAATGCCATTCCACTGATTTGTAGCAAATTCCACTAGTGGAATGGTTCAATAATCCATTTTTTCACTCAAACCCTCTTAACTTAGGGTTTTCATACCACTTTCAGTAATATGCTTCTTAAATCCTTCAAACTCAATGAAAAATGCTCAAACTAGAACCAAAAGATAGCTAACTCATCCCTACATTAGTTCCAATAAGAATTAGCATATTTGCAGGTTGTACGGAGCCGTACAACTTCCTATAGTAGTAGAAAATCAATGTAAACACATAGAAAACAGAGTACTTCCTTATTGCTTGATATTCAATACACCTTCAGAACATTGTCTCAGCCAAATTAAGGCATATTTAAACCCCTGCAACTAAAAACCAACAGTCTCAAACTACCTTTTGAATAACTTGACCATTCACCTTCCAAATACAAGCCAAAATGCAAAGTTGTTGATGCAACATTTGCAACAATTAAAAAATATGACAACTTTATGTAAAATTGACCCCATGAGACTCTTAACATTAGAAATGGTCTAAATAGACCTTATTACATCAAATATGACTCAAAACACCAAAAACCCTAACATCTAACACCTTATTGCATGATGGAGCTAGGTGCACATGCACCAAAATTTAATATGTTTTCAAAGGCCTTAATGGGTGTCTAAATCTATAATTTGTTTCTCGGTATGAGATGGGGTTTGGAAATTATTCTTGTAAAACCTAGTTTGTTGTCCTACTAGGTTTAAAGGCAGTTTGTGTAGAAATTAAGTTTGTTTGAAGTGTAAATTCCTTGGTAAGGAGTTGATTGGTTGAGTTTTGAATTTGACACCCTGCTCTGCATCAAATTAGTATCAGAGCATAGGTCTAATCTGAAGAAGGGAGAGAAAGTTGGAAACAAGAAGGAAAGTGTGAAGCAAAAAGTGAACAAAATGCCTCCAAAAGGGAAAACCATTTCTAAGGAAGTAAATGAATTGAAGGACAAGCATGCTACAGAGATGAGAGAGTTGAAGGAGAGGCTTGTTGCTCTGGAAACAAGTCAAAAGAGAGGTATGATCATGGGTGATGAGAGTGACTCTGAAGAAGAAGAAGAAGAGGAGTCTAAAGAAGAAGAGGAAGAGGAAATGGATCCTAATGATTAGAGGATGGCTAAGTTGTTGAGAGCAGTCAAGGAAGATAAACCCAAGGTGAAGATTGATGTACCTAAATATGGAGGTAATTTGAATGATGAAGAAATTTTGGATTGGATTGCAACACTTGACAATTACTTTGAGTGTGAAGATGTATCTGAAGAAAAAAGGGTAAAGATTGCAAAAACACAAATGAAGGTTCATGCTTTATTATGGTGGGATTATGACCAAAATGAAAGGATGAAGAAAGGTAAGTCAAAGATTATTTCTTGGGACAGAATGGTGGCTAAAATTAAGGGTAAGTTCTTACCATTTGATTATGCAATTCAAATGTTTAAGAAACCTCAAGGTTTGAAACAAAAAGAAATTGATGTCAAAGCCTATACTGAAGAATTTTATAAGTTGATTATAAGGGTAGGTCACATGGAGGATGATGTGGAGAAGGTTGTTAGATATCTGAGTGGATTGAGATTCAATATTCAAGATGAGTTAACTTTGGAAAATGCAAGAATGGTTGAGGAGTGCTATCAAATTGTAGTAAGGGCTGAAGAAAAGGTATAAAGAAGGAAAGACAAACAAACCAAGGATAGAGGCAGCACCTCTAGAGGAAGAGGTTCATTTTCTACTCCAAGGCAGTCCTATGAAAGTCAAGAAGACACAAGCAAAGCACAAGAACAATTTGTTGATCAGAGAGGTAGATTTAGAGGAGGTAGATTAGGCTTTAGAGGCAGATTTGGAAGTCAAGGAAGAGGTTTCAAGGATTCACAGGAAGATGTTATCAATGCAACAAATTTGGACATCAAGCATGGCAATGCAATGAAGGTCAAGCCTCTAGCTCACATGGAGGTGAAAGAAGGAATCAATTGGTGCAAGAAGAGGATATTGAGAGTGTAAACTCTCCATCACAACATGTTGCTCTTGAAGTTGGAGAATCACTCATGGTAAAGAGAACACTCATCAAGGCATCAAAGGAGAAGGAGCTATCAAAAAGAAGGACACTCTTCAAAAAAACTTGTAAGTGCATGGGTAAGGTATGTAAAGTTGTGATTGATTCAGGAAGCACAAACAACATGGTTTCTAATGATATGGTTGAGAAACTTAGATTGCCTAGAATTCCACATGATACTCCTTATAAAGATTATTGGTTAAATGAGGGTCAGTATGTTTTGGTTAATAAGCAAGCTTGGGTGGAGTTCAATATAGGAGGGTATAAGGATAAAATTATACATGATGTGTTACCTATGGATGTTTGCCATTTGCTGCTAGGGAGGCCTTGGAAATTTGATAGGCATGCTTTGTACGATGGTAGGCGGAATACTTATGAGGTAAACAAATATGGAATCTCTTTTACTTGGACACCATTGATGGAGGAGGATAAATGACAAACAAAAGGGGCTAATATAATGATGGTTGGTAGAAAATAATTTGTAAAGGTAAATGAAGAGAAAAACATGGAGTTTGCAGCCACTCCTAGACTTGGAGATGTTATGACAGTAGACTTGAAGAATGATTCAATTTTGGAGGGAAATGATATTGGGCTAGTGTAAAAATATGATTTGTTGAAGGTCAAGGATGAATTGATTTTGGGGATGCAAGATTGGTTTGAGAAGAATGTTGATATGATGATGTAAAGCATGTTTTATTCATTACTTTCAAAAGAGGATAGTGGTCATTCAATTTTTTTCAAATCAAAGGTTAGTGAACCTAATGAAGCAACAGTCATAGGGGTAGAGCATCAAATGGAAGAGGTGAAAAATAGAGGTGAACAACCCAAGGCTAAACTACAAGGGAAAAAGAGAAAGTTTAAGCACACAATGGGAGAAAAGAAGGAAACTCATTGCAAGAGAGGAAGAGGCATGGTATTTAGAGGCAGATTTGACAACATTTCTAGATAAGGGGGGAACCACATATCATTCATCAAGGGAAGAGCAACATTCTCATGTGTAGAACCGGTCAAATCCAAAAGACAATGCTCATTTTCAGTACTTGATTCATTGGAAGGGATTTTTTGAGGGAGAAAACACTTGGAGGTAAAAGGATGCAATGAATACACATGGATTTTGTGTTGCAACACTGTCCTCAAGGGGACTTGAGTTCCTTTTGCTTGGGGAGTATGGTGCAGGGCACGTGGGCCTTCATGGTGTAAAGAGGGTTTAGTATGTTAGTTTCCTTGTGTTAAGTCATGTTTTTGTTTTTAAATAAGGTCTTTAAGACCATTTCAATTATTTTTAAGGGGTTTGGGGTCATTGTGTAATAAGTTGTTAGAAGTTGTCATTTTGCATAAATGTTGTAAAAAGTTGCATAGCAACTTTTGTATTTTTGAGCTTTAAGGAAGTTCAACGGACAAGGAGTTTAAAATTTAGTTTTTAACTATTGGGGTAGGCTTGAAAAGGCATAAAAATCCTTATTTCATCATTGAAGGGGGTTGTTGATGTAATTTTGAAAGTTTGAATAACAAAACTCTTGTTTTCTACATTTTGAAGGAAAAATTTGTTGCTACAGTAAATAGTTTGGCTTGTAAATGATCCTTTGTGCATTTAAATTGATGAAGGGATGAGTTAGCTTGATTTTGGTCTTTGTCTCATAATTTTTTATCAAGATTTGAGGATTTTATAGTAGATTTACTAAAATTGGTTATGAAAACCTAGGTTTTGGGGTTTTAAGAGCAAAATAATGGAAATCTCACCATTCCACTGATGAAAAGCTTTGATAAATGGTGGAATGGGGTTAGGTAGGATTTTTTTTGATTTTATGGTGTTTTAAGGAGTAGGGGAGGAGAATTTTTGGAAGTATGTTGATGCCCTAGGCTAAAAACGCTTATTTTGAGCAATTTTGATGCATAGAGGTTAGGGTTTGAATAAAAGCTCTTGGAAAGTGGTCTAAAAGTGTTGGAATAGTTGAGGTAGGTTACATTTGACATATTTGGGGTGTTGGTTTGAATAATGGAGGTTGGAAGTGTGTAAAACCAATAGGTGCCTATTTGCACGAGCCTAATTAGGCTTCTTGTAAAAGCGAGCAGCAGAAAATTGGAGGTCATGTTACAAAGTAACCCACCCTAAAAATTTGATGTAGATTAGGGTGGAGGTTCTCTATTCAAACACAATTCAACAATATTTTCAACTTGGGAACTCTAACTTGGTGTTTTGTTCACAATTCCTTTAATTTTGCTTGTAGGTCACCAAACAGTGATTTTTCAACATATCTTTTAGAGAAGGGATCAAACCCATTGATGAATCACCATTCCTAATACCCTTTATGGAATTTTGCAACATATCAAATTTTCATATGTGGTTTTTTTGTAACATAACCTTCTTATTTTGACTGCTATGCTGCCCTTAAGCCCAATTAGGCCTTTTTTACAAGGCAGCTTCAAGGTAAACTCTCTTCCAATCACAAACTTCTATTCCAGGACTTCAACCAGGTCACATGGGGTCTAAAACTACATTTTTTCTCAACTAAAACATCCAAAAATTCTCCTATCAACAAAACCCTATCTCTAACCTCTACTCCTAAGCCTAATACATAGTGATATTAGGCTAAGGCTTGGTCAAATACTCAGCCATTTTGACCACAAAGGGATTCAGAGACGAGGACTATGGCACCCTGGATAGGGCAGGGCTCTTTCACATGTCGGTATTCTCAAAAATTCGAGCCCACCAACCATTGCTAACAATGTTGATTGAGTGATGGAGCTCGGAGACCTGCACCTTCCTCCTCCTAACTAGGGAGATGAAAGTTACTTTGGAGGACGTATAGATGATCCTCTTATTACCGATCAGAGGACATCTTGTGAGTGTAGTGACTAGGAAGCTGATAGAGTGGAGCCTACGAGCTGTATTTGGGACTGTAGACCTTCCCCACACAGGGAAGGGCTTAGACATAGTTGGTTACATCAAGCTTGTGCCACCATTTTTGTTGTATCTATGTGGACTGATCAGTAAGATCCTCCTCCTAGATCAAAGTAGTCATTTTTTCACCCTCAAGTTGATTGGGGTTATTTGGCATATATTAGAGAGGAGGAGAGGACTGTATGCATGGGGACCTGCATCCTCGCACAGTTGTACAAGGACATGCATGTGGTTTTCTATCGACAAGTAGCCAATATTACACATGTGACACTGATGTAGGTGTGGGCCTGGCAGCATATCTAGATCACTCAACCAGATATTGTTGGAGCAGAGGAGAGGGGAGTAGAATTGTTGATTTCCTTCGAGTACCAGGGGATGAGGCACTATGTAGAGGTCCAGATTATTTCCTTCTAGTGTCGGGCTCTTGATGATTTGACCAATGATTAGCTTGTATGGAGGCCATATGTGGACTATGAATTCCACTTGTGGAGGGTGGAGGATGGAATGGAGAGGGGTTACATAATGTGCAAATGTTACCTGATTGGATGGGATCCCTATATCACTGAGATGTATAGGCCTAACCGAGTCACATGACAGTTTAGGTTCTGATAGGATATCCTCGAGCTAGAGAAAAGATACCAATGGATTAGTCGAGAGAGGCGTTGGGGTAGATCATGCCATCTGCAAGAGCACGACAGATGTGGGATCAGCTTGTAGAGGTGGGGTGGTCATGGAGGGGGGACCTGATGATGTCATCATGACAGAGAGGTATGTAGCTTGGTGGAGAGAGAGGCTACCAAAGGGGGTGACATTGATAGCATGGATGGTACAATCACCAATGCAGGAGCCAAAGGCAGAGGGAGAGGGAGAGGAGGAGGAGCAAGAGAGACCACTGAGGAGAGTGATCAGGCTAGAGAATGTGGTCATTGAGAAGGAGGAGGAGGAGATATAGGAGGTGGCGATGGAGGTGGGAGAGGGGATGCAAGATGGTGAGGAGGAGATTCTTGGTGATAGGGTGTTAGTGATATATCAACCACCACCGGAGGATGATAATGCAGCGAGACTAGCAAGA
>VDFB02353493.1:362004581-362089176 GCA_007258455.2 Sequoia sempervirens | reverse complement strand
GTATGATGAGCTTTCAAATTTTTCCGAGGTGGGTTTGTGCGGAATTTGGTGCTCTAATTGGTCGCCTAAGGGTTTCAAGTTTTGGTCTTTGAGATCTTGCAAAAATTCAAAAATTAAACTTGAAGAAACACGGCTAGGGTGATGAAAAACTCACCTGGTAGATTCAAAGAATCAAGATGAATCGAGAACTCAAAATCCTTCCTCAAAAGCGATGCGAGTCTCTAGAGTAATTATGAGAGAGGGAGTACCTAGAACAACGATAGTTTTGAATGGGAATGTCGGTGAAAATGATATTAAGGGTGGCTTAACTATTCATAGAAAATTTGACATTAATATCCTACATTAAATTCCATATAGCAGCCGGCAGGTTAGGTGAACACTTTCAATTGGTGGGAATGGCCGGGCGCGAGCGATAGTCAGTGGTTTATGTGGAAATAACAAAGGGAATGGTGATGGAGGATGTGCAACCTACGTGGAGTGGATGCTGACCGACCATACAAAGAAATAGTGAGAAAGAGAGGAATGAGAACCGTAGAGCAACCCATAGAAGCGGACTGCAATAGGGGAAGGTTAGTTTTAAGAGACCCTAAGAGGAAAACTACTAAGAGGGCTCAATGAAAGGGAGAAAAAGGAACATGAAATTTCAAGGGTGGGTGAGCGGGTCGAAGCAAGATGATAATTTGCCAATCCTTGATAGTGGGACTCAAAACAGGGGCATGCAAAAGCGAAAGGGCAAAGGGAAAAAAGTGACTTGATGAAATTGAAAAAAGGAGGGTCCCTTGTTCGAACAAGGTGTGTACTATAGGCACAAAAGTACTTAACTCTGGGAAGCAGCTCTGCCAAAGCGTTCTAAGGATAAAATTTATTCAAAACCTAAAATCCTTTGGTTTTCGCAGGACTAGGAACAGCTTCCCATAAGTGAACTACGAGATGTGAAGGAGAGCGAGGGATCCTTAAGCTGAATTAGATCACAAAAACATCTGAGAAGTGTGTGTATGAGTGCGTTCGATACCCTTTCTTTGGAAACTATAACAAATTATTGAAGCATTAATTAGGGCAAAAGCAAGTTACATAAATTGTCCTAACCTACAAAGTAACAGAACATTGCTCCACCGATGAGGCATCCCTTAACCACGATGGAGTTGTCACTATGACTCCACAAAAATTTATCTACTATCAATTGGGTGTCCATAGCCCCGATAGAGTTGTTCGCACACCAACATAGTTGCTTTATTTTCATTACTTTCTTTATTTTCTTTTTGAATATTTTCTTTTTAGTACTCTTTCTTTTTCTCATATGTGTAAGCATCAAAGCTTACGATTGGGTTTTGGAGATCATAGTGGTCAGCTTTGCTTGGAGGCGGGCCGGTAAGATTTTTCACTTGCTGAGCCCTCATAGCAGCCACTATATATGGCTCTTAGGCAATAGTTGGTGTATGTTTTAGGTACATGATGAGACAAGTGTAGAGAGTATTCAGCAAAGGGGGTCATGTTCTAGGTCAATTACGAGTTCAAATAAGGAAACCACTCCATAGAAGCGATCAAAGATAAATACTTGGGAGTGAATATTTATCAGAAGGACACAAAAAGTGGACAACAAAGTGAACAGTTCATCAAACCAACTATTAGCATCAAAACAAAGAACACCCTCAACAAAACAAAAACAAAGAGAGGAGCAACGTGAAACAAGAGGAAATCCTAAATAGCCTATATCTAGGTATTTACAAAGGCGAGGGCTCAAGCAAAGTAATGCTTGAGGTGCTTCCCGTTGATAGGAAATGAGACACATCTTCATGGGTTGGCGTCTTGACATGGAAAGCATTATCTCTAAGTTCGAGGAGAGAGGGTCTAAAAGGGGCCAAGCTAGAGCTTGTCGAATTTGTCATGTCCCCCTTTCTTTTCATGGGCCTTATCCCAACAAAGGACTAAATTATCAATTCTAAAGGCTTTGATTTTGGCTCGACAATCGAACCATCTTTTGACCACGCCTTGATGTTTGGAAAAAAATTCAATAGCTTGGTCGCAGACTTCTTCTAAGTGGATCATTTCAGCTAAATGGGCTTCTCAACAGTCTCCCTCTTCATAAAAGGTGTTGATAAAGTGGAGGGTGGGGATCTTGAGATAGATAGGAAACACGGGCTCCAAACCATAAACGAGATGGAATGGGGAATCACCCAGGGAGGCCTTGTGGCATGTACGATCTTCCCAAAGGGAAAAACCTAGTTGGGTGTGCCAGTCTTTGGGGTTCCTATCAAGCAGCTTCTTATTTATAGTGATCAATTTTTTATTTGTAGATTCAACAAGGCCATTGCCTTGAGGATAGTAATTGGATGACAACTTGAGGGATATTCCATAGTCAAAGGCCCAACTAGAAAATTTGAGTGAGGAAAAGGCAGGGCCATTATCATAGACGACAACATTGGGACAACCAAAATGATTCAAAATAAAGGTTTCAAGGAAATCAATAACCACCTTAGTAGTACATTGTCTACATGCAATTGCTTCTGTCCATCTAGTGCAATAATCAGAGGCAATTAGAATGTACCTATGACCCATAGAGGATGGTGGGCTTACTGGACCAAGGAAGTCGAGACCCCACTGAGCGAACGGTCTTACCTCTAGGACTAGTTACAACAGGACAATGACATTTCATTCTCTGGTTGCAGCAGTCTGGCACACATGGCAAGTTCAAGCATGATTGTGTGCATCCTTGAACACTATTGGCCAATAGTACCCAACCCACAAGATTTGATGAGTGGTGGAAGGGCCATATCCATGACCGGTGCCAAATTTATCATGAAACTCTTTTAATACTCATGTTGCTTCCTCTTTCCCAAGGCATCTAAGGTAGACCCCTTCATGATTCCTCTTGTATAGTATAGAGCCCTGCAGCATGTAGATGTTACTTTTCAGTTCGAGAGCACATTTTTTATTCAACAGGTAGTAGAAAATGTCATCATACCACTCTCCGGGAGAGACATCTTCAAGTTGATATTGCTGGACAGTGAGCTCGGGTCCAGCCTTAGCCAACGTTTCAGCTATCATTCAGGTGAGGGCCTACCCTCTTACTAACTTCATGGGCTGAATCTCCATGTCATATTCTTGCAGCAAGGTGACCCATTTTCCTCTTCTTTCATCCAACTCATTCTGCATTAGCAATGTCTTTACTACTGGGTCAGACACTATGGAAAATATCTTGTTCCATAAGATGTAGTGTCTAAATTTCTTGACTCCTCTAACTAGGGAATATGCTTGTTTCTCCACATTGTGATATCTCAGCTTTGCATATTTTAATGGTGCACTCATGAAGGAAATAGGGTGCTCACTTCCTTCATCATCCTTTTGGGTTAGTATGCTGGCACAAGAGTGGTTTGAAGCAAATGAATAAATGTAAAATGGTTTCAGGTAATCTGGGCTGACCAGTACGGGCACATTAGAAATTTATTTCTTGATTTCCTCGAAGGATTTCTTCACCTCTAGTATCCACTCAACTTTGGCATCTTGTTTTAGCATAGCATTGAGTGGCTTGACTACCTCAGCAAAGCCAGTGATAAATTTTTTGACGAAGTTTATCTTTCCAAAGAAATATTTCAACTCCTTTTTGCTGCCTAGGAGCTGAATCTTTAAGATATCCTAAATGCGCTAGGGGTCGATTGAGATTCCTTTCTCTAAGATCACATGGCCCAATAGCTTACCCTCCATGACTCCAAAGATGCACTTCTTTGGATTCAAGGAAATCCCAAATTCCTTGCACTTTTGAAAAACTTTGTATAATTCAGAAACATGATTGCCTCGCTTCTTCAAAAACACCATGAGATCATCCATGTAGATAATAATGCACTTGCCAATTAAATATTGAAAGGAAATATCCATTGCACATTGGAAAGTGGCACCAATGTTGATGAGCCCAAATGACATCCTTCTATATGCAAAGGTTCCCCACTTGGTGGTGAATGGTTTCTTGTGCCTATCCTCATACTGTACCATTACTTGATTGTACCCAGAGTATCCATCTAAGAAAGACATCATTTGAGATCCATTGACGATCTACAACACCTTATCCAATGAGGGCACTAGGTAATTTTCCTTCTCCGAAGCTCTATTTAGGTTGCGGAAATCTACACATAATATGATTTCTCCATTCTTTTTCCTGACCGAGACCAAATTGGCCACCCACATGGAGTGCCTAACTGGGAAGATAATTATGGCAGAAAACAACTTTTGAACTTCCTTGTAGATGATGGGTTCCAATAATGCATTGATGGGATGTTGTCATTTTCGAAAGGGCCGTACATCCGACTTGAGGGGGATAGTGTGCATAATGATCAAGGTGTCATATATTTTCAAATCTTCATAGCTCCAAGCGACCACGTCATGGTACCTACATAAGGCATCAATGATCCCTTTCTTCTCTTCAGGTGTGCACACCTTGCCAATAAAAATGTTCTTAATTTCCTCAGTTGTTCCAAGGTTATGAATGTCACACTAATTATTGATGGAATATTTCTTTGCTTGTTGATCTGTGTCTCTGTCTGGTCTAAGTCAAATATACATTCAAGTTGGACCACACCCATGTGAATTGTGTTCGTCTTGAGGTTGATGACCACTTCTATATCTAGTTTAGCTTCTTCAGGCTCAATCTCATCAATTATCTGGGTTGCAAATACATCGGAGCTAGTGATGAAGTCTAGGATGTGCTTGTTGTCATTGAACACTTGAAAGTAGGTAACATTGTCTGGCACTGAAGGGGTGGAGGTAAGCTCAATAGTGAACCTTTTGAGGTTAGACAGTGATAGAGGTTGAAGGGTACTGGCTACTTGGGCCAAGGCATCAGCGGTATGATTCTTACTTTGAGGGATCAACTGAATATTAAATGCATCTAAGCTCTCTAAAAGATCCCAAACCCTATGCCTGTAATTTTCTAGTCTTCTGTCATGGCAGGAATACAACTTCCTGACTTGCTTTATTACTAACTCTGAGTCACTAAAGACTTGCAACATTTTTACCTTCTTCCTTAGAGCCATTAGAAGACCATGGACTAGTGCTTCGTACTTCCCTACATTATTTATGTAGTAAAATTGAAGCCTATGAGCAATGAAATAGGTCTTACTTGTGGGGCTGATGAGTTCGAACCCAATTCCCACTCCTTGCTTGGACTTGGACCCATCAAAGTGCAGTGTCCAAAACTTGGAGGACTCTTTAGCTCCATCGCTAATTATACATTCATCTTTCTTCGGTTGCACACTTGCATATGTAATTTCGTGAAAAGGTACAAAATCAACATTGCTATGGTCAGGCTGTCCCATTCAGGGTTCCTTCTTTGGTGAAATTTTGTCACTGATTTGAGAAAATGTTGTTTGAAAAAGGCAACATTCAAATTCTAAATGGGTAGCATTGTGGACCCTACACCAACTGGGCAACAAGAGCTCTTGGAAATCCATCCTTGCTCCTAAGCTGAGCTGATCTTGCACACACTTTTCAATAAATTCTTGGAACCTATCCAATAATCCCAAGTTGCCACTGTCATTGGATTCCTCATCATCTGACTCAACCAGGACCTCGGTGCTCTAAGGTGCATCAGTTAAATTAGCAAGGGGACTACACAACATGAGGAGAACTTCTTTGGTCACCTCCTCTTCTTGAAACTCTAATTCTGATTCTTTCTGATAGGCCACGAGAGAGTAATTTCCAAGTTTTGTTTAAGCAAATGACACCTCATTGGTGTTGTTGTACTATGTAATCATAAACTTCATGCGTGGTTCTTGGTCTATGTGGATCTGGTTTGGAAGGCCCTTCCATGGCATCCATAAGTGAGAAAAGTTGGTTGCAACATAACCATTCAATTCCCTAGTGAAATCTCCTCCCAAAATTATGTCGTATGTGTCAAGAATATTAGCAACTTGAATGTCAATGACTTGCTGCATTCTCAAGTCGGTAGAGATCTTCATAGGGATCTGGTTGATTTCATGAACTATATTCACCTTGGTTTTATCCAGTTGGGTCACCTTCTGTCAGGAAGGAGTGGGGACTATTTCCAATGCTTTACATACAACAAGAGGTATGACATTGGCCAATGCTCCTGAATCGAGCAAGCAGTTGTGTAGGTTCTTCCCAAATATTCTTACAGTAGTGAGGAAGGGTGGTGTTTCTAACTTCCCCTTGAACAAGCCAATGGGTGTGTCTGCCTGGGCTACTTGATTTCTATCTTTGTCATTGGTCTTGTCCTTGGTTGGAACTTGGTTTTGTTCTTTAGCGGGTTGCTTTCCCGTTTTCTAATTCAAAGGTGTATCTATTTTCTTTCCTAAGATTTCTTTGATCACAGGCTCATGTTGTGACTCGTCAAAGGAGACTCTCTTGGCAGGTACCTCTTGTGTTGATTTTGAAGAGGCAGTCCCATTAACCATTCTAAAGAAAGCATTCCTAACCACTAGGACTTTGAGCAATTTAAAAGCTGACAAACTGATTTTAACCTTCTTAAATTCTTCAACTACATATTCGCCCATTTGTTCAATTTCAACCTTGATGGGTTTTCCTTGGGAAGAGCTAGCAGACTGGTTTTGCATTTGATTTGGCTGTTTGTTTTTGTTAAAGTATTGAGTGGGTACATGGGGGTAACTTGGGTTGTTGCTAGCGTTTGGGTTAGGTGGACTACTAAAATTATTAGGTGGAATAGAGGTCATGAAAGGCCCTCCTGCTTGCCTATTTCTTAAGTTATACAGGGTTGCACTTTGGTGAAACATCTGGACCTCATCCTCACATGACTCCTCTTCATCTATTGGACCATTGTCTATTGAAGTGAAGAGCTGAGATAGAGTGTCTTTGTTACTCACCTCTTTTGTTTCTTTGACCTTTGTGGTAGCGATCTCCTTTTCAGGTGCATTGCTTTCACTTTGTAGGAACAAAGCTTAATTGACCACGAGCACGAAAGACTCATACGGTTTGGAGGGGACTATGTCTAGGAAACCAACATTGTCCACAGTATTATGAACCTCCACTCTAAAGATCTCTACAGCTGTGTGGAACTCTGTGCAATCTAATTTAGAATGCCTATTTGTTTTGTGGATCCGACACCATCCCGACAAGGCTGCCTTGGCTAAATATACCCCACTAGTTGTCTTCTCTGTGTTGTAGGAAGTTCAAGAGGGGTAGGAACACCTCCATTATTTGGCCTTATATTCCATGTCTGGTTCTATCTCTATGAAGGCATCCTTTCAAAGCTCTGGTTGGAATTTTGTCCTCTTTCATAATTGTGCTCGGATAAGGTACCCGTATCACGGTTATCTCTATTGTCTCAATTGAGGTTAGCCTGAATGCTTCATTGAGAAGCCTATAGTTGGTTGTTCTGATTTCTCAAGTGTGTCATCTCCATTAACATTTTCTTGATCTTCTCTGTGTTTTTCGGCTATAGATCTTGGTTTTTAAGGAAGATCGACTTGACTATTGGCTAGTTTTGCTGAACAGGCAGGAATTCAGGTCCTTGTAGATATTGAGGCACTTGAGATTGCTATGGATAAACTTGTTGTTGTTGTGGTTGTAAGTATTGAGGCACGAGAGGTACCTGGTTCAATGGTTGTCCTAGATGAGGCACCATGGGTAGCTGTGGAACTTGATTCATAATAGGTGTTTGATGTGCCAAGGCTTGAGTAAGTCCCTAAACTTGCATTGGATGAGCGACCGGTCCCAAAGAAGGCAACAGGCTGGATTTTTTTTCCCCAAGTTAGTCTTGGCTATGACCACTGCAGCATAGGCATCTACCAATATGGTGGGTGGTGGGTGCATTTTCTTTACCAGCGCGGATGTGAGGTTGTCTAGGATATCATAGTAGACCAATCTAGCTGAAGGATCATCAACCACTTATGGAGCTTGCAATCTTATATATGCATGATGAAATCCATCATTAAAGGAGCTGATTGGTTTGTTGACTTTCCTCCAAGCAACCATGAATTGTTGATATAGCTCAGAAGGGCTAACCGGAATCTTGTATTTCTGCAAGAATTAGTTCTTCAATAGGTTCCAAGAGGTGATGGAGCCTGTTAACAAGTTGATGTACCAATAAAAAGATTCTTCTCCCAAGGAATAAGGAAAGAGTTGGCAAGCCACGTCCTCATGGTCTATTTGCATGTCCTTCAAAGTTGTTTGAAAGATCTTGATATGTTCCTCTACTATCCTCTACAGATCGTGGGGATGAAACTTCATGCAAAAACCCTCTGGATTCTTTGGCATGTCATGATAATCATTGAAGGACAACGGAGAAGGATTGTTACCTAGCCAAGCCATGGAGGGAGGAAGAGGTCATATTTGCTATACAACAGTAACTTGGGGCCGCAAAGGAACAACAACACTTGAGGAAGCTCCTTGGACTTGAAGGGCTGGGGCTGGGGAAGCTCCCTGGCCGTGGGAAGTGAGCAGTTGGAAGGTAGCTTGGGGCAGTTGAGAGGAGGAGATGGATGCTGGAAAAGAAGGATGAGTGTGGTGCGAAGGGATGGAAGGGAGAGGTGGGGACAAAGGTGAAGTGGATGGAGCAGATGAGGTTGATGAAGTTGCTTCCCCTCTTTTAGCTCTCTTAGCCTTGGTAGGGGGAGGTAGCTCTTGAAATTCCCCTTTATTTGGTGTGGATCTTAAAACTCCGTGGAGTCTTTTAGGGGAGAATGAACCAATTCAATCTAGCTTAACAAAAAGGAAGCTCTGCTTCTAGTGCCAGTTCTGTTGATGGGTGTTTTAGCACTTCTCAACACAGGTAATGTGTAAGTGCATCACCTCTCTTGAAACACAATATCCTACAAACAAGTTGCAGAAACCTATCCCAAGGTCTCTTGGGTGTCAGGTAATCAAAGGGAAGCCTTATCTATGTAAAGTTGGATGGAGAATAGTTCCTTAAATGGGGTTCCCAAGATTTTGAAGATGATGGGAAAGTGCTGTAAGTTCAAAACAATAGTCTAAAACTCCAGTTTTATCATCAGATTTGGCTTTACAATGATGCTAGAACTTCACATAAACTACTATTTCAAAGAAATGTCAAAAGGGAAGGGAAAGGAGGAAGTTCCTAGACCTGCAACTACCAATGAACAGTGATAACGAAGGATACTATAGTGGACAACCTTCCTGAAACTAAGTTCCACTTAAGCAAATTAGCTAACAGTATCATGAAACTAGTGCTATCTTCTAGGTCTACAGATTTTCAACTGTTCACTCACCATAAATCACAAATGAAAGATGAATTTTAAGTGCAAAAATGAATCTATGTTGAGACTAGCTTTACACTGTTGTTTATCATCAACAAACAACAAAAACCATGAACAAGGAAGGGCATCAACACAACAGTATTCTTCAGCATCAATGAACATCATTCACTAAACTGCTAAAAGCATGCAAAATACATAGAACAACAAGTTAAATCTACTCAAATCTATCAAATCTATCAACTATGAGGAGATGAATCATGAAACATGAAGGAAACTCAAGAATCCACCAAAACAATGAATTTCTATTAGAATTTCAGCAGCATGTCATTACAACAACTCAACTCTCTCTTTGAAAATGAGAGGAGACCCCCTATTTATAGTTTTCAAAAAGAAAAATGAATGGTCATGATTTCATCTCATTATGTGGCCAAGATTCATTACAAATTAGGGTTTTTCCTACCCCCAATATTTTACAATTTAAAATACATTCTTTGTCTTTTTCCCTATTTTGTCCTCTAGTGGCCTATCACTATAGCACTTTTGTCCTATAGTGATTTTCCCTTTTGGCTACAACTACACTATGAGTAACTCATCATCTATGACATGATTTCCTTGATTTTTTTGGACAGTGGCATACTCCACAGATTTACCCATCAGTGCCTGAAGTTTATTCCACTCTAGGATGTCTAATTGAAGTACCTGGAAAGATAGTTTCTTGGACCTGCTAGTGATTAGCTCCCAAGTCTTTGTACACTTAGGCGTGTGCTTGATTATTTGCTCTGAATGGGCAAAGGCTCAAGCAACAAAATCCATGAAGTCTAGTGTTAATGAATCTTTGGCCCCATTCTCCATTTTCTTGTGGAAGTACGACATAATTTTCTCTAGGTCTGGGTCGACATCGAGCATGTCATAATCTGTCATGAGCTTTAGATATTCCTTGCAGTCTATTTTATGTTCCTTGACCCACTCCAAGTCAAGTTATACTTCACGGAGTATCCGCTCTAGGACTTCCCTTCGGTGGTCCAAGCCCATTTTCCACGTCTCCACTAGCTAATAATCATCTTTTGCAAGGGCCAACTCCTTCTCCCAGGTCTTCTCAGGAATCTTGAGGATAGCCTTGAGTTAGGGATATGTAATCCTATATAGTTCAGGGAATTTATTACAAATTCTCTCTCTACCCTCAAGCTACTTTTATACTTCCTAGAACTTGTTGGCCGTTCAGATGACATGGCCAATACCCATATCGCCATTGTAGAGCACTCGCTGGAACCAATCTGCAGTAGCCTTGGTCTAGTTCTTTGTCTTTTCTAGCTTGTTTATTTTCTCTTTGGAAAGAAGCAGGAGTGGAGCCGATGAAGTTGTTGATAACTCCTCAATAGAAGACCACTGCTAAATGTAGGCGGTGAGATCCACCACTTGTTCCTTCAATTCCTCCTTGGAGGATTGATCCTTGCTCATCTGATGGAAAATCATGGCAACTGATCCCTGGAGCTGATCAATCTTTTTCTCTCTTGTAGCAGTACCTAGGTCAATGGTGGAGATATTATAGCTAAACCCTTCTCCTTTATCTATTACTAGGGTGGCAATTTGCACTGTCCTTGACCCAGACACATCCATTGTGACAGACTCTCAGCTTTTTTTCCTTCTTCGTTCCTATTTGAGCTCATGCTAGGACAGCCTCTGGTCTTTCCTTAGGATCCATGAGAGCGGGGGTCTTCTTTTGTAGTTTCCTTTCCAACCATTCAGGTATTTGAGACCCCTCCTTTGGTGATTCATGATCACCTTCTTCTATTTGAGCATGTTGGATCTCCCTTTCCTCATGGTCTAATGCTTCTTGTTCTATTTTATCCTCTTCTTCTTCATCTGAGTCTCAAATCAATATGGTATTTTCTTCATGTAGTTCGGTAGCAGCTACGTTTGGAGCAGGTGACCTCAAGGATATTTGGAGCTCCACCATTTGGAAGAACGCTGGCATAACAGAAATCCACAAATGAAGCCCCGCATTGCAAGACCCATAGGAAGTAAGGACGGTTTGGATTAGCTCTTAGATATAAACTTCGCTTAGAAAGATGCGGGTGGGGACCTATGGGAGGATGTCAAGTAACGACCATTTCAAATCGACAAAGATGGGGTGGTGGCCCGCAAATGGCAGTTTGCACCGCCAAGCCTACATTGGTATTTAATTAGTCGCTCTCACTCTCGGGGCTGAAGGGGAAATGGATGGTACGGGGTCCGCAATGTAGATAGAGGGGGCCTCAAGGCCATTTGTAAATAGCAGAGGGAAGGCAGCACCCCGCAACGGGCGACCGCATAGGCGGGTCTACAAACGACCTAGGCATTGATCGTTCATTCTTCAGAGGACTGGATGGAAAAGGCGAGTTCAGGCTCCACCATGTGGAATGTTGGAAAGACATGAATGTTTAGAAATGATGGTCACATAGAGGTGGGCCATAGGCGGCGGCCCACAAAGAACTG
The DNA here is from genome assembly GCA_007258455.2 of Sequoia sempervirens. Classification (NCBI taxonomy): domain Eukaryota; kingdom Viridiplantae; phylum Streptophyta; class Pinopsida; order Cupressales; family Cupressaceae; genus Sequoia; species Sequoia sempervirens. Next base: position 362,077,519 of record VDFB02353493.1, on the reverse strand, counting down.
CCCGCAAGGTGCTTTTACTTAGAAATTTTTTGATGGAGGCCTGGGGGGAAAATACATCGTCGGGGTCTGTATAGCGGATGGGAAAACGTCATCGGTCGTTTGACAGATGAAAATGAGGAGGGGGCGGCCCAAAGATGGACCCCCACATGGTTGGACCCGCAACATGTTTATACTTGAGTTTTTGTCTGGTGAGTCTAGAGGGTGAAGGAGATAGCAGGCCCTGCGACGCAAAAAGCAGTATGGTTCTGGCCACTTGTGATGGAGCTAATAACGACAACAAGGAGATGGTGGAAGTTTGTAGAGAGCAGCCCATGATTGAGAATTCAGTGCTTCGATAAGTTTAGCAGATGTAAGTGTTGCGGAGCCTGTAGGGTGGGGCGGCGAGGTCATATGGTGGTTTAGGAAATAGTGATAGGTGTGGTGCTGCCTGTATGTGGAAGTCGATAAATGCGGACCTGTAGGGGCTTTAGACTTCTGCTTTATCTTCACTTCCATAGACTGCGACGAAGGGCCGACATCCGCCCATGTGAGCAGACCCGCCTAGGGCAAAGGCTTTAGGTTTCATGGCTAAAGTTCAAACAACGAAAGGAGGGTTGCGGGCTGCAAGGGCATGAACACCCTAGTGAAGAATAGCGGCTGAGGCATGAAGTTCCACATGATCTTTGGGGCCGCGTATGATGAGGTTTCAAATTTTGTCAAGGTGGGTTTGTGCGGAATTTGGTGCTTCAACTGGTCACCTAAGGGTTTCGAGTTTTGGTCTTTGATATCTTGCAAAACTTCAAAAAAAAATTGAAGAAATGCAGCTAGGGTGACGAAAAACTCACCTAGCAAATCTAAAGAATCAAGATGAATGCAGGGCTCGAAATCATCCTCCAAGCGATGCAGGCACGATGGTGGCGGAGGAAACTGGAGTACTGATAGTTTTTGACTAGGAATGTTGGTGAAAATGACAGGGAAACTTAGCTATTTATAGAAAATTTGACATTAATTGCCTACATTAAATGTTGTATGGCGGCTGGCATGGATGGGGAACATACTTTTCAAAATAACCGGTGGCAGGAATGGTGGAGCCCGCGATGTGGGTGATATCCAAGTGATTGCTGCTTGGTAAGCCGACGAAGGGAATGACGATGGAGGATGCAGAACCCACCACACGAGAGGATGCCCCAAATCGGTCATCATAGAAATGGCGAAGGAGGGACAAAACCCCGCCAAGAGAAACCCGTAGAGGCAGACCCACAACTAGGGAAGGATGCCAGTTTTAAAGACCTAAGGAAAATTGCCAAAGGAGCTTTGTGAAGGCAAAAGACATGAAAATTTCAAGGGTGGTGAAACTTGGTCAGATTGAGATGATAATTTTATGAATCCTTGACCAATTGGGACTCAAAACAAGGGGCACACAAAATGAGGCGAAGGAAAAAAGTGACTTGACGAAAGAAAAAAAAGGAGAGGGTCCTTGTTTCGAACGGGGTGTGTGTGCTATTGGCACAAGTGGAAAACTGCTTTCATAACTAATGATGGGTTGTATGAATGGATGGTAATTCCATTTGGCCTTTCAAATGCACCAAGCACTTTTATGAGACTAATGAATGAAGTTTTAAAACCCTTCATAGGAAAGTTTGTAGTTGTCTACTTGGATGATATTCTTGTGTTTAGTAAGACTAAAGAGGAACACTTGCAACATTTGGACATGGTGTTGAAGAGGTTGAATGAAGAAAAGTTGATGATCAATTTGAAAAAGTGTAAATTCATGAAGGAGGAGTTGGTCTACCTTGGTTTTGTGATTTCAAAAGGCACTTTGAAGATGGACCCCAACAAGGTGGAAGCAATTTTGAACTAGCCTACTCCAACTTCAGTCAGTGAGGTAAGAAGTTTCCACGGCCTAGCTAGATTTTATAGAAAATTTGTGAGAAATTTCAGTCATATCTACTCTCCAATGATTGATACAATCAAAGGGGATAAAAGGAAAAGGTTTATGTGGTCTGATGAGGCAGGAAAAAGCTTTCAAATTCTGAAACAAAAGATAGGACAACAACCCATCTTAGCATTGCCTGATTTTAGCAAGGTGTTCACAATTGAATGTGATGCAAGTGGGTATGCAATTGGATTAGTCTTGAGCCAAGAGGGAAAACATGTAGCATTTTTTAGTGAAAAGCTTAATGGGGCCAAGAAGAAGTATTCTTCTTATGACTTGGAATTGTCTACCATGGTACAATCATTGAAAAAGTGGAGACACTATCTCCTTCCTAAAGAGTTTATTGTTTTTACTGACAATCATGCTTTGAGTTTCTTAAGCAGCCAATAAAAACTCAACAACAGACATGTGAAGTGGGTGGAGTACCTACAAAGCTACACTTTTACCATAAAACACAAAAAGGGGTAGTCAAACAAGGTGGCAGATGCTTTGAGTAGAAGGCAAATGTTGGTGCAAGAAATTCAACTCCAAAGTGTAGGTATTGATGCTTTGAAAGGTATGTATGAAGGAGATGATGATTTCAAGGATGTTTATACTATTTGTAATCAGTTCAAGGGCACTTTCCATGAATAATATTCTAATTTCTTGATACAAGATGGCTTATTGTTTAAGGGTGCTCAGTTATGTATTCCTAAATGCTCTATGAGGACTAATCTAAATAAAGAGAAGCATTGTTCCAACTTAGGGGGTCACTTTGGTGTGGATAAAGCCTTGGAGTAGGTAAGAAGGTATTATCATTGGCCAAAGATGCAAAGTGATATCAAAAATTTTGTTGAAAATTGTGTTATTTGTCAAAAAGCAAAGGGTTCTAATACATATGCAGGTCTTTACCAGCCTTTTCCAATTCCAAATAGGCCATGGGAATCCATCAACATGGATTTTGTGTTGGGGTTACAAAAAAATCAGAGGGGGTTTGATAGTGTATTTGTTGTTGTTGACCGGTTTAGCAGAATGGCTCATTTTATACCCTGTAAATGCACAAGTGATGCTTCATACATTGTTGGGTTGTTTTTCAAGGAGGTGGCCAGGATTCATGGATTACCATTAAAAATTGTTTTTGATAGGGACAATAAATTTGTAGGTCACTTTTGGAGAACCCTTTGGAAGAAATTGGGAACCAACTTGAAATTTAGCTCTGCCTATCATCCACAAACAAATGGGTAGACTAAAGTTTTCAATAGGATCCTTGGGAATCTTCTCAGATGTTTGACAAAAGAGCATTCACAAAAATGGGATTTCATTCTTCCCCAAGCTGAATTTTCCTATAATGATTTTGTCAATAAAAGTGTTGGGAAAATCCCATTTGAAATTGTCTATGGATTGAAGCCTAGGGGAGTCTTTGAACTTAGAGATTTGAGTGGTATGGAGAGAAGGAGTGCTGAAGGAGAGGAATTTGTAGTTGCCATGAAAGACATACACCAGCAAGTGAAAGAGAACCTTCAAAAGAGTGTGGAAAAGTACAAGAAACATGTAGAATTGAAAAGAAGAGATGTTCAGTTCAAGGTGGGAGACTTGGTATTAGCTCATTTGAGGAAAGAAAGGCTACCAAAGGGGAAATATACAAAGCTACAGATGAAGAAGATTGGGTCATGTAGGGTGGTCCACAAATTTGGAGCAAATGCCTATGAGATAGAACTCCCTCATGGAGTGGTTATCTCTCCTATTTTCAATGTTTCTGACCTTTATCATTTTAAGGGATTTGTGATTGTAGGTGAAGAATCAGGTACATCAAGAGTTCTAGATGAAGATTGGGTCAAGGACTTACCACCAAGTCAACCATTGAAGCTTGAAAGCAGTTTGGACACAAAGGAAGTAAATAGAACTAGGCACAAAGTGTACAATGAGTACCTAGTGAAGTGGAAAGGCCTTCCAATGGAGGATGCCACCTGGATGAGAGAATAAGACAATAGGAAACATGGCACAATAGTTCAAGATCTAATCTCAAGTGGGGCTTGAGATTTTGTTCTCCCCGGGTGTATGGTGTAGGGGTACCTAGCTCCATCATGCAAAAAGGTGTTAGATGTTAGGGTTTTTGGTATTTTGAATCATATTTGATGTAATAAGGTCTATTTAGACCATTTCTAATGTTATGAGTCTCATGGGGTCAATTTTAAATAAAGTTGTCATATTTTGTAATTATTGTAAATGTTGCATCAACAACTTTGAATTTTGGCTTGTATTTGGAAGGTGAACAATCAAGTTATTCAAAAGGTAGTTTGAGACCGTTGGTTTTCAGTTGTAGGGGTTTAAATATGCCTTAGTTTGGTTGAGGAAATGTTCTGAAGGTGTCTTGAAGATCAACCAATAAGGAAGTACTCTATTTTATGTGTGTTTACATTGATTTTCTGCTGCTACAGGAAGTTGTACGATTCCATACAACTTGCAAATGTGCTAATTCTTATTGGAACTGATGTAGGGATAAGTTACTATCTTTTGGTTCTAGTCTGAGTGTTTTTCATTGAGTTTGAAGGATTTTAGAAGCCATTTACTGAAATGGTCTGAAAACACCTAAGTTAAGAGGGTTTGAGTGAAAAAATGGATTATTGAACCATTCCACCAGTGGAATTTGCTGCAAATCAGTGGAATGGCATTAGTTAGGGTGTTTTTCATGTTTTTTAGGTTTTTAGATGTAGGGAATGGAGGTAGGGAAGTGTTTGATTAAGCCCTAGCCTAATATCACTATGTATTAGGCTTAGGAGTAGAGGTTAGAGATAGGGTTTTGTTGATAGGAGAATTTGTGGATGTTTCAGTTGAGAAAAATGTAGTTTTAGACTCCATGTGACTTGGTTGAAGTCTTGGAATAGAAGTTTGTGATTGGGAAAGAGTTTACCTTGAAGTTGCCTTGTAAAACAGGCCTAATTAGGTTTAAGGGCAGCACAACAGTCAAAATAAGAAGGTGATGTTACAAAAAAAACACATATGAAAATTTGATATGTTGAAAAAGTCCATAAAGGGTAGCAGGAATGGTGATTCATCCATGGGTTTGAGGCCTTCTCTAAAAGATATGTTGAAAAATCAATGTTTGGTGACCTACAAGCAAAATTGAAGGAATTGTGAACAAAACGCCAAGTTAGGGTTCCCAAGTTGAAAATATTGTTGAATTTTGTTTGAATAGAGAACCTCCACCCTGCTCTACATCAAATTTTTAGGGTGGGTTACTTTGGAACACGACCTCCAATTTTCTGCTGCTAAGCTTTTACAAGAAACCTAATTAGGCTTGTGTAAATAGGCACCTATTGTTTTTACAAACTTCCAACATCCACTCTTCAAACAAACACCCCAAACATTGCAAATGCAACCTGCCTCAATTATTCCAACCCTTTCAGACCACTTTCCAAAAGCTTTTATTCAAACCCTAACCTCTATGCATCAAAATTGCTGAAAAACAAGTTATTTCAGCCTAGGGAATCAACATACTTGCACAAATTCTCCTCCCCTACTCCTACAAACACCATAAAATAAAAATAAATCCTACCTAACCCCATTCCACCAATTCTCAAAGCTTTTCATCGGTGGAATGGTGATATTTCCATTATTTTGCTCTCAAAACCCCAAAACCTAGGTTTTCAAAACCAGTTTTAGTAAATCTACAATAAAATCCTCAAATCTTGATGAAAACTAATGAGACAAAGACCAAAATGAAGCTAACTCATCCCTTCATAAATTTCAGTGCACAAGGGATCATCTATAGGCTGTACTATTTGTTGTAGCAACAAAATTTTCCTTCAAAATTTAGAAAACAAGAGTTTTATTATTCAAACTTTCAAAATTACATCAACAACCCCCTTCAACGATGAAATTTGGATTTTTATGCCTTTCCAAGCTTTCCCCAACAGTTAAAAACTAACTTTTAAACTCCTTGGCCATTGAACTTCCTTAAAGTTCAAAGATACAAAAGTTGCTATGCAACTATTTACAACATTTATGCAAAATGACAACTTCTAACAACCTGTCACACAATGAACCCAAACCCCTTACAAAAAATGGAAATGGTCATAAAGACCTTATTTCAAAACAAAAACATGACTTAACAAAAGGACGCTAACATACTAAACCCTCTTTACACCATGAAGGCCCAAGTGCCCTGCACCAACTTAATTAACTTGTGATTAGGATGTGCACACCACTAATTGTGGTTAGTGTCACATCCTCCATAATTTTCCACTTGCCTCTAATCCTATCATTAACCCGCCTAATCATTTGCACAACCACTAATCATAATTAATTAGTCCCTAACCTAAGTCTCTTTCCAATTATGGCAAGAGTACCTAAGTCAACCTTCTTAAATGCTTTCTCCTTTTGGAGAAGCAATCCCCATCCCCCAAGAAATTTTTAATTCCTTTTGTTTTCCCAACATGCCAACTTGGAAATTTTAATTCCAATTATTCATCCAAGGCATCCCATGTGGAATTTTAAATTCCACTTTATCTTTCCCATATCCTTGGAGGAATTAAAAGATAATTTATAATCCCCCCCCAATATCCTAATGTCCTTATAAGGGGAATTAAAAATTCCCCTTGTTCTTCCCAACACCCTTTTTCAAAATTTAGAAGGATTTGACTTGTCATATCCTTCCATCATTTGGGGAAGGATAAGATAGGTGAAGCCTTTTCCTCTCCCCAAGATACTTCAAAGTACCTCCACATGGGAGCCACCTCATCTCCATGTCATTTCACCCTCTCCACCTAGCCTGCCACATGTCTCCACCACATGTGTTGAGATGCCTCAAAGCATCTCAACCATTGATCTCCAAAGCTAGGGTTAATCCTAGCCCTTAATCTCATTCTCTCCAAAATGGCTAAATACTTAGCCAATTTCATTTTTCATTCTAACACATAGCATTTTGCACACTTAGCCTTCACATTCTCAAACACTCAATACCTCTATTATTGTAACTTTTGAGCTCTTATTATGCATTTTAATCCATTTTCATCACTCTCATTGCATTCATCTCACATCCACCATCATTTTAAGCTAGGTTACATAGCATTTGATCACATAAGGAGCATACATATCAACTCAACAAAGGGCCAACCAACTTATCAATTTTGACAAGGTAAAATTTTTATTTGTGTTCTTATTTTCTCTTGTCAAGATTCAACTAGGCTAATCTTGAGGTGTTGTATTTTTCCTTTTTGCATTTGATTTACAATTGCATAGTTAAGTAGGGAAAACACTGCACACAAGTTGATTAAACACTTTTAGATATGATGACAACAAAAAATTACAACTTTAGGTCAATTTGGTCAATGATAATAGCATTATGTTACATGGATAGTGCATTCAGTGCAAGAAAGGGGTCCATTAGGTCATTTGAGGTCTATAAATAGGCCTTTGGGTGGAAAATAATCACCATTTGTGCACTTAGCTATTGAAAATTTGAGAGTGGAGTGATCTAGAGCAGAGTAGTGAAGAGTAAAGCAGGGGTTTTCGAGAGCAAGCATCGCGGTTGGAGAGTATGGATCTACAAGCAGCCAACAAGCATGGGTGACACAATTTTATCATTTTTTGGTAGATTTTAGGGCTCGAAAAGAGAGCCACAGATGTAGTGTAGAATTCTTCATTGCATTCATCATCATGAATGCCATAATCATTGAGTTTAGCACCACATTTGTAAATACGAGTTGCAACTGTCATGTCGTGTTGCAATTGAATTACACACCACAATATTTTTTAGCACCATATTTTTCATGTGGCGATGCAAATGTTAGGAAGAGTGAAGCAAGTGTTTTTTTGAGCTGCAATTGTATTGTGAACCACAAGTGTCTGAAATCATGTATTTATCAATTTGAGCAACGGATTTGACTATTGTTCAACTAAGTAGATTATGTGTTCGACACTTAGATTTTAATTTGTCAAATAGGTTTAGGTGAATGTTATGATTGATGCAATGTGTTTCTTGAACACAAGTGAGATTGCTAACCTTGTACACACATGAGAGTTAGCTAATATCTACGGCGTTGCATCATCATTTGGATAAGGATGAGTAGGCCACCCTACATGAACTCAGATTTTTATATATTACCTTCATACTCGAGATTAGGGCTAACAAGGGGCTCATTATTGCATTGGAAGAGTGATGGTACTAAGAGACTAGCTCATTTCACCTTCCCACTGGTGAGGCTATTGTGGCTCTAGAGGATGTATGGAGGATACTACACATTCCTATTCATGGAAAGAGGGTTGCATATAATCTTGATTCCAATTTTGCAGCCATGCAAAGGTAATTTGAGACTGATGATATAAGGGTCGAGGAGTACGAGATCCGATGGGATACCCTAGTAGATCGATATGAGAGATTGATCATTGTTATTTGTAGTGTTATAATTGGTGTCCTAGTTCTAGATCGACGTGGACATGGGATCCCAATTAGAGGAGGATGAGTCCTTGAGGGCATGATGGGAGAGGGCATAGTCCATTATTTTACAAGTATGAAGGTTTTTTCATTGATGTCAATAGGAAGTCTATTGATTGGTGTTGTCATTGATGTCAACTATGTGTTAAAGAAGTTGTTGCATGATGAAGATGTCGAGGATATTGAGAAAATTATGGAAAATAGGTTGATGTAGGTTGTGTATGTGTAGTTGAGACTTTGAGGAAGTGTTGTGAGTACATGGAGCTATCTTTTTGTTGCAGTGTTTGAAGATCAGTTGGAATGAAGTAATGTGCTAAGATGACGTCTCTAGTACTTGGTTTCCAAGTTCTTTTGAGAAAAAATGATAAACATAGAAAATAGTGTTGTGCAAGTGTTAAACATGTTCTTTGGATTGTGCTTTGTGTTTCTTCTATGTTGATGCTATGTCCTAGTAAATCTGATATGTTTTTCAAGGTTGTTAGAGGTTGCTATATTAAATTTTTTTGGTTTTGGATCGTTGGTGAGAGGAAGTTCTGTTCACCAGTATGTGAATTGGTTTTGCAATGTTGTACAAAGATGTCAGGAAGAAATGCATTTTCTTCACATTTTCCATAGTTTATTTCAAGAATTGTGGCTTTGAAGGAGAGTTAATAGTGTTGTTCTCTTTCTTGTGTCAAGAGGATTTTTGATTAGGTGTATTAGAAGCTTTAGAAGCATGTACTCACTATTTTATGTGTTTTCACGAGTAGTGGCTAATCTGGTGTTTACACTACATTAAGAAATGTTCAAGTATTAATGGAATCATAGAGTGGCATGTGAGATTTAATTTTGGGTCTCAATTAAGTGTTGTTTTGGTCCCCTTTCATTCCTATCCATTGCGGGAATGTTTAGGTGCTGACCTAATTTGAATTTGTAAATATAACAAATAGATTGTCGACCTTAGAGAAGGTGTTTAAGGTTGAGTTTGATATAAATAAGAGTGGAGTTGTGAGATGCAAGAAATAATCAAGAGAGAAGCAAGATAGATGTGAGATCAATGCAAGTGATGTGTATGATTCAAATTTGGGCAGAGCAGTGCAAATCTCAAGTGTTTGGATTCATGAAGGTAGTGAGCTGAAGGTGTTTGAAATCTTTCATGCAATACTGTGAATGTGTTGGAGCATTTTTGGTGGAATCCTTGTTGCATTGAGAAAGTGTTCTCTATATAACATTTATCTTCTCTCTTCTTGTATTTCTTTCTGTGGTAGTGAGCCTTGGTAGTGATACTTTTGGATAGTGTGTCTTATTCTGGCAGTGACACCCTTTGTACTAGTGTTGATAATACTTATATTATGAGCTAATCCTCACCATGGTTTTTCCCTCATTGGGTTTTCCACATAAATTTGGTGTTCTCTTGTGTATGGTGTTGTGATTTTAGTTTCTATTATCTGCATTTCATTTTTAATCACACTAACAAAATAAGGGTGTATTGAATGCATACTATTGAGGGTTTTGATGTTTTAATTTGATACAACTGATTCACCCCCCTCTTAGTTGTCTTGTTCATTCAACATTTTCTTGGGGATCTTGCATTTTTGTGATGTTATACTTCCAGCTTCATGATGTAGTGTATAGGGGAGCTTTTTCTATTAGATGTGGCATTACACTTCTGCATGTGAGGGCATGGGAGCATATAGCCATTGCTCGACCAGTTGCTACTAGAGATCTACCCATTGCGCTTCCATATACGTATATATGTATGGTGGATTTATCACATACGGCTATGTGGTGATGTGGGTTATTGGAAGCATGAGATAGACATGCTCATTGGATTCACATGGAGGTCATACAGATAGTATCTATCCTAGGATGATGATGTAGATAACCTTCCATATTGCATGTATACATGGTACCTGATTAGATTCATAGTCCAATCACAACACATTATAGAGAGATAGCTTTGAGATCCATGTTGAGGAAGTTTGGGGAGCTCCAAGGCATTCTTGTTGGATTAGTTATGTTTGCTTGATTTGCTTGAGAGGTAGGACATCGAGGTCCTATCATCATCCCACAAGTTTCTTTTTAGGAGTTTGAAAGGCTTCAACTAGTGTAGTGGGGTATAGGTCTAGAGGTGGCCAATGTAGGTACTACTGAAGATTATGAAACATGGTGGGAACAACATAGGCCTATGCATTTTATAGATCTTGGGGTATCAGTTCCTTAGGAGAGACAAGTGTGAGGAAGGAGAGGTCGATTGAGGGGGAGGGGGAGAGGTAAGGGGGATGATAGAGATAGAGGAGGTGGAGGAAAGGATGGAGGTAGGGGCAGAGGATGAATTTCGACAATGGTTTTGACAACATATTTACCACCTATTATCGAGGAGGAGGTGTAGGGGGAGAAGGAGGCTGCATAGAAGGAGGAGGATCAGGAGGAGGAAGATGTTCAAGTTGAGGACATGGTAGTGGATGAGGGGATTCATGATGTTATTGTTAGGGAGGTTATTTAGGATGTACTCATTGAGGAGGCTGAGATCAGGGCAGCAAATGTGCAGGCATAGGTGGCAACATTATAGGCATAGGTGTAGGTGTTACGGGCCCAATTATAGGCTTCACAAGAACAGTTACAGGCCTCACATTCATAAGTGGCATAACTCACCACTAAGAGGGACACAAAAATTATTAGGGAATAGAGGGATAAGTGGTGGTCCTTAAGTTTTGTAGAGACCGTGGGTGGGGCCATAATAGATTTTTCACGATAGTTGTATTAGGTCGATCAAAAGACTCGATACTATAGAGATTTGTATGAGGATGTGGTACAGCCAACTCAAAGAGTGTCAAGCTACACCTAGAGTAGATCATAGAGTAGGTCACACTCTCAATGGATGGTGAGTAGTAGCAGAGTTTCAGGACCTAGGAGGTCACCCTATCCACCACCACGACAACACATTGAGCAAATCAGCCAGGGCCATCAAGACATAGGTAGGATATGCCATCCCCTGGGCCATCATCGATAGAGGATAGGGACATCTCAGGGTAGCCTGATTTGTATATTATATATAGAAATTTTTTATATTATGATCGATCTCGCAACTCCATTTTTTATTGTCATTTAGTTTTGTACTATGAAACGATTTTTGATATATATGAGATGCATCATTTTTGGTAGAAACTATATGATGTCTATATGTCTTATATGTATGTTTTTATAATGATTAATGCCATGTGATGCATTCTATGTTTATGTGATGGTTCCTATATGATGTGTAGATGGATTTATGATGTATGTTTCTATGACTAGCTTATGTATGCAATGCTAATGCATGATTTTATGTATGGATGGATGAATACCTTTGATGTTGATTTATGTTTATATTGATTATATGTATGGATATCTAATTCTTATGATTTATGATGGGATTAATCATATTTATATCACCTATATGCAAGATGACATTATATGCTTATGATGGTTCTAAAGAATGTGATACAATGATTTTTTTTACATTTCTATATGTGATATGAATGACCTAACATGTATATGATGTGCTAACATGATTTTGGATGAAAGATGATGTAGTTGATGTATTTGTTTGTGTGTATCATGGCACAAAATCTGGAGGACTACGAGGATAGATGAAAGAAATTTTAATGAGAAGAAAAGGTCAATAAGTGAAGAATAGCTAGATAGACTAGTTAAGTGAAATGCGATGAATGAAATCAATCAAGATTGATGTATGATTGGTAGAATAGATTTTGAGCTTTAAATTAGTACACAATTATCATCATAGAGCATTTTTGTTTTACAAATGGATAAGAAACACCAAGGTATGAGATAGACCAAGGTGAAAAATATTATCCCTTTGCATAGATAGACACATTGTAGATAAGGAGTGTCATGATGCATACTAGTGACAATAGGACCTTGTCGGAATATGTGAGGAAGTAGCCACAAAGAATGTTGATCCTAATGCAAGAAAGTGTTAAATGATCTTTAACTTGCATAGGATGTTTTGATTATGCCAAATGGAACCCCAATCACACACAAGGAACTTAGTTTCCCCAATGATATTGTCAAGACAAACCACAAATAAAAATCAAATAGAAAAAATCATGATCTATCATTTCTCCTCTAATCACTTGTGGATATCCTTGAGTAGCATAGGAGCATGACCAAAGATAAATCAAAGAAAAGGATAAGAATAACTAGACCAAACAAGTCAACAAGCCTTTAGATATTCAAGTACTAATCAATGAGTGTTTGTATGATAGGATACCAAGGATTATGTCTGATTTCAAGGATGAAACATTTTGTATAAGACAACTAGTCTGGTTTCAATGATGCAACAACTTGTGTAAGACAACTGATAACTAATAATGATATATTGTGTTGATAGGCAAATATGCAATTGATTGACCAGGTTGAAGGCTAGGTTGATACTTTCTCTGTTGTGTCATGATTTTTTGAGCTCAATTTTCTATAGGATTTTTTATTTGTGAGTGATCAAAGTGTTGACCTTGAGACAATTTATTATGGAACATGGATTATTATGGAATATGCTTGGATTATTATGGATGGAATGAAAAATCAGATAGAATAATGATAGATGGTAGAGCAATGATCTACTACACATGGGGCATGTTTTCCATGTTTTCACCATGGTACTTATCCAAAGTGCCACTGAAGTAGTTTTCACTATTAGATGGATTATTTCTCTTTACTATTTTTTTCTCAATTTTTTTTATTCTTTTGATTTTTTCATTTTTTTCATTTTTTTCATTTTTGGTTTTTTTAATTTTTTGGACTCTCTAAAAGTCATGTATAGTACTTGTGAAGGTGCATGCAATTGATGGGCTTCGGAAGTAGTTCACCTTTAGGAGTAGAAATTTAATATGTGCCAAATCCATATGCTCTAGTGATAATTTAAGGACCCAACAAATTAGGCTCAAACTTTCTAGGATTTTATCTATCTAGCTGATTCTGTGGGTTCTCTTTTAGGACCAAGTCACTGATGTCAAAATGTCAAACTCAAACTATTTTATTGTAACTGCAACAAAGATGATTTTTTTAAGCTTGTAGATGGACTAATGCAGTTTGATGTCTCTCATCCAATAGCTTTAGCTCATGTATTTTGGATATTTTGTAGTCTTCATCATTAATAAACTACTACATGGAGACTCTCAAGGATGGTAACTCAACCCTGATAAGAAGGATGGCTTCAGACCCAAACACGAGGGAATATGGTGTGGCACCAGTGGGAGTACATATGTTGGTACTATAAGACCATAAGGCTTGGTTCAATTGTATATGCCAGTCACAACCAACATCATTGTTATTCTTCTTTAGGATTTTTATTATGGTTTTATTAGATGTTTCTACTTAACCATTAACTTGGGGGTAGTAAGGAGTGGTGAAGTGATACTAAATATGGAATTTATCGCACAACTCCTTGACATCTTGGTTTTTGAAAGGATGACTATTATTTGTGATGATGGAAAGGGGAACACCATACTAGCATATGATGTAGTTAAGAATAAATTTTGTAATTTTTTTGCTATTGATGTAGGCCATGGGAATGGCTTTGATCCATTTTGTAAAATATTCAGTTGCAGTGATAATCAATTTATGGCCATTTGTAGAGGTAGGGAAAATATTTCCTACAAGGTCAAGTCCCCATTGGGAGAAAGGCCACAGTTGATTAGCTATTACTTTTCCTTTTATTGCTTTTTGATCAACATATTCAATGTTCAAAATCACTTAAAATTATTATCCATTTTTCCAATCTACTTGTAAGAGTTGCTTTATTGAGTAGGTACTTTATAGGGTATATCTTTGCTATGAGCTTAGTTTGATTATTTAACATGTAATATCAAATATTCTGTGTAGCAAAGATAATAGAAAGACATGCACACTTAATAAGACTATAATTAAGTTCATATCCCAAAAGTGTATAGTTGATTTAGTATATCGCTATCTCTTTTCCTTCTTCATCATTCTATGCTAAGAGAGGTCCCAATATTGATGACATAGCTGATATGCATAAGATCAACAGGTTTCATTCAATAGGAGGCATCAAGAATAGTGGTGATAATAGGTCATCCTTAATTTGTTGGAAGGCCTTATAACAATGATCAGCCCATTTAAATGGAACACCTTTGTGAAGCAAGTGCTAAAAGGGATGCCATTTATTAGTTAATTGAGCAATGAATTGGCATATTGATTGTAGTTTCCCTTGTGGACTTAAAAACTAAGTTAGATTGGAGGGAGGTGTCATATTGATGATAGATTTCACCTTTGTAGAATCAACCTCAATACTTTTGTGAGAAAATTACAGTATCCAAGGATTTTTCTAAAAGTTACTCTAAAGACAGAATATTTTAGGTTTAATCTGACTTTATATTGCTCAAATCTGGTGAAGATCCTATTAAGCACATCTAGATGAATTTCTCTTGTGAGATATTTTTCTAGTAAGTCATTGACATATTGTTCTATGAGTGTGTGCATCATGTCATTAAAGATTGTAGTCATGTCCCTCTTATAAGTCGTTCCAACGTTCTTAAGGCCAAAGGGCATTATGTTCCAACAATAACTACACCAAGGAAAAGCAAAAGTTTTTATATGCTGATCCTTAGGAGCAATTTTGATTTGATTATAACCTGAAAATCTATCCATGAGTGATACCATTTTGTATCCCATTGTTAGATCAATTACATGATGTCAATATTTGACAACAAGAAATCATCTTTAGGATAGGCTTTGTTCAAGTCCCTAAAGTTTTTATAGATTCTAATTCCTCTAGTTGGATTGGTGACTAGTACTAAATTGGATATCCATTCAACGTAGTCTATCAGTCTTATAAGGCCAATGTCTAACAACTTTTTTAGTTTAGCCTTGATCAATAAAGTAATCTGTGGGTGCATCTTCCTTAGCTTTTGCTTGAATGGTTTTGTATTTGGAAGAAGAGGTAAATGATGAAGAAATAACTCTGAGTCTAGTCTAGGAATGTCAGCATAAGACTAGAAAAAGTTGTTTTTTCTCACAGAAAAGAAGCTGATGAAATCTAGTATTTCAGTCTCGGTCAAAGACACTGCAAAATGTATGATGCTAGGACTGTCGGTTGTACTGCTATTAACTTCCTCTGACTTCTCTACCAATATTAGTGATCTTCCTTGAATTGTAGGAAGTACATCCAACCTTCCATCCCTGGGTGTCTCAAAGAGGTTTTTACCCTCAGATATGCCCTTTATTTTTACGTTTTCTTGGTCTAAAGGCGCCTTTTACTTTTCACCTAAAGACCTATTATTTTTTGTTTTATCATTTTTGTGAGTAGAAGGTGGAGTAGACTACCCAAAATAGATATTCATGTCAATATCTATGGTGAATCTTGTTAGGTCTCAAAAATGAAGGTTTTGAATGTTAAGAGGGTGCCAGTCTCTTAGTACATTTTTGGCTTATGAACGGGGTGAATCTAGTTGATGACCCCCTGCTCTTTAGGCTCTGCTAAACTTAGGTAGGTGTACCTAAATGATAAAATAGAATTGAATGTTTGAATATGATTTCAAATTTGGGAAAACTACTCACAATGCCAACATGTGGGTGTGAAGTAGATGCAAAGCTTAATGACTAATTCCTATTGTAGATGTTTCAAGAATCGAGTGTATAAGTAAAGTTTGTATAAAAATGTTCTAAATTTAACTAGTGCCTAATCTTATTGGGTGAATGGAGTCGACAGGTGGATGATGATGACAAAGACAAATATGTAGGATTGGTGGATCTATTTCTCAGCTTAACTCTAACTTGTTGGGAACTTTGGATGTTTGCACCTTGTACAAACATGCAGGTTTGATAGCAAATGTACTCTTCTTTATAAATCCCAGAGTTATTATGCCAAATTATTGTGATGTCATGAAAGTATTTTTAATTCTTAACTTGAGGGAAACCAATCAGAATAACTAATTTAAAAGGATTTTAATCCCTGGTAGGAACCAAATAAAATGAATTATCTGAAAGGAATTTAATTCACCCTAGCCAGAATCCAATCAAGACAATCACACAACAACAACAAATATGTCCAAAAAAATTACATAAATATGAATAATTGAGGAGAACCACTTTGGAGACAACACAACAACATATAAGAATGAATATTAACACAATGGTTGAACACTATAAATAGATCATCGATTATGAACAATCTTCTCCATTATATTGCTTCAAAACACATACATTAATAGCAACAATTTCTGAAATATGGAAATGGATGAGTGGAATATGCCTATAGATGTACCTATCTACTACTACTGATGGAAATGCTCATAATCATAATAAAAAACTAGGCCTTGGTTTCCCTTTTTATACAGGAAGCAACAAGCTATAGACCCATTACAAAAAGGTATGTCGTTTGATAACTAAACTTGATTAACATGAACATAAAAACTTAGTAATTTTTTGATGGATGCACCACGATCCATTAGTCTCTAGCAAGCACCCATGATCATCTAAGACCTATTAAAGGCTCATGATCCATGATAATGCACCCACGGCTGCAAAAAATTGATACAAGTTGTCACTCCTTACTTGACCCATGTGATGAAAAAATTAATCTTCAACACATGTTTGATATATCCTGTCTTTGCATACGTATTTGCATTATTTATGATGTCTTTCATTTCTTATTCAAGTTCAAAGGTTCGTCCCAATTGCACATGTGTTTTTTCAAGTACCTCATCTTCATCATTAATTTCATCAAGAGCCATTGACAGATATTGAACTATCTCATCCTTCCATACATCCTGGTGTTTTAAGTCTGTTTCCTCAAAGAAATTTGGCAGAGCCATACTTAGTGACTGATTGAAGTCACTCAATTCTTGTGTCAGTATGTTACAGAAGCTATCATGTGTGTTCATAATCTCTTTATATTCTTGAAGTACACTTTTGTTATCACCTTTCTTTGCCTTTATGTGAAGTTCCACCTCCTTCATTCTGTCACATAACCTATTATGCTCTTGTAAAGTTGTATATGTTTTTTCATGGATAACCCAAACTTTTTCAGCAAGTTTAATCATATCATCAAAGCTCGTACACACTAGTTCTGATGTCATTTCAAATATAGTAGTTTTTAGTTTTTTCTTTAGTTTCTCTTGCTCTTTCTGAATCATTTCATATTTACGCTTCCAGTAGGTGATCTCAGAAATTGCTTCAAGTACTTTCCTGTCACATTCAATCAATGGTGAGTAAGGCCCTGAGGAGGAAGGTAATCTATCTCTATAGTTGACCACTTCTTGCTTCAACCTCTTGTTTTCATTAGTTAGCCCCTTATTATCTCTGACCAATTTTTGAATTTGAGCCTTGGTAAACTTGGCCACATTTACATTTAGATTAGTAGTCTCAATAGGGTCTGTATCCCCTATTCTCTGTACTAGAAGGTGACCAAATATTTGATCATCATTATTGATGAGGGAGGGCCTCTTTCCTGGTGGGTAAAGGGCCCAAATTTACAAAGTAGTGTTATCAAGATTATACCTTGATCCAGTGTATATCTTATCACTGGCCTCATCTGTCAATTGCAAGGCCTTATTTTCTCTTTTTAGGAATTTGTCAAACACTATGGCTGAGCTGATGTCCCATCGTAGAAGAAGCATGACCCTAGCTTCTTGTAATGGTGATCTTCCTCTTTCAGGAGTGATATTATCCATTTCTTTATCAACCTCATACTAGAGTTCTTTTAAGGCATTTGCTTCTTGCTTAGGATTGATTTATTTTAGCTTTTCTCCTATCATTCTTTGTACTCATAAATGAAGGCTTTAAACTTAGAGGTTTGAACAAATGCATCATCCACAATGAGTTCCTAGCTATGCTGATGTCTCACATAATAAAAAAATTCATTATAATCTTCAAATGTGATCACATTCCTCTTTGGTGGAACTTTGTACTAGGGAATAGTGGGAATGGTGATCTGTGTAACCTCGTTCTCTTCCTCAATGTCATCCTTGATAATAATAGGAGTATCAGCTGAGAATATCTCTTATGGAGTAGGCTATGGTGATAAATGACTTAAAGGTACTACATTCTCAGCATGTCTCCTAAAACCAATATCTCTTCTTATTTCAAAAGCTATGAGAGGTACATCCTTAGTTAATTCTTCTTCATGTAGGATCAATTGCTCAACCCTCTCCATAGGATCTTGTATTTCATGAAAAGCTTCTGCATATAATGGATTATTAATTCTCCTCCAATCCTTGACCATAACTATTCTGTTGTATGCAGCCTTCCTCATCATCACTTCATTTTCATCACAATTCCTAATGAAATCATCCACAAAGAACTCATGTTCATATCTCTTTAGTTTACGTGATATTTTGGCATCATGAATAAAGTGCTCAGGGTCAAACTTCTCCCTCTTGTTTCCCAATGGTATGCTATAATAATCTATTTTGCTGCTAATTGATTCATACCCTTGATCTACAATAATGCTAAAGTCGCTAAAACGTAAAGTAGTAGGCATGCGAGATTGCCTTCCATAGATTTTAAGGTGCATGAACTCTGAAAAGGCCAATTGCCTCACAATCTCCAGGTATGCAACTTTGTCTAGCATAGTCTTAGGCAGTACCCTTATCACAGTACAGTCTTCTAATGCATACCAATCCCCCCAATTATGGTTTATCTTTCCTTAGGGTTCTTCTCTTTTGGCTTGAGGAATCTCTATATCTCTGGGGAAAAATTGTAATCACATTTATGGCCAAGTAACTTATACAAGGGTGTGAAAAAATATTCTTCAAAATATAAATAGCGGGATCTCCCACATCTACTATCCCATATGGACATCCACATATGAGCTGGTTTATAATTTTCATTACTATCCAAATCTTTGATTCTTAATTCCTCTCCCCATATTCCCATTTCCTGTCCTTCATATAATATCATATGCATGAGCAGAGAATAATGCTTGAAGTCTATGACATCATTGTTATTCTTAATGGTAACAAGCGGGGTATTAATGACCTCAGGCAAGTATTCTGCAGTCATAAGGCCTAGCATCTTGGATTTGGATACCTGCAGCTAAAACCATGGGAGCTATAGCCATCACAATAGGATCATCAATTCCTAGGACTTGGCCAACTGAATAGTAGGTGTATTGGTAGTATTCTTCAAATGAATCATCAAGAAATGGGGATTTCTCATCACTGGAAAATCTTCTAAGTTGGTTTCTTGGACCCTTGGGTCTATGCAGAGGTAATTTCCACCTCTTATAACTTGCATCCATGGTCCGATACTCTTCCAACAAATATCTTATCCTCAATTTTGTTTTCAAGGATGTGTCTAATTGATAAACCGTGTAGATATAATCCTGTGTTATGATAATAAATTATGAACCATCATGGGAATATATTTCCCTTGTTTTAGGGTTGTATTTTTTAGCTAGTGCCTTAACCAATTCTACTTTGACAAACACATTAGGCATCACAAGCTTTTCCAAATTCATGTTCCATGGATTTGAGACAGGTCTGTGTCTGTACTTCTTTCTGTAATGATATATAAATAGATCATAGCCTCTCTGCGGAGTCCACACATCTCCAAGATTTTTATGTTTATCTTCTAATTTTTCACATGAAGGATTCAATTGAGCTGTTCTCCTAGATTTTGGTCCAAACCCGAGACATTGATCTATTAAGTCTTGGTTTAATGGCCTAGCCTCTATTTTCTACCTCTTTGGCTTTGGTTTTTCCGGGGGATTTATCCATTTCAAGGCCTTACTTGCATAGTACGTCAAGCAAATTTTTTGAGAATATGTTCAGTTGAGCCAAGGACACTTACTTGAACTAATGCTGTGGTTTCTTAGCTACTTGCTATCGTCCAAATCTACCTCCTCATTTTTCAACCACAATTTGCAGTGATTTTGATTTCTCAAGAGTCAAATATATCGAGATTTGGCTCACTTGAACCAGCTTTGGTTCATAAATGATGCTCGCACCACCTTTCTAATCACTTGCAATATTAATGAAAATTATCTCATCGATGACTTCATTAGTCATGTCAATTGGGTAAGAAATTATTTCATCATGTCGAAGAGACCTTGATTACATTTTCAAAGATGTCCTTTTCATTCTTTGATATGTGTTTGATTCCTTTTCAAAATGTCGAAGAGACATCTTAGTTTCTCTCTTCGATCCCACAAAGTCTCTTCGATGGCTGCACTTCAAGTTCTTCCTTCCTGGTACTTTTGATATCAGAATGTCGATGAGATTGGTTATATTTTCCTTTTGATAAGCTTATGTCCCCTTGACATACTCATGTTCCTGCTTTCAATAATGTTTTCTAAATATCCCCTTTTGTGTCTTCCCAATATGTGTTTTTCTCTTCGATGCCTCTTGCCTCTTTAAAGTGACAGAGAGACCTGTGGTTACCTCTCTGTGATATCACATAATCTCATCAATAATGTATGCTTGGAGTTGTGTTTTTGTTGTTAGAAAGTCAAAGATACTTTTATCAATATCTGTTCGATGCCCTTGTGTCTCTTCGACATCTTGTTCTCTCTTATTCTTGTAATGTCGAAGATAATTCTTCATTTCTCAATCTGACACAGTGATGTCTCTTCAAGATTTCCACTGTCCTCACCAGACCGTGTTTTGTTAGTAATTTACCATTTTATTTATAATAGTCTCTTGATGTCTGAGAGATGTTTTTCTATTTCGTGAGTGCAAAATGATCTTGTATCCTTTAGAGTTTTGACATAACTGTATCTTGTTGGAGAGACAAGTTAACTTTTCACTCTGAAGCATCTAGGTCTCTTCAACATATTGCTCTCTGGGTTGTTGGAGAGACATTTGAGTATGTCACCTTGAAGCATGAGTCTCATCAGCATTTTCATCAGCCTTTTATTGATCTTGTTGAGGAGACTATGGTGAAGCTTTCTTGATATGACATTGTCTTGGTGATATACCTTGTGCTACCAAGGAAGTACCTTAAGAAGGGGATTTATTTCAAAGTGATAATTAGAGGATTTATTTTATGAGCTATGTACAAAAATTTATGTTTACTGTCAAATATAGTAAAAAATCGATGGAGATTATGATGGACATGGAATGATAATAAACATGGAGGCATGTGATCAAAACCAAGGTGGATTTTTTAGCTCCAATAGTGGCTCCGACTGGGGATGAATGAACATGAGGTCATTACAAGAATCCAGAAACAATCTCTGGGAGGAAAACCATGGGTGAATGTGATTAAATGGGATGGGGAGGGGGATGGGAACCTAAAACTACTGTGCATGGAATATTAGATTTTTAAGAAAAGAAGTGTTTCAAGAATTATCCATGCACTGGAAATTCCTTATCTTCTACTGACATATTTTGAAGATAATAATAATCTTCACCACCTTTTCCTATAACAATAAATGGTCCTATCCAAAGAGCCTCAAACTTCCCATGTGTCCCTTTATCTTGGCATCTGACATTCCATAATAGGACCATGTCATTCACTTCAAACTTTCTATCTTTTTCCCTTTTTTCAAACAAATATTTTGTTTGTGCCTGTATTTTTGTGTTACACTCCTGGGCCAAGCTTCTAATCTCATCCAATTCTGCCAATTGCTCCATTCTATCTTCCATAGGTTTAGGGATATCAAAGTCTTCCTAGAGCATAAAATTGTATACTGGTAAAAGGTTCTACATGTGCATCCTTGCTTGTGTCCCATAAACCAATTCAAAAGGTGATTTTCCAGTTGAATTCTTTACTATGATTCTATCTACTCAGACTGCCAGCCTCAATTTAGAATCCCAAGCCTTTTTATTGTTATTCAACATCCTTTTAATTATTTTTAGGATACTCTTGTTGCTTGACTCAGCCTACCCATTTTCTTGTGGATGATATGGAGATGCATATGAAATTGTTATGGCATATGTCTCATAGAATCCTTTAAATTCTTTTGATCTAAAGCACATACCATTGTTTGTGACTATCCTTATAGGTGTTCCAAATATTATGATGATATTCTCCATCAGAAAGTTTATCACAACCTTACTAGTATCTTACTTCGTAGGGATGACTTCTATCCATTTTCTAAAATAGTCAGTTGCCACTAGAATCCATTTATGGCCTCCACTAGACTTATTTTTGGAAACAAGCTACACTGAGAGGGGGAGTGAATCAATGTTGTATAAAAATTAACTTTATTATTCTGATCATTAACCCACTTGAAATATGCAACCAAGAGAAATATGTAGAAACATAAATAAAATAACCAAAAAACCATAACACAAGGATTTTTATGTGGAAACCCTGTTAGGGGAAAAACCATGGTGGATGGACAATCCACAATATAATCTGGGTATACTCAAAAAGAAGTTTACAATATGGGAATGTACTTGCATTCAGGCACACTGCCTAGAGCTCACTGCTCAAAATAGGAAGGCACACTTCCTTACAGATATTTGGATTAGATACAAGAGAATGAACTGAGTAAATAGCATCTACAAATGCTTGATTACAGTTCTAGTTAGGCTTATTTGTCGATCTTCTATCCTACTGACTGATATTGAACTTCTACTCTGCTCTGCACTACCTCACACCATAAAATATTTATGTGCAAGTGAAACTATGCATAAAATCACTCTAACACTCTTCTGGTATTCACAATACACATTGACACACCACACATACATATCAAAATTATATAAGAGATCATACATATATATTCGCGACTAGAAATTTAATCGCAACAAGTCGGCTTGAATAAAACTTGAAAATATTAGCAACTGTCGACTCAAATCTTAAGAATTATCCAATGCACATCCACAACAGTTGATCGAAACTTAGCTTTGACCAAAAACATAATGATCAAACACAAAAATATTCAAATAAACATTCCTTGAATATCTGCACTACATTATATCAACTGAGTCAGCTTCAAAATACTGATAAATAGAAAAATATCCAACTGAATCTCCAAACTCACACAAGACTTAATACGAGGCACTGAGATTTACAAAAAACACATTAGATGTACTAATAGACCTCCCATGAGATCCACAACTTAAAATAACAACTGAAATCTGCAAGTGAATCGATGATCACCAAACTGTCGAATGCTCTGTTCTTCCTGATTGTCCTCAATCTAACTGCCAGTGGGGGAAAATGATGATGTGCGAATCAATCACCAACTAGTGTTGCCATCAATGAAAACACTAGAAAGAATTTGCAATGTCTCTTGCCAACAATCTCCCCCTTTGGCATTGATGGCAACACTTAGTGAAAAATGACTAAGTGTTGGATCAAAACCAACATGAATTACACTGCAATTCAAAAAGAAACTTCAGTCTCGGCTCAGAAAAGAAACTCCCCCTAAGATGACTATACATTTTTCACTGTACACTTCTCCCCCTTTGACATCAATGGAAAAAACTGGGGAAACCAAAACAAAATTCCAAAACTGTACAGGCATGAATTTGTAACTGTGGACGTCAAATTCTGCATTTTCTCAAACACACATTAGTATTTCCATTTAAAACAAAATAAGAATAAGAACATCCCTATGAAATAATGAAACACGTTAATCATGTAATGAAAGGAATAAAGGAAACTAAACAAAGCATATAAAAAACATGATCCAACTTTATCTCATAGTGGATTGGTGCTATTGTGGAAAATAGCCTTCCCAAACCTTGATAAGCTTGATGTTGCAAATGATGGTGGACAAAATCAGTTCTCAATTTAAGAGAATGACTTTGCATAAAGATTGTGGAGGATTTGTTGATGAATGAAGCCCTCTATTTATAAAATGCTTTGATGAGAGAAATAGCCAAATGGATGAATGTGGGACAAAAATTTGACCAATGATATGAAGCCACTTGTCATCATGTGAGAGGTTGAGGAATGTGCAAGTTTTGGCCAATGTGCCCAAGAGGGGGAAATTCAAATTTGAATTTGTGAATTAAATGTTGTGAGGGGGACATGAAAGAGATAATTTATTGCAATGTTGGAAGGGACAAGTCAACTTGTCTTCATTTTCAAACTTGAGGGAATATTCTATTTTTATGCCAAGTTGAAAGAAAATAAGGATTTTAATAAATCAATAAATTGATTTATTTGTGCAAGTGGGAAAAGATAGAGGATGTGATGGGTGGTTAGGTTAGGTTAATCGCGATTAGATTAGCTTAGATGATGATTAGGTGATTTGACCCCTTTGACTTGAATATTTTGATTTATTTAAATCAAAAAGGGATGAAAGGTGATCTTAGACTTATTAAATAAAGGATTGATTTATTTAATCAAGGAGGGTCATGTTAGGATCAAGTTGATTTATTTAATTTAAGTTGGTGAATTTAGGAGACTGATAAATAAACTTGATTAAATGACGAGCGAATATGATTATGATGTCAATTTCATGTGTCTACATTTTCCCCCTCTTTGAAGCAATGTACTTGTTGCGTTGGTTCAAAGAATAAACTTGCCACGATCAAAATTCAAAAAATTTCTGATTTTTCATATGCCCCAACGGAAAGAAGTACACTGGTACATTGCCCCCTTGAGAGATTGAGTGAAAAGATTCAATTTGAGGGTGGATCTCATGATAAAGAGGTTCAAAATGGATGGTTATGGATGATGATGCAAATGAGATGATTTTAAGATGCTTAGATTAACAAATCTATATTATCTTAAACAACTTAAATGATGATATGATGTGATGATGGATGAGATGGATGACATGATATGCTGTGATTATGCAAATGTATGATTTATGCAAATATATGATTTATGAGATGCTTAGACTAATAGATCTATATTCTGATGATGAAAATGCATGTTAGATGATATGCATGATGCTGATGGTTTGTGGATGCAAGATGGATGCACTATTGATGACGATTAACTATTCATGATGTGATGTTAGTGCAGAAAATAAGAAATTAGATGATGACAAGAGGATCCAACAAGCCAACTTTAAGAGAGATGATGATGATTTTCTTATCAAGGATTGGGACTTTAAAAGGGCTACTTACCTTATGTTTGATAACACACATAGATACGATGCATCAAGGTATAAAGAACCAGGATGGCATTGTACTTAGTGTGATGGACTTTGACTCAACAAACATATAGGAGTATTCTTGTTCACACTTGACATATGGAAACCTTGCTAGGATGTACCTAACAAAGCAAGTATTCGCCAAGTTATTTTACAAGAACATCCAACAAGCACAACAGACAAAAGATAATGATTGTTTCCCCATTCCTATTTCTCTAAATCCTTCATTTAGATATCATTGAGAGGTCCTTGGAATGAGTGCAATGAGATAAATCAAAACAAAATATCAAGTACGCAAACAAGCCAAATGTTCTTCATACCTTGAGCCAAAGGGATGTGTTTTGATAGGATAAGAATCCAAGTGATATCCAAAATGTTTCCCATTGTCAGAACGATATATCCTAGGACATGCATTGTATAGGATGATGATGGGTTGATAAGTTGATTGATAGGCTGTTGATATAAGGTTGATTGACATGTTTGAAAATGTTCAAGAGTTTGATTTTGTGTTCAATGGTTTGTTGCTTTGATTTTGATTTTGCATTTGAAGTTTGGTTTTGTTGATTGTTCTGATTGTTTATGTTTGCGTTGCCAAAGGATGAAGGTGACGATCAATTTATTATGGATGATTGATTATTGCGGGTGAAAGCGAAATGAGACAGATGGGTTTTTTTTCAAATATTTGGATGTTTTGAAATGTTTTGAGGCTGTTTTTGGGTTTTTGGATTTTCAAATGTTTTAAATTTTTGAATTTTTCAAATGTTTTTTGGATTTTGAGTTTTTTGAATGTTTTCGGATTTTGATGTGATTTTGGACGTTTTTGGATTTTTGTGTTTTTCGAATGTTTTTGTGATTTTGATGTCCCAGGGGCTGATCAAAGATGAGCCTTACCTACGTTTAAGCTCAGAGACGATGTAGTTCAGATGCCATGTTTTTGATGTTTTCTATTTTTGACTTGTTTTTGGATTTTGATATGTTTTGAATGTTTTTGGATTTTCTATTTTTTTGATGTTTTTGGATTTTCGCATGATTTTGACGATTTTGATATGGACTTGTGTGATGATATCAATGCTCTGTTTGGGATTTTGTTGAAAGCCAAGCTAAGGTTGATTGATCGAATCGATCAACACAAGGATTGGGATGTTGATGGGATTGATGATGATAACACTGTTAAGGATGCACAACAATGCAAGGATAGTGTTAAGCAACACAATGATATCCTGAGATGATGATTTTTTGATTGGATTTGATTGATCATGATTGATGAAGCTTGGTTTGGAACAAAAGTTGTTCAAATGATTCGATGTGATGTGTGAAGTGCAACTTAGATGCAATTGCCAGCGATTGTTTGGATTGATATTTGATGAAAGATGAAGACTGATGAGGAATTCCTTCTCGTCAAAATATGCCATGGGCTAGTGATTTGGATTCTAGATCACAAATGCTTTGACCACTTTGATTTCATGTTTTCCAATGTTTGAATCGCCACATAAGTTGGAGGATATAGATCAAGATTTATTCCTAAAGCGAGATCCAAATATCTGCCCCCAGTGTCTAGCAATGTATGGAATGCGATGTGTGGATGCTCGGATAAGTGTACGGATGGATGGATATGGATAAGCACGCAAAGGATGCCAAGGATTATCTTGTGATAAGATAATGTGTTCAAATAGAGGAATGCTCATTTGGATAATCCTTCATGGCTCAGATAATTTTGCATAGGATAGGATCCATGAAAATGACCCATGTCAAGACATTTACCATAAGCAACTGTAAAGTGTGCCCCAAATTTTGTCAAGATCAAGATGACTTAGACTATCAATGTAGATATATGCAAATGGATTGGATAAATGGTTCATGGATGAATTTATTATGTATAAGATAGATGGAATGTTGGCTTTATTATGGATGGTATAAGATGCTTTCACTTGAAGTGGCGCATATAGATGCTTGATTCTACACATGATGCATGTTTTCCAGGTTATCGTCATGGTCTTGCTCAAAGTGCCGCCCATGTGGTTTTCACTAGAGGACAATTTTTTTCTTTACTGTTTTCAATCCTTTTTCTAATTTTTTTTGGATTTTCATATTTTTTTGATTTTTTTGGTTTTTTCTGAAAGATTCATGTTGAACCACCTAGTGGTGTCATGTAGATACTTCTTTCATAATGTGCCATCAGTATCCTACTTGAAGAAGTTGCTTTGCTAAGATACGTGCACTTGAATGCCACTTTTGAGATTCTTGATTTGTTTTATTGATATTGGGGTTAACTCTAT
This sequence comes from Sequoia sempervirens, assembly GCA_007258455.2. Lineage (NCBI taxonomy): Eukaryota > Viridiplantae > Streptophyta > Pinopsida > Cupressales > Cupressaceae > Sequoia > Sequoia sempervirens. The sequence continues at coordinate 362,049,911 of VDFB02353493.1, read as the reverse complement.
CTTTATGCACACATCGCGATAGAGTACCTTTAGAATCCTTATGATGAAGGGTTGTTGCCAATACATGGTCAATGTGAGAACCGAATATCATGTGTGGAGGCATGGATGGAGTGTGTTTAGGGATAAAAGATGGATTGGCTGATAGCTTGGAATCTTTTACTCTCCAAACTTGGGAAGATGGGCAATGATGGGTGGACACGAAAGTGTGCATGGAATTAGGACCGAATGCTTGAAACACTTTGTATGTCGCTTGAAAAGCCTTCTTTTTCTTTCGTGGACATCTTTGATGGATACTTTTCCCTTTTTTATTTTTCCCCTTAGTTTCTTTGACTGATGGAGTTTGATAGGGATGATCTTTCTTTGTATATTTTGGTATCCATGCGTATTTGATTTTTCCATTTTGCTTCTCAGCTTCTCTTTCTTTGATAACGTTCTTCGTAATTTGATTCAATTCTTTCTTTTGATGTTGGTCCCAATTCGTGGATGGGGTGATGGGTGGATGACGATTCATGATGTGGCTGGTTGTAGTATTGGAAATGGTTTCACCATAAAGATTCTTCGTGCTCCCTATGTTGATGTTTGCTTGAGACATAATTTCCCCCAGTATTGTGGAAGTAGTACCTTTGTTCTTTGATTCTTCCTGTTCTGAGATGTCTTGTTCAATAAGCGTTCTCTGATAGATAGCAAATGTAGATGACGTTAGTTCAACTTGCTGCTCTAGTAACTCTAGATTATACTATTCTATCTGACTTGTTTCCTTGAGTGGATAATGTTGGATATCCTTATACCTAATGTCCTCAGTCTGAATTTGGGATATACTTGATCCTGATGTTGCCAACTCACTAACCTGCTCTTTTTGTGTAATGATTTCTGGAGTAAAAGAATCATGTTATGAATGAAGATCATCTACATGTCCATCCGCAGAAAGCATCTCATGGGTAGATGGAGGAGTATGTGCTACATGTATATGATCATCTTGCATAGATAGGAGAGTTTCCATTAGATTGTTGTAGTATCTTGAAGATACAAATTCTTGATCTTGAATGATTTCAGAGTTGCTTTTGACATGCTTTGGATCGAATTCTTGACATGGGTCAGTTTCAAATGATGGATTGCTTACAAAGGGTTCTTGGATGTCGTCATTAGTCATGGTAAGTGGTTCAATATCCTTAAGTGTCAACTTCATGGTTCCTTCAGTATTTGTAACCATGAGGTCAAAGGGGGTCAACATGTCTTGGAAAGGACCATTGCTAGACCTTAGTGGAAGATTTTGATCATGCTTTGAAATAAACTTTTGAGATATGTCCTCTAACTCATAAGGCGATGTAGAGATATTTTCAATATGATCATTGGTTTATGGATTGTGCATTATGTCAATAGGATCAAATAATCCTAACACTCCTTGAAATAGATCACTAAAAAGTGGCTCTTGATGTATGGTGAGTTGATCACCCAAGTGGGTAGACACATCTTCAAGGTGCTCATCGATGGAGAGATTTTGAACATTGTTTTCAACAATTGTGTCAGAGAGATTGTGAATGTCTTCAAGCATAGGGTCAATTGATGTTGACATTTATTGAATTGGATCATTGTCGAGTATTGTTGGTGGATTTTGATCATGATTGAAAAGTGACTCTTGATCTATGTTGATTTGATCTTCAAACGAGATAGAAATATCTTCAATGTGATCTTTGATGGATAGATCTTGATCATTGTTTTCAACAATTGTGGTGGGGAGATTGTCAATGCTATCACCAGTGGTTGAATGTTCATCGTTATCCCCAATAGTTATCATTTTTCGTGTTTGTGCTTGTGTTTGTTGGGTAGCTTGAGAGGCTTGGGCAGCTTGAGAGGCTTGTTACACTTGTTGAGCTCGTGTTGCTTGTTGCATGGCTAGATATTGTTGGATGGAATTTTGGTAGGCTTGGTGAGCTTTTAGCACAATGTTATATTGTCTTGCTGCATTTGGTTTTGGTGGTAGTGGTGGTGGATTTGGAATTGTGTTGGATGTAGTGATGAGTCATTGAGATATGTTTGGAGTGATCGTGAGGTTTTGAGATATGATGGGTGTGATAGGGATGGTTTGAGTGATCGAGGTGATAGGAATGGTTAGAATAACCGAAGTGATAGGTCCTTGGGAGACCACATTTTGATTTTTCTGGATTGATGTTGTCATTTGATTAGATAACATCTATTGGTGTGATGTCGATGGTATATTCAAAGGATTTGATGTGATGGATTGATTGGTGTTAGGTGGATTGATTTGGATGGAGTGATTGGTTTCAGGTAAAGGGGGAAGCCCTAAACCAAGAAATGATGTTGATATGGGTAATGATGGTGGAGATGTCTCTTGGCGTAATGACTCAACTATTTTGGTAAGTGTAGCAATTTGATCTAGCCAAATTTGATCTTGATTTCGATCTTGACTCCCTTGATATAGTTGATTTGGTTTTTATTCAAGAAAATTTGGGATGCATACTTATTTTTTTTGAATGGGATCATTGACAAATTGATTTTGGACAATTTTTTGATTTGGGATGATGTTCAAATTTGGCATGATAGGTTGAAATTGAACATTGTTGATGTTGGGAATCACATTGCCTTGGTTTAGGTAACTTTGATTTTGCATGGTGTTACCTTGACCTTGAGTCGTTAACATCTTGTTTGGATTTTGAACAATATTCGTATGATTTGCAAACATATTTATCCCAAAGTTTTCCGGATTCATGTTTGGAAAACTTGTACTTGGTATATTTTCATTTGGCATGTAGGGATTTGGTGGGATGACGTTGTTCGTTTGAAGGTTCATGCATTGATTGTTCGGTTGGTGGATTTTTAGGTTTGGACTTGGATTTAAATCTACCATTGGGAAATTTGTCCCAAACTTTGATTTGGGCATACTCACATTTGTTGTACTATTGACATTTGTCGAAGGTAATGATCCCATGTATGGTTTTTATAGATGTGAGTGTTGATAATCAATCAGCGTTGTAAGACTTTGATAGCTTAGTTGACTTGGATTACTCATGATGTATGGATCAAGTTTATATTCCATGTTCCTCTTGTGTTTTGACCTTGTTGCAAAAGTGACCTCTAAGATTCTTAGGACTAATCATGAGATGAAGGATGAAAGGTGTAAATGATATGAGTGTTGAATGTTTAGGGACTTTGGATCAATGTTAGACTTAGGGTTGATTTTGATTGGTTTCATTTGGATTTGGATAATGGACTTGTAAACCCTAAGATGTTAGATGTGATCTTAGAATGAACTTTTTCAAAGGGGTGCTAATTTAACTAGAGGTATGAGAAAGGATGCATTCCCATACCCCTAACTAAACAAGGTGATTTTGATTTTGATGATTTACCTAAGTCTAGAATGATGTTTCCAAAGCCCTAAAATTGTTTTGGTGGGATGGGTTTTGATAGATGTTTGGAATTTGGATGAAGTATTTGATTTTGATCCTAAATGATCCTAAGAAGGACTTATTTACTAGGCCAAGATAGTGAAGAACATGCCTTTCTCTAAAAGTAACTCAAAATCAAAAGATCAATGTTTGCATGAAAACCATATGACCAAAAGATATCAAACACATGTGTTGGGTCCAATTGATTCAATCTTTGCTTAATGGATTCTTTTTACCACAAACACACTCTTGATTAGATTTTGAATCTAGATGTCCAATGTCTCAAATTTCCCCTTATCCTGCAAAGTGTATTATGAGAAAACCAAGGAAATTTGAGGCAAGAGTTACCTATTGTTGACCTTAGTAGGAGAAAATTGAGATGAAATCCAAATGTTTAGAAGCCTCTAAGGATATGAATCCCAAGGGAAAGCAATAACGTGTAAATATGTTCAAGGATATTTGCTTCTCCTAAAGGGGTTGAGATTTGATGCTCATGTTGAATGTTGGTTTTCCAATGTTTTCGATTAAAGCACTGTGTTTTCAAATTGACTCACAAGCAATATAACACCCTAGCTCAATTGGTACATTTTTCTTGGTGGGCTTGCCTCATGCCCTTCGTAGTAGAAGAGATGACTTTACATGCAACCAAGGAAAAAATATAAAGGTATGTTAAGAATGAAGTCTTAACCTCTATATTTTAACCGAGATCGGACATGGCAAGTAACTTCTTGGAATCTAAGTTCCAATGCACCACTTTGATAAACTCGGTGAATGAGTTAATAGGCCACTACAAACAAGGGTTTTATTTCAGACTTTTCATTCATGGAGATTGACCCATACGACAAGAGTCCCCTTTCAAATCCATCTTGTTAGAATCAACCGTGTGATATTGGCGTTTACTCCAATACCCACATTTATATCCCAGTTGGAAATACTCTTGGATTTAGAGTGTTACTGGTTGAGTTGTTCCCTTGGGTGAGTACTTTTTCCCCAAGGCAGGCCCTCTAAGATAGAAAAAAGTGAGCAAACATATTCATAGTTCAATCAACCTTCATTTAGAAACAAAGGGAGAACATATGCAATAGGTTTACTCACACTCGCAAGCTTTGTTCAATTTTAGTTCCCAAAATGAAGTGTGTGGGCAATCTTTTATGTCATCAAAAATAATTTTGATTCTCAAGATCGTCGTGAAGCGCGAGAGAAGTGCATACGCCTTTTTAGATGAGATTATTTTGCAAAAAAGATTACAAAGCATAAAAGACACATGTTATTTTTAGCCTTAAAGTAATGATGAGTTCATTTTAAGCACCAAAAATCAAATGTGAAGTTGATTTTTCAATTTTAGCCCAAAAGTGAAGTCTAGTCAATTTCTAAGATTCAATTTTAATTCAACTTTTGAAAAGAAACAATGATCTAGTTGGCTTAAAACATAAAATTAAAACAATAAATGGAGGCTCCAAGCATTAAAAAAATGCTTTATAAACTCCGAATTTAATGCTCCATTTCTCCAAGATTTTTCCAAAGATTGCTTCTTGCAAACGAAAATCCATTCTCTTTGCTTGTCCTTTACACCTTTGTTTTCCTTTGTTTTATTGTCTCTTTCCTTTCACTTTCCTTTCGCTTTCCTGTCAAACAAAAAGACAATCATGTGAGAATTAGAACATTAAATTTGTTTTGATTATTTAACAATATTATGAACTCAATTGAAAAGATGAATGATTTGGATGATCATGATGATAAAAGAAACATTTGTAAGTGAATAATGCCTTATCTAATTTTCCATGCAAATTTCAAGAATCTAAAAAAGTAAAAGATCTCAAAAATTGTTTCCAGCCTACTTGTCAGGATTGGTAGCCATTATCACATCATTTGCATTAAACAAACACATAATATCAAATTAGTTTACTACTAATGATTGTGACTCACAACACCCACTGATCGATGCAGTTAATAGAATCCCTCAAAAGATGTAATCTCATGGGATGCATTCATCTGCAAGAAGTAGGCATAATGTGCAAGCATGACATGACACATTTGAAGAAATGATAGCAAAGTGCGTAGAGCTGGAAGTTGTTATGATCAGCAATAAATACTTGACACTCTTACTTAATGCACTTAAGCGATACAGAGACTTTTAAAACCATATCAGATGCATTAATTGATTACAAACAAAAACACCATGAGTACCCACCCCAAAGCAAACATTGTCTTAAAGCCAAGATTCTGAGAAAGATATTGGCAGGGAAGCACCACCACTAGTTGGGAAAAGGCACAAGTGTATTGATAGTGAATTCAAGTCCCTCCATTTCAAATTTTGTAAAATAAATGAAGACATTCCAAAAGTCAAGGATGCAAGGCCTCTTCATCTCTAGATCTGCATGAGTCTGTCTTCACATATCCATGCGTACATAGACAACCGAACACCTCTTTTCTTCTAGTATTTCTTTACTCTCCTCCTGTCATAAACACATTTCCAAAAACAAATAGAGAGAACTTAATACAATATTAAAATTGACAACCCATCAATCTACCATTGAAGGAATAAATGCAGTTGGGTCGGTGGCATTAGAAACTTGGAGCATATGAGACTCTGACAGCCTCGAGCCTCAAAGAGATTTCATTCATAGAATGTATTGATTGTAGGATACACGCAGCTTGGATTTGACAAAAAGGCAACAAAAAATTTCAAGCAAATGAAATTGGCAGGTGCAATGCTTCAAATAAATGCAAATGGCAAGTGTAAAGTCGAGTTCTCCAGCTTTTTCAGTGTCTTTACTGTCTGCACCCAACATTAGTAGCTTAAAACGGGGTATGGACATTTATGAAAGGCATACAACACAAAGTGATTTTGTTAGATGCAATAGTTAGAAATGCTTTGACAGATATGTAAACAAAAAGGATGAGGCACACAGATTTAGACAAAATGCTTCCAAGAGATGCAGTCTCATAGAATAGGCATGTCGACTACTTTAGGTGAATGTAACTTGTAGGTATAAAGATGAATTCCTCAGCCTATGCCAGCATCGACCCAGCCTATGCCAAAACGGAAGCATAAAACAACATAAAGTGTTTTGATGACTGCAGGATAGGCGTTGAATGAGAAGGTTTTAAATACTTTGAAAATGACATTTACTTCAACTACAAAATTTCCTCCAAACCAACGATAAAAGGAATGGATGTTTTAATAGATATCGCCTTTAAATGAAAGGGTTTGTATTGCAGTATGTACCATGCGGTGGAGCAACCCCAAAACTAGTGGTAAAAGAAATGTGCATGACTTTGGAAATAAAATACCATAAGAAAAGCTTTAAAAAATGGATGAGTGAAAGAAACCACGTGGGCACATAATCCTTCAACAATAATTCTCAACTGCTAAATATATTTCTAGATGTTGTAACTTTGTGCCTTTATATTCCCACGACTTCTTATGACTCAATATCCTTAGATCCATGATTGCAGATTGCAACAAATGCTGCACCTAGAACAATCACCCTCTAGCTACTAAAACTCATAGCTTGGTTCTAATGATGATCGATTCCTTCTCTGCTTCACAATGGAAAAATTTAATGATTTAATCTTGCATGTATTATCGCCAATCGAATGTTCCAAACTGATGAATATGTAGTAAATTAAGAACCATGATTCCCTTGTAGTTTCTACTTCCAAATTGACAAATATGAACTATAAATATGTTGCGATCTCAGTCTGAAAATACCATGATTTATGTGAGCCTATTCTAGCCGTCAATAAGCAACTTTAAACAAACAAAATAAAGACAATTATATCCTTTGTGAAGACTTCAAACTTGTGTTCATCAATAAACTAATTAATTAAAGCACAAACAAAGTCTTGTCTCTGTTACTCTACGTCCATAAATATAAAGCAGATTTTCCAAGTAAGATGACAAGATGTGAACACGTTAAGATGGCAAGATGTCCATAAATATAACACATTTATATTTGCAGATTGCGTTGAAAGTCAAGCTTGGAATTTACCCTTAAAAAAAAAGCAGACGTAAGACAAGCTAAGATCCATAAGAGATAGAGCAATTCTAGAATAGTCACGAGCCAAGATTAGTTTACCGGCGTTTTGTTTGTCAAATTAAATAATGAAAAGAAAATAACATGGAAGAGAAGAGAACAATGTTAGCATAGCAATGAACGATATTCGGGTATCCAAAACATGATTCAGCCCTCCTTCTAGCACCATTATGTGGACGTCAAATTTTGCATTTTCTCAAACACACACATTAGTATTTCCATTTAAAAAAAAAAAAGAATAAGAACATCCCTATGAAATAATGAAACATGTTAATCATGCAATGAAAGGAATCAAGGAAACTAAAAAAAGCATATAAAAAAAATGATCCAAATTTATCTCATAGTAGATTGGTGCTATTGTGGAAAATAGCCCTTTCCCAACCCTTGATAAGCTTGATGTTGCAAATGATGGTGGATAAAATCAGTTCTCAGTTTAAGAGAATGACTTTGCATAAAGATTGTGGAGGATTTGTTGATGAATGAAGACCTCTATTTATAAAATGCTTTGATGAGAGAAATAGCCAAATGGATGAATGTGGGATAAATATTTGACCAATGATATGAAGCCACTTGTCATCATGTGAGAGGTTGAGGAATGTGCAAGTTTTGGCCAATGTGCCCAAGAGGGGGAAATTCAAATTTGAATTTGTGAATTAAATGTTGAGAGGGGGACATGAAAGAGATAATTTATTGCAATGTTGGAAGGGACAAGTCAACTTGTCTTCATTTCCAAACTTGAGGGAATATTCTATTTTTATGCCAAGTTGAAAGAAAATAAGGATTTTAATAAATTAATAAATTAATTTATTTGTGCAAGTGGGAAAAGCTAGAGGATGTGATGGGTGGTTAGGTTAGGTTAATCACGATTAGATTAGCTTAGATGATGATTAGGTGATTTGACCCCTTTGACTTGAATATTTTGATTTATTTAAATCAAAAAGGGATGAAAGGTGATCTTAGACTTATTAAATAAAGGATTGATTTATTTAATCAAGGAGGGTCATGTTAGGGTCAAGTTGATTTATTTAATTTAAGTTGGTGAATTTAGGAGATTGATAAATAAACTTGATTAACTGACAAGCGAATATGATTATGATGTCAATTTCATGTGTCTACAATAACTTACAAATATTTGAAGACATCTGCAAAGTCTTGCTTCAACACTCTTAAATTGTTGTCACAAACCTTTTTGAGACTCTCCAAAACTGTTATGTGACCACACATTAAATAAGATTGAGATTTTGCATTTTCAAGATTCTCTGGGTCACCAACTGCCACATCAACTTTTGCTTCCTTCAAAGCACTCACCATTATTCAATCTTCGGACAAATTAGTCCTCTGAGTTCACATACTCTCCCAACAACTTTGTCAGATTCATTCTTTAAACATCTTATTTTGTCAAGTAGACTTGTTACTTGACCTTCTTGCCGAATCACATCATCATAATGGATCAAAAGTATCAGAAATGATAGCCAATTGATTGTCAAGATCCTTCACCTTTTTCTCATTACCTTTAGAAAACTTGGACAGAACCAAACATGCCTTATAGGCCTTTCCAAATTCAGATATAGAACCTTGAATGGTCTTCATGTAGGTAGCTAATAGATTCTTATCCTTTGCAATCACTTCCTTCAACTGACTAAGTCTTTTTCTATTGAACTCCTTTTTCACTTTATCCTCAACAGATTTCTCAAGAGACTCGAATTGAGTACTTACAACATTTATGAGCTTCTTTAGCTCACCAGAAGAGGAACCTAGCAGATCCATGACATAAGTAGTCATTAATTTCTGCAAAACTCTAGATGCAAGGCTTAGCAATTCACTATCCTCTATGTGAGACTTTAGAATCTTCTCACTGGCCTTAGCTTGAGCAATTGATGCGACCTTCATCATCTGAATTGTGGAAAAATTGGATAGATTGATTGAAATTTCATCCAATTTAGGATCTCTTCACTACCTTGGGTGTCTCTTGCCTCCACTCTGATTTCCTTAACTTGAGCTTTTTCTTCTTCAGCCTTGGGTTCTTCAAAGATTGTTTTTAGATTGCTTTTGAGCACTTCATCCTCTTCATTTTTCACCCCCTTCTCCTTAGCTAGTACCACCTTAGGAACTTTAGATTCCATAGGTGTCTCTATATTTTCCACATTAGGAGGAATCAGAATATCCTCAAATTCTAGAGGATCAGATACATTCACATTCTCCTCATTCACATCCTCATTTTCTAGAACATTTTAGTATTCATTTCCTCAACATTAATCTTATTCTTTGACATAAAATCTTCCAGAATCTCCTTCATTTCACCAACAACAACATCAATTTCACCAACCATGAGTTTATTCACCTTTCCCTTGCTCTTAAATTCCTTTTTAGCCCTTTCAAGGAGTGAATTCATCTCCTCAATTGACATTTCCAGACATAAATCTGCAAGAATTCTCTTCCTCAGATTCTCTTCTTCTGTTCTAGCACTTATTCTTCTTGACTCCAAAATATCATACAGACTCTTTGGTAAGCTAGACATAATCTCAACAAGAACTTTATTGAAAATGTTCATATGTTTTATTGTGGCTTTTTCAAGAATTCTTTGATCGGATTCATCAAAAGTTTCATACAATTCACAGAGGGGTTTAAGATTACCATCCTTGATAACTACATTCTCAACTTCCTCAATTGACATACCAGGTTTTTCAACTTTCACCTTCTTTGCTGGAAGATTTGCTCTTGTTTAACTTGACAACCTGAGTTCTGGTAGCTTTCATTTCTCTCAAAACTTCCTTTGATTCTGTTTCCTCATCTTCTGAAATAGGTTCATATGTTGTGCTTTTATTCTTCTTCCTTTTACCAGAAGGCTTTTCTTGAGATGGCTTGGCTGTAGAAGTGGATAAGGATGGGAAACTCCTTGTAGATCTAGTGCAGGAAAAAATGCTTCCAAACTAGTAGACTCTATTTTTTCTTTCTCTTTTGCTGCTTCTGCCTCATCTCTCTTCCATCTCACTTCTTTCAATTTCTCTACAGGTATGCCCATATTTTCTGCAAACACTTCTACTTCTTTCCTTACTCTCTTGACTATCACTGGCTTTTTCAATTCCTCATGAACCTGCATACTTTTCTTTGCATATGTTCCAAACCTCTCTTCTCCTTGATCTAGAGATGAACTCAACAAGTGTTCTGCATACATCTTCAAAATGTTCTCCTCTACTTCGTATCCCATAGGCATTATCCATATTGTTCTGGGATCAATAGCTTCCATACAACATTGGTCAATATCCACCATGAAGCAGATAGTATCTTTGTATTGTTCCACAATTGAAGTGGGAATTCTTTCCCTAGAATGCATCATATTCTATAAATTTTTGAAGTACCACCAGAGGGTAGTATTCCTGACCTGACGATCACCCATTCCAAACAACATGTTCCTTATCTGAACACCTACAGGCTCATCATTTTTCCAATGTACTTTTCCAACGCTCGGAACCTCATCCATGAAATAGAAAAATAAGCACAATAGCAGATTACCATATTTGAAAGTATTCTTCTTATCTTTCTTGATTTTACTTAGATTCTCCATTAACTGACTTTTGAGCAGCTTGCGCAAGTCATATTCTACATTTTTCTTTATCATTTCATAAGTTGCATAGATGGCCATACCAGATACATAATTATCCCTGCTAGAATGGTATATCTTGTACCAAATGACCATTGATGCAAATTTTACATCCACTTCAGCAATGCCTTCTATTCTCATTGCCCTTCTATCCCATTGCACACCTGTTGCCTCAGTAACCTTCTCATTCTTCACAAATTTCAAGACTGGAAGTCTATTGGTGGAATTCAAACCCGTGACTGGACATATAGCCTCTTTTGTGATCTTGAAGGGTATATTTAGCCACATGAACATGGCTCAAAATGTATCTAACCCATTCACTTTCCTCAAATATGGGAAATTCACAAACTGCGTGAACTTCTCCTCTAGGGTTTGGTATTCCGGTTTGATAGTGAAGTTTCCTCCAAGTATATGGATTGAATACAAATTGATTATTTGAGAGGTGCCTAACTCTTCAATATTCACATGAATATAAGCCCTAATATCCTCAGTGTGCAAAACTTCGTATGACAGATGAAAATGCACTGAGGGGCTCAGTCTTAGTAGACTTATAAGGGTGCCATTTAAACTAAGGATGGGGTATATCCTTGAACTCTACTACCAATAGAGTGTTCATTCTTGCAAATTCACAAATTCACAGGCTTTTCGACAAATACCTTTTCGTCGGATCAAGGTTTAATCGCAAATTCTTCTTCACGTTTTGAATCTCTCCACAATTCAACAAAGTTCACTCCAAGGCTCTTCAAACTGCTTTCCTCCAAAATCCCAAGTAACAAATGAAAGATAAAAATGGCTTTTTATCATTTGTACAACTAACCCTTCTTGTCACAATAAATTCTTTTACCCTAGTTCATCCGGTTACTCTTTTTTCATGCACTAGGACAGATAATTCTCCTATGAATCTCCAAAACTCTACAATAATGCTTCTAATTGGGTTAAACAACATTTGAAAGGCATTGATCCACCTATTGGACTAGTGCACATTCCAATTTCAATTGCCTACAAGGGGTTAAAGTATTTTTTTGGCAGCTACCCCTAGGCCAAAGGCCTAAAACTAATTCCCAGAGGAATTACCAGAAGTAAATTTTGGTGTTGGCATATTTCCTTCAATAGAGGAATTATTTTTCACCCATTTCTTCTACATTTTCCTCCTGATCACATTTGCAGTGACTTTCCCTTTTCCTTTGACATCTTGTTGTGTATTCTATCTTACCAGACCTTTTCTATTCCAACAGAATTTAGCAATATGGCCAAAGTTGTTACAGTTGTAACACCCAACATTTCTCTATTCAGACCAACTATTCTAATGATTTTTCCTTGATCTACATTGGTTAGCAATATGCCCAAGTCTATTGCATGCATAACATCTGATATCTCTATGAAAGTTATTCATCACAACTCTGCATTCATAGGACTTATGACAAAACTTGTTACAATTAAAGCACTGACCTGAGAATGAGGGTCCAATTGGATTCATCCCGCTTCTACACTGATAAGCCATATGGCCAAATTTGTTGCAAGAAAAAAAATAACCATTGGATCTCTGAGCATTTGGTTGTCTCACCAGATTCCTTTTGGCTCCATTTATCTAATTTCCTTTCCAGAATCTCCCTTGTCCGGAATTCCTTTGTCTAGATCTAGAACTTTCACCTTCATCATATCCAAGACCTCGCCTGTCACCATCAGTCCTTTGACCTTTAATTAGTTCATCAAGCTTGGCTGAATTGGCTTTGAATTTCTCCTTATATGTGTTTGCAGCAGTAAGTTCGTCTCTAAGATCATCAAGCTGTTTTTCGAGCATTTCCTCATTGTTTTTAGATTTTTCCAATTCATTCCTCAATTGACTGCATTGTTTAGATTTTTCTTTCAAGGATTGAGAAAAATTTTCTTCATTCTTCTTTCTATCTTCAACTTCATTGGTCATTTTTATCATGATGGACTCCATCTCACGCTTCAAGGCAACATTTTCTCTGCAAATTTTTTCACTCTTTTGTTTTCTCCTTCAAGGCATGACTCTGTTGTTCATCTTCCATGCTTTCATTCTTTTGCTTAAGATGATCACATAATTCCTTTCTTTTCTCCCTTGATTCATTGATTTTGTCTTTCAATTACTGGATGAATTTTTTTTCATTCTCAAGACTTTCCTACAATTCTTGGTTCTCAGACTTTGACTGGTCAAGATCATCCAAGGCCACCATAATTGCTATTGAAGATTGCTTGTATCCATTGAAAACACTTTCCAAGATCTCCCCAAGCTATTAGACTTCTTTTGAGGAACTAGCTCTAATACCAATTGTTGGAAACAAGCTACACTGAGAGGGGGGTGAATCAGTGTTGTGCAAAAATTAACTTTATTATTCTGATCATTAATCCACTTGAAATATGCAACCAAGAGAAATATGCAGAATTAGAAATAAAATAACCACAACACCATAACACAAGGATTTTTACATGGAAACCTTGTTAGGGGAAAAACCACGGTGGATGGCCAATCCACAATATAATCTAAGTACACTCAAAAAGAATTTTACAATATGGGAATGCACTTGCATTCGGGAACACTACCTAGAGCTCACTGCTCAAAATAGGAAGGCACATTGCCTTACAGAGATTTGGATTAGATCCAAGAGAATGAACTGAGTAAATAGCATCTACAAATGCTTGATTACAATTCTGGTTAGGCTCAATTGTCAATCTTTTGTCCTACTGATTGATACTGAACTTCTGCTCTGCTCTTCCTCGCACCACAAAATATTTATGCACAAGTGAAACTGTGCATAAAATCACTCTAACACTCTTCTGGCATTTCCAATACACATCGACACAGCACGCATACATATCAAAATGATATAAGAGATCATACATATATATCTACGACTAGCAATTTAATCACAACAAGTTGGCTTCAATAAAACTTGAAAATATTAGCAACTGTTAGCTCAAATATTAAGAATTATTCAATGTGCATCCACAACGGTCAATCAAAACTTAGGTTGGACCCAAAACATAATGATAAAACACAAAAATATTCAAATAAACATTCCTTGAATATCCGCATTACATTATATCAATTGAGTCGGCTCCAAAATACTAATAAACAAAAAAATATCCAACCGGATCTCCAAACTCACACAAGACTTAATACGAGGCACTAACATTTATGAACAATACATTAGATATACTAATAGACCTCGCATGAGATCCACAACTTAAAATAACAACTGGAAATCTGCAAGTGAATTGATGATCACCAAACTGTTGAATGCTTTGTTCTTCCTAACTGTCCTCAATCTGACTGTCAGTGGGAGCAAATGATGATGTGAGAATCAGTCACCGACTAGAGTTTCTATCAATGACAACACCAGAAAGAATTTGCAGTGTCTCTTTCCAAAACTTCTTTGGTATTTCTCCAATGAAATCAATCCCCCATTGATGAAATGGAGCTTCAACCTGCATTGGTCTAAGTGGCAGTGCTCCTTGATATTTCATTTTTCTAGAAAACCTTTGACAAGCTGCACACTTTTGTACTTAAGAAAAAGAGTCATTGAAGACCTTGGGCTAGTAGTATCCAGCTCTTAGGATCTTATGGGCAGTGGTCTTGGCTGAAAAATTTCCTCCATAGACTCCTTCATGCATCTCCTTCAACACATGGTTTGCTTGTGATTCATCTAAGCCTAATAACAACACTCCATCCCAGTTTTTCTAGTATAAGTCTCCATCCATAAAGACATTCTTTGAGGCATGTAATTTTAAGGTTCTTTTTTTATTTTCATTCAAATCTTTAGGACATTTATGGTTTTTGAGATAATACATTATATTAGTGTACCATGAGGTGTGCTCAATGCTAGCGATCATACCTTCTTCTTCCCCTATGTTACAGATTTGAGATGCTTCAAGATTTGATTCATCCATGAGCTTAGCCAATCCTTGTTCTCTTACCGATTTGGTGATTTGGATTTCAATATCAAACTCTTGAATTCTATTAATCCATCTACACCTTCTCCCTATAACCTCTATTTGCACAAATACATCCTTAACTGTAGCATTAGGAATATATGCAATCACTTTAGCACCTACCAAATAAGGTCTGAAGGCCTTCACAGATTTGACAAGTGCATACATCTTCTTTTCTGTAATGTCATACTTTAGTTCTGCTCCTTGAACACATGGTTTGCTTGTGATTCATCTAAGCATAATAACAACACTCCATCCCTATTTTTCAAGTATAAGTCTCCATCCATAAAGAAATACTTTGAGGCATGTAATTTTAAGGTTCTTTTTTATTTTCATTCAAATCTTTAGGACATTTCTGGTTTTTGAGATAATACATTATATTAGTGTGCCATGAGGTGTGCTTAATGCTGGCAATCATACCTTCTTCTTCCCCTGTATTACATATTTGAGATGCTTCAAGATTTGATTCAACAATGAGCTTAGCCAATCCTTTTCCTCTTACCAATTTGGTGATTTGGATTTCAATATCAAACTCTTGAATTCTATTAATCCATCTACACCTTCTCCCTGTAACCTCAGTTTGCACAAATACATCCTTAGCTGCAACATTAGGAACATATGCAATCACTTTAGCACCTACCAAATAAGGTCTGAAGGCCTTCACAACTTTGACAAGTGCATACATCTTCTTTTCTATAATGTCATACTTTAGTTCTGCTCCTTGAAGGGATTTGCTGAAGAATAATATTGGCTGCTCATACTCTTCATCATTTTTCTGCAACATCACTATTGCAATAGTGTGGTAAGATGCAAATGAGAAAATATGGAATGGTTTATTGAAGTCAAGTGATTTTAACACTGGGGCCTCCTTGATTTATCTTTCTATAGATATGAATACATCAATTACTTTTGTTGTCTAGTCAGTCTTAGCACCATTCTTCAACATTTTTGAAATAGGCTTGAAAATATCAGCAAAATTTGATATAAACCTCCTTACAAAGTTTATCTGTCCAAAGAAAGACTGAATGGCTTTCACTGTCTTTGGGATAGGAATCTTATCTATAGCCTCCACTCTCTTAGGATCAATTCTTAATCCATCCTTGGATACTATGTGGCCCAAAATTTTTCCATTAGTCACAACAAAATGTCACTTCTTAGGGTTTAAGGAAATACCATAATCCAGAGCTTTGAGGAAGATATTTTCTAGATGTTCAACATGGTCTTCTTATTTCTTAGAATATGCAGTGAGGTCATCTTGATATACCACCATTATTGTATTAATTAGGTCAACAAAGGCAACATCCATAGCTCTTTGAAAGGTGGCACTAGCATTTGTGAGGCTAAATGGCATCCTTACATATACATATGTGCCTCAAGGTGTGGTAAAAATAGTCTTATATTGTTCTGATTCTTTTACTTTCACCTGTTTATACCCCAAAAAACCATCCATCATGGACAATAACTCACATCTTGTTACCTTTTGTAACATAACTTCCATGTTTGGGAGGGGATAATTGTCTTTAAGGGATGAGACATTCAAATTTTGAAAATATACACACAACCTTATATCTCCATTCTTCTTCCTGACATGCACCAAGATGGAAACCCAAGTAGAATGTTTGATGGGCTTAATAATACCTCCTTCTCTAAGCTTCATGAGTTCTTCATGCATCTTGGGTTCTAGAGTAGGATTTATTGGTCTTTGTTTCTGTTTGAAGGGTTTTGCATCAGGCTTCAACGGGATTTCATGTTGAAATAGATCTTCCCTATATGTTTTAAGGTCATCATATGACCATACAAAAACATGCTTATATTTTCTCAATAGTGTGATCAACATCTTTCTAACCATAGGGCTTATCTTTTTTCCAATTTACACCTTTTTTGGAGCCAATTCAGTCCCAAGATTAATCTCTTTAATATTCTCCCTTCTTACTAGTGTTTGCTTCATAATTGCTCGGTCACTCCCATCAAACACCCTTTCTAATGCTACTAATCCTTTAGGAATCTTGTTTGTGTTGAGCTGCACTACTTCTTGGCCAAACACAATTTGTTTACCATCCACTTGTTCAACAAATGCATTCAAACCAATCTATTGGGCCTCATACCGATCAATGCAGTGTAAGAACTTGATCAGATCTGTGTCATCATTGAAGACCTTCCAATTGTAAATATTATCAGGAATTGCAGGTCTATTCTTGAATTCCACTTGTGATATACCTGCTAGGGTAATGTCATCTCTTTTCAAGGCTACATTTTCCAAGAAGTCAGTCATCAAGTTTTTTGATCTATCCACCCAGTCAATGGAGAAGGCATCAAAGAGTTCTATAGTATCCCACACATCATGTTTTTTATTTCTTCAATCTCTTGTTTTTTGTAGAATACTTTGAACTCACTTGTGAAACAACCAATTATGAGTACTTTGATCCCATGCTTTGTGGCAGTGTTTAAACCTATTAGTAATGCCTAGTACTCTACTATGTTATTTGTGCATTCAAATGTCAATAGAAATGAGTACTTAAATGTTGTGCCATTACGTGAAATGGAAATAATTCCAGCTCCATTCCCCTCTCTACTGCAGGCTCCATCAAAATACATCTGCCAAATTCCCTGTTCATTTTGGGAAGCATCTCTAGCAATTGGATCTATGTTTAGCAATTCAGGGTTTGAATGCTCAATTCTAAAACTCCCAAGGTCCACATCACAAAATTAATTCATTTGATTAGGGTCAAAGAGCTCAATGACATGTTCTGATCTAGGTTCTTTGTACAACTTGACTTCTCTTCCATTCATAGGTATTGTGGCATAAGATAAATCTAGCTAGACATTTCCCCCTACTGTTGCAGTCTATTGTCTAGATAACAACATTCCATAACAACATTCCATAGTAAGGGGGAGTGTCCACCATAGTGATGTTTGTTCTATATGTCCCCTTAGGGTATGATGCTAATTTCAATTCAACGTCCCATATCACTCCAACTACTAGGACTGATCTATTATCCATAGCGTAGCACTTCCCATAGGTGGTGTTCACCCACAATCCTAATTCCTTCATGAAAACCAAAGGCATGATATTGATTGCTACCCCTGAGTCAATCATATAATTTTTCACCAATTTGTTGTTGATCACCAGTGTGGTGTAAAATGGATCCACTTGGGAGGGATTTTTTGTAAGGGTATCACCCAAATAAACTTCTAGTTCCTTTGTGTTGAACAGTCTGGATAACTGAGAGGGGGGGTGAATTGGTTATTATAAAACAATTTTCTTTACTTTAATTAATCTAGAGAAAACTTAAATTAATCAGATAATAATATAATAGATGTGAACATGAAAGAAAATAACAACACCATGCACAATGAACACCCGAATTTACATGAAAACCCAAGAAGGGAAAAACCATGGAGAATACTAATTCTCAATTATAGAACATCGATCAAGGTGACACTAGTTAAGGTGACTTTTACAAAGGGCTCACTGCCAAAATGCTCACTGTAGGTAAGACTCATTGCCAGTGGGCTCACTTCCTGACTATTATAGCCAAAGATAAAAAGGATCACTGCCAAAAGAGAAAGGATTACTGCCAAGAAAAGGGTTCACTGATAGAAGAATGATGAAAGGGAATCCATCACTAAAATAACTGTCACCAACAATGACACCAGATAGAATCTCACTGTTTGCTACCTCCAGCTTTATACTTTCACAATGTTTGGATTTTTGGATTCGTATTCACCACGCTTTCTTTCATCGAACATAATCAACTTTTACTTATACCATTCTATGCTTCCATAAACTCCTAAGTCAGCCAAACACAATTCCATTTCATGCTTTCATAAAATCCTAAGTCACTCAAACACAATTTGAAATAGGTCACCACAAAACATTCCCGCGGTGGAAAGGAATGAAAAGTGGACCATACATAACCTCCTCACTCAAATCAACATGCTACATATTAACCATGGTATCTGGGACCAAGGAATAGGATGTACATGTTACAATGTAAACAATGTTATGGAGCACGTTAACCAATTTTCGGATTGGTCTGGGCCCATAAGAGTGTGTCTCATTATGTTTCAAAATGAATGGGACCAAGACAAGCACAACCAAAGATAGATCATCACAACACATCCAGAACCACGTCAATCCGGATCACCAAAGCATTAAAACTAAACCTTAATAAATCAACCAAGATATGTTGACATCAATGGAAACCATTAATGATAACAATCAACAACATCACATCTCACCACATTCCAACAATCTCCCCCTTTTTCATTGATGGCAACATCCATCAACAACAAACCAAACAACTCAATGTCAGCAACAACAACATCAAGGACCTTCTTTTCTTCTCCCCCTTTAACATCAAGGACAAAGGGAAAAAAATCCCCCTAAAAAACTTACTCCGCTCCCCCTATGAGGAAGCCATAAAGCATTGATCTTGATAAGGATGAGCATATAATACCATGGACCAATGCACACCCTGGTGCAAATTATTGTAGACTAGTATGGGGCAGAACCCTTAACTTCTATCGGAGATACTCAAAAGTATCTTTGCTCAACAGTTTTGTGAAAATATCTACAATTTTCTCTTTTGTAGGTACATATTCAAGTCTTACCTCGTTTTCCAATACCTTCTCTCTCAAGAAGTGATATCTAATGGATATATGTTTCATTATGGAGTGTTGCACCAGATTCTTGGAAATGTTTATTGCACTGGTATTATCACACATAACTAAGATCGATTCATCAAATGATATGCCAATGTCCTTCAACATTTGTTTCATCCACAATACCTGAGTGCAACATGAGGATGTTGCAATGTATTCAGCTTCTATAGTAGATAAAGATATAGAATCTTGTTTCTTACTTGACCAAGCAACCAACCGAGAGCCAAGGAAATAAGCTCCACCACTTGTGCTCCACCTATTATCAACACACCCGACCTAATCAACATTAGTATAAGTTGTCAAAGTGAAATATGAATCCTTTGGATACCATAACCCCATATCTTATGTACCCTTCAAAAATCTAAAGATCCTTTTTACTGCAACAACATGTGATTCCTTTGGTTCTTGTTGAAATATAGTTGCTAAACAAATAATATACATAATGTCTAGTCTAGTAGCAGTCAAATATAACAATCCTCCAATCAGTGACCTATACATACTTGCATCAGCTTTAGGTGAATCATCTTCTTTTGTCAACTTGCATCGAGTAACAATAGGTGTACAGATCGGTTTGGAATTCTCCAATCCAAACTTCTTCAATAATTCTTTGGTATACTTGGACTGAGAAATAAATTTCATTTGGTGTTCTGACTTACTTGTAGTCTAAGGAAGAAATTTAACTCACCTATCATAGACATTTCAAATTCCTTCTACATTCCATCTACAAACTTTCTACACATATCATCATTTCCTCCAAAAATTATGTCATCAACATAAACCACAAAAATCAACATTTGCTCTGAGTGAATTCTGTAGTATAAATTACTGTCAGCAGATCCCTTTTGAAATCCTTGTCCAATCAAGTACTTTTCTAATTTTCCATACCAGGCTCTAGGTGCTTGCTTCAATCTGTACAAAGCTTTCTTCAACCTGCAAACAACATCCAGATCACTTCCGGACTTAAATCCCTCTAGTTGCTCAATGTAGACTTCTTCCTTGAGTTCTCCATTCAAGAATGCAAATTTTACATCCATTTGATAGACTTTGAAATCCTTAAAAGCTGCAAAAGCTAAGAATATCTGGATCGCTTCCATCTAGGCAATAGGGGCATATGTTTCTTCAAAATCAATACCTTCAATTTGAGTGTAACCTTTGCAAACCAATCTTGCCTTGTTTCTCATTACCTTCCTATTTTCATCTAGCTTGTTTCGGAATACCCACTTTGTTCCAATTACATTTTTGTCTACCAGTCTGGGCACAAGTTCCCAAGTCTGATTTTTCTCTATCTGATCAAGCTCTTCTTTCATTGCCTTCACCCAATTCTGATCATTGCATGCTTCTTCCACATTATTTGGCTCAATTTGCAAGAGTAGACACAGTAATACTTGCTCTTGAGCTGCTTTGCTTCTTGTGATGATTCCCTTATTCTTATCTCCAATAATCTAGTTTTTTGAGTGGTTTCTTTGTACATACTTTGGGGTTTTAGTTGTAGTTGTCAGAGCCTCTTTTGTCTCTTTTCCTTCTTTCTTATCCTTTTGTCCTTTGTCATCTAAGTCATCTGATTCATATTCAATATGCCTATCAGGATTTCTTTGAACATCTTCATCTACTTTCACATTCACACTTTCAACTATCTTGTTCAATCTCTTGTTGTAACATCAGTACGCTTTGCTTCTTGTAGAGTAACCCAAAAATATGCTTTCATCAACTCTATTGTTGAACTTTCCAAGATTGTCCTCATTTCTCTGGATGTAGCATTTGCTTCCAAATTTTTTGAAGTACTTTACTGTGGGAGCTCTTTCATGCCATAGCTCATATGATGTCTTTCCATATTTCCTTTGGAATAGTACTTTGTTAAGAGTGTATATTGTTGTGTGCACTAGTACATAAAAATAAATAAACTACTAAAAAACTACTTAAAACTGCTTATAAATGACTATAGTTGGTCACGTGACCACTAGTAGTTTATTGCTAGTCATATATAATGCAACCAGATTGATGACTAAACAATTCTTAGTCATTTATTGGTTATTTTGATTGATCAATTTGGTAGTATATTTAGTCATCGATTTAGTCATTCATTGTTGTGATCTAGTCACTTATTTAGTCACTTTTTTTTCCACTGATATATTTAGTCGTTGATTTAGTCATTGATTGTTGTAATCTGGTCACTTATTTAGTCATTTTTTATTCACTGATATATTTAACTGGTCACTTATTTAGTTGTTGATTTAGTCATTGATTGTTGTAATGTGGTCACTTATTTAGTCATTTTTTTATTCACTGATATATTTAGTCATTTTTACTCAATGATTTCTATGCAATAGTAGTGTATTTAGTCATTAATTTTAATCATCATTTTGATAAATTTGGTAGTATATTCAGTCATTTTTATTTATTGATTTCACTAGTAATATATCTAGTCATATTTTTTCACTGTTAACACTAATTTTTGTCAATTGGTAGTATGTTTAGTCAATTTAATTATTAATTGATGTCATTTGCTAGTATATTTAGTCATTTTAATTGAATGATATTTAAGGATTTAAGCATAAAACACATAAATACACATCAATCATCAATTGTACACAAATATAAGACAACCATTGAGAAGGAAAAATTGGTGAACTTTATTAATAAAAGAAAGGTGTTCTAGTTATAGCCTAGAAATAGAGTATTACAATTGTTATTTTCAGTCACAAGACTATAAATATGAGTTACAATATTTTAGACAAATGACTGCAAGAAAGAAACTTCTCAAAAATATTTCTACAATGATGGAAACAAATGCTTGAAGCCCTAGTTCAATGTGAGCACATGCCCCTAATTTCAGCTCTGAAAACTTCTACAATGTGGGCAATCTTCCTCGAGCAAGCTGTAACGTGTAGAATCCAAGGAGAGTGTTGATCGTGTCACATATATGAAGCTCACGCCTTCAATGCATTCAACAATAACCCAACTAGAATATTTCCTCCTTTATATGCAATGTGACATCTAATATGAGCAACGTCAGGGTGTTGCCTTTTCTACCATGAATGAAGTTGTGCCTCAATACAACCAACAGAATTAATATTAGTCTCAATTCAAAAAGAATAAAAGTTCATTATATATTGCAAGTTTACAAAAGAAAGTCCAAACACAACAGAAAGATAAATCAATTAAAAAACTATAGCCTTGTCAACAAATGCCTTAAATAGAGTGTTCAACATAGGCCTGAAATATGCATATTGAACCCTTGATTTCAGAACCTTGTTCAAAATTTAAGAAAGGTGATACCCTCAAATTATAGAATGGAGGCTATCAATACTAACCAGACTGGAACAACATTATCAATAGAAATTTCCTTGAAACCAAGCCCAAGAATTCCATCAAACTTGGGCAACAAAAATGTCAACCCTGGTTCATGTGTTGTCTCAGTAAAGACCTGCACCATTAAAGAATCCATTTATACATAAATTCTAAATTAAGTTGATGAGAAAATATCTTTGATATCCAACTAGGAAGCCTTAACATCCAAACATTACTAACCTGATGTTTCACAACAAGTTTCCCAACTATGACATCATCTTCCCCATTCACTTTACAAGCACCGCCCAATTCAAGTTTTGAAGGCATAAACACATAAGGTACTTTCTGTAACAGTAATTTTCAAACTAATGATTAATAACAAAACTTAAGACATGTCGGTATTGGCATGGTGTGATGGTTTATTGGTGGCATTGTTGTTATTTCCACCATGGTTCAAACCCCGTTGGGGTGTTATTGTTGAATGGTTGTATCCGGTTCATAGCTCCGGTCAAAATCATTTACCCCTTGAATAAAAAAAAAACTTAAGACATCCATTTTACTTGCAAGAAAACAAATACTTGAAAAAATACACAAAAGCATCACCAAATCATTCAAAACTCATCATTAGTATAAGTCCAAAAATTTGATTTTCTTGTGCAAGTTATTTCGGTTTATTCTCTTACAATTCATCAAAATTAGAAAAAAGGGTAGCAAGTCAGGGGATTTGATCGTGGGAAAACTTCACAGTTAAAATGGTTTTGTACTATGTCAAACATAATTTCGTTAGTTTCAATCCCACCATTTTACCCATGTGATTACTGCCCTATACAATAAGAATCAAACTGTGTTCATTTTATTGGTTTTGATCCCTTCAATCCACCTTTGCAACATCTACATGATGTAAATATTGCCAGTGAATGGTTGAAACATATCAGAGGCGATTAAAGGAAAACCTCTCACAAATTAAGGAAAGATTCAGGTATTGCATGGCACATGGAGTTAACCTAAAAATTTTGCAATTCCCATCTAACATCTTAAAAGGTTGCAACAATGTCAAAATCCAAAATGGTACAAGGAGAGAGAAAAAATCAATACATTATCTTTGGCCAATGAAATCAAAGGATCAAGAATGGTAGGAGGATCTGTATTAGTCGCCATAACTATAAAATTTGATGTTCTAAAGTATAATGTCTTGGTTGCTGCAGCACCCTAAACTCGTTCAGTATTAGCAAAAAACAAACTGTATATTGATCCACTACCATATTGGATCTCACAGGATTCTGCTTCACAAACAACAAATGATATATATTAATTGTTTAGCAACTTCGTTAATATCCCCATGTAAGTAGACTAAACTAAGTGAGGTTGAGGGTTTGAAGTAGAGTACCATCTTCTTGGTATGTGCTTGAATTTGATCATGACTTGTATCTTGAATGAAAATAGCCAGCTAGCTACACTGTAAAATCATTGTTAGAAAAATAAACATGAAATCCTCTTTAATTAAAATAATCCTTCTAGATATTTCAAGACAAGATATTTCAATTAATTTCTAAGAGAGCTAATTTCACTATCCAAACAACCATCAATCTATTTACTGTATATAATTTCTCATAATTCAGAATTTGAATGTAATGAAACTAACCATAATTACCAAAGATTTGACACCTAAATGTAGTACAAAATGAATTGTTTGATAGTAAATGTGTTTTGATAAACCAAATACACCCTTGATATATTGATTTTAAAAAAAAGGAAAGATTAAATTGGAGACAACAAGATAATATTCATTAATTCACTTCAACAAACAATTGAATCTAGAATTCGGCCACCAATTATAACTTCATTCTATTGATCTTCAAAAATATTTTACAATACGTTTCAAAATTTTCTCCTGACTGACATGTCAAAAAGTGTCATGTCAATTACCCACTTTTAACATAAATAAAAAAGTCTTAATTATCATTGTTTACATAAAACTTTAAAAGCAATGAAAGATGAGAAGTGAAGAAAATTTATCAGATGTTGAATTCCACAACACTCGCAAGATACAGAAGTCCGTTACTCATCATAAGGTACCTGTGATCATTCAGATATGGCAAGGTCCTCTCTCCATGATAGTATATGCAAGGCTTGGTACTTCACCGCAAGGCCTATTCTTTTGGGGGAGCTAGATATGTCTGCTCCCATTGTTACACTGTGTAATCATGAGGCCATTTGTACTCCTAGATTTTTTGTGTGTTGGCCAATTGACTCTTCCATCTGATGTCTAATAACCCTTTGGTATCCATGATGAATTTTGAGTACCCAACATCCAGTGTAATTATTCCATCCAAGGTTAAATTGAGGCGGTGAATATTTATGTCACCATCCTTTTGTATATTAGTGAGGCAGTTGGGAACAATTTTTCTAAACTCATTTGTCCAATCCTTGGATTGTTTCAATTGATCATCATCCCTTAGTATCTTAGGCATGAACCACTGCTTTAGCGTGTGAAATGAATCTATTCTGGCCTTGATCTTTTGGTCTTCTGCAGAAATTTATTGAAATTAATCTATGACCATTCGTACCATTTTCTTAGTAGGATTTAAAGTTGTAGGGGCCTCAGCACTCCTTTGTAAAATTCTACACAAATTCATTAAGATGTGATGTACAGGTTGTCATTTCTTGACTAAGGGGTCCAATATAGGTACATGTGCCTTTATCTGATCAACTGCTTGTGACAAGGAAACATAACATTCATACACATTTTCCAATTTTTCCACAATTAGTTTAACCCTATGCTCTAAGATCTGATCCAATTCCCTGAGGGTTTTTCTCTTTTCTCTTTCCTTTGTTTCTTCACTACTCTTTTTCAACTTCTCAATTTCTTGTTTTAGCACATTAACTTGTTCAACAGTGATTTCACCTGTATCAGTCTAGATGGAAGGGGGCGGGTATACTGTTAATTCTATGCTTTGGGAAGGACCCGCTCCCTTCTACTGTTGTTTCAATTTCAAATTTTCTATGAATAACCTATTCACTTCATCATTCAGATCAATTTGTGCTTTCTCATATTCTACCAATCTAAGCTCCATAGCTTTAACTGCATCCTTAGTAAACATTGTTGAGTGCATTGTCATAGTAGCTTCCTCCAGTGTTGATGTTTCTTGAAGTGTCTTTACCATGGTAGTCCCTCTCATTTCTTTTACAACATCAAGCAATCTTGGTTTTTCTATTCTTTTTTGCTTTGTCCAAAAGGCTAGGGTTTCAAGTCTTGGATTGTAACATGTGCACTCATTCCCTCATTTGAATTGAATTCAGAAACTGACATGGGATCTTCTTGGATTCTTACTTGATCTAGTAAGAATATCTTTCTTAACTCCATCCCAAGAATAATTAGTATATTTCTTTCTAAGACCAATTTTCTTGCTTCTTGGGGGCTAACAATTATTTCATTAATCCTGAGTTCTTCAAGAGTGTGGGAAACAATTTGGTCATGTTGTGACTCCTTAGTGCCCATCTTATTAATTTGGAGTCTCTCCTCAAATTATTTCATTTTCATCTTAAACCAAAAATCCTTAAACTCGGGAGTTTGAATAAATTCATAATCTTCAATAAATCTAAGGGCAGCAATCACCCTTTCATCATCATGCACTTCTTGATCATTATTCCCATGTGCATCCACTCTTTCTTCTAGTTTGTGAGCATCATTTTCAAGCTTAGGTGATGGTTGATCAACTTCATCATCTTTAAAATTCAAAAGTACATCAACTACCTCTTCAATATCCCCTACTCCACTTATTTCATATGCCACTAAGGGGGGCACTCCATGTGTCTTTTGTCTTTTAGGACTTGGTTGCTCAGGAGATGCTTCTGATTGTATTGTGGTAGTGTTTGGTAGGGTCTCTGTGATAACAATACCTCTTATTTTGATGGGAATCTTGGAGGGTTTCGAAGACTCACCCTTAGGTTTCTTTTCTGGTTGAACATATAATATTTCAAAGTTGTCAATTATTACGTTCATCCTTTTGATAGGATCCTTTTCTTCAACATATAATCCTTGGAATCTAGTGTCCCTTTTCTTCTCCTCCTCAAGCCTCTTTATGATTTCCCACTTCCTCTTCCTCTGACAAATTTCATCAGGTGTAAAGCAATTTATTATTACATCTTTGTAATCCATTACATGGGTAATCCCAGCTTTAGTGAGAAGAGGACCTGCTTTATAAAATTAATACACCCTTCAGGATCAAAGATACTTTCTCCTCGTGACTTCAATGAATACCAAATCTTCAAATAGTTCTACAGTTCTTCAAGAGTGTTAGACACATCGGATGGCTCCTCACATTTAGTTAGGTCAGGGAGGAATGTCCCCTTTTTTCTATCTTTTCATAACATCCTGCTCCATCCATAAAATTTGCCACATAAATTCTAAAAATGAAATTCGAATAGAAGCAAATTTAGGTAAAACATGTGGGGCTTGAGGACACCCATAGACCCTTATTACTATTTGGTCTACTAAGAAGAACTAGTCACTGAAATTGTGAGTGTCCCTGCTTTGGCTTCAATGCTAAAGATCTTAATACTTGCATGATTTTATTAGGAAATCCTGGTGAAATATGACCAAGAGCAGCCATGACCTTTACTAAAAAATCATCATGAAATATTACATAATCACTATTTTTACATCTACTATCCTAGATGTAACACCAGTTTTGTACAGACAACCTATTCCCTTCATCATCAGTCATTCCCAAACACATTCTTTTAGTCCATCTGTTTATGTTTTGGTACAATATTAAATGATACAATAGAGAGTATTTCCTGAAACTGATGGGAGCTAAGTTCTCTCTTACTTGCAAAAATCCATCATGTAGTCCTTTCTCAATTTCAAAAGTAAATCCATACTCAATGTTGACTTCAGGATTTTGTATCCTTAGTGCCATCATCATGAGATATGTTGGAATCCTCTCTTCAGCATCTATTCCAAGCACTTGGCACAAAGAAAAATAAGTTAGATTTTGAAATATACTTGGAAGTCTTATGTGGAAAATGGCTCATTTTGGGAGGGGGAGATAGGTATCCTCCTATTGTTTACACCCTTTTTCATGTGTAAAGAAAGTTCATCACTCCTATAGGTTTTTCTCAATCTCCTATAATCCTCCTCACTTCTGTCCAAGTCGATCTTAGTGATAGCTTGCTTGTTTAACATAAAACACTCTATAATTACTTCTTTAGTAAGCACCACTAATGCTGAACCATTTGGAATTATTATAGTCCTGGTAGCCAGGTGATAATATTGTGCCAATACTTTAATAAGCTCAACATCTACGAAGACATTTGGGACTATCAATTTGGCCAAATCTAAGGTCCAAGGATTTGAAACTAGTATCTTCTCAACCCTTTTTTCATAGAAATACCGAAATAGATCCCACCATGAGATAGGGATAATTGGGTCTCTACATCCTTGGGTTGTATCTTTAAAAACCTTTTTGGATCCTTTGTCTATAGAATTAGGTAACACATCTAAAATGGATTGTTGTAGGGACCTCTTCTTTCATTTAGAAACTATGGACTCTTCCTTTTTACTTGCAAGTTGACTTCTTTTGGGTGGCATGATGAAGAATTTACTCCTACTTGATTTTTTAAGTGTCTACTTGTAGAAGCAAATTCAGTTCTTATACACTTGCTACAAAGGATTTATGTGAACTTACCTGACAAAATAATAGCTGCATATTTTCCCACTTGAAATCCCTTGCCTCTGATATGCTGAGCTTTGTGAATGATTGAATTTTTTTTGTCAAGTCCCAAGTAATATTTGCTGTTGAGCTCAGTCACCTCACTATTAATGTCAATTCATGCAAAATATTTCAAAATCTGTCCATATTTCGAGTTTGAATACATGTCGTTAATCTTGGGAAATTGAATGGTGTAATCATTTAACGCTTTGAAAACTTGTACCGCACTACTACTAGGTCATTTAAAGACCACTAGGGGGTAGCATTAGTAGTACTACCACCTCACACACACCCCTTTGGACTCCCGTGGGACAGTGGGTTAATTCTAGTAGTTCAGTGACTGTTCACTGCCATATCGCTTTGTCATATCAAGACCGCTGCGGGGTAGAGGTAGAATTACCGCCACCCTGCGAACACCCCTTTGGACTCCTGCGAGACAGTGGGTTAGTTCTAGTGGTTGAGTGATTTTTCACTTCCATACCTCAATGTCAATTTTTACCCCTTGTGGGGCTGCGGTTTACTTTAGTTGTTAACATGTTATCATTGCCACCCCGCAGTATTCATATTTGGTTGTCGTGGTATGGTAGTAAGCATTTGTAAACTGACCTATATATCCCACCATCCTGCACATACCTCTATTGACTACTGCAGTAGTGTGGTATTGGATTTTATTATGAATGCAGTATTTTAGATATCATTTTATTGAAAAGATTGAACAATTTTCTAATTTTTCAATCTCTCAGTTTTAGTTTTCAGTGTTAGTAAGACCTGAGAGATCATTTCTTTGTTTGTAATGGGGAGGCTTGGTTCACCTAATGTTAATATATCTATATGTATTATTAAATCATAGATGTTCATTATATGTTTGCATCTAGAAAACATATAGGACATAGAAGAAATTATATTCTAACTAAACAAAATTAATTTCAAAATTTCAACCAAAGCAAGAAAACTAATAAGAATGATTGAACCTAACTTTAAATGCACTTCAAATGAGTAGTGAACATCTCAGGTTTTGTATACAATGTACCAGCAAAATAATGATGATTACATTCATAAATGTATCAGTAAAACAATAGTGAATAAGCATACCTATACTCAGATCTTTATTACATTCACTAATAAATTATACCATACATATAACCAAATTTTAGGTGACAAGCTAACCTCTTAAGGTGACAAAACATCATCATAATCTTCTGCATTACTAGCAAGATCAGAATCTCAATCATTCATGTTTGCATCTACTTGATTGTCTTCCTCATCCTCATCTGTGACATGCAATGCATTCTCTCTCCCAATCTCTTCATTAGTAATCAAAATGTCTTCTTCAAACACTCCATCATTGTCTTCATCCACTTCTTCGAATGTTTCTTGTGAATTAACATATTTCCCATCAGGCATTATATCAACAACTTCCATGAGTTTTCATTTTGAATGAGACTCTATTTGAATGGCATATGACCATCCTAAGCTTCTTACATCATCAATTAGAAATTATTGATTAATTTGAAGAGGGAAAACATACAGATTATCCATCTCTAATAAAAATTATCTTCTATTTGAGCGTACAAATCCATACTCATCATATTATACTATAGATGGTCAAATCCACTTACATTTTAATAATATGGGACTATTTTCACCATAGTCCACTAGAATATTTTTTTGGATGAATCCAACATAAAATTTCTTCTTAGTTTCATGAAGAAATTTAACACTAACAACACAATCACAATTTATCCTTCCTTTGTCTTTTTCTTCCACTCTTAAATGACTACCATAGGCCCACATTCCACTGAAACACGTAGCCCATAAATGTGGAGATTGTGAAAGTTCACTTTCCTCCGTTGTTATATCTTGACCTTCTTTTTCATCACTGACTACATTAGCAATCCATTCTTCAAATTTTGGAAAAGAATCACCTCAAATCAATTCAACATGACGTCTGCGCCTTTGAGGTCGATGTTGCATCCAAGCTTGATTTTCTTCTTCATATTTTCTACATAGAATATTAACGTAAAAACATTAAGATTGATAATATAAATGTGTAAATGTAATTGAGTAAATAAATTATTGTGTAAAATATTTTTTACCTATGCCACTTATCGAACAAAGATGTGTTTTGAATAATATAGGCATGTATCACACTTCTTTCTTGATGTGATAGCTTGAAGCGAAAACCATTTTCTTCTAATACTTCACCTGCAACTGTGTCTTCTTTGTCATTGTCCCATACACATCAATTGAAATTTTTAAAATCCTTCATATATTCTATGCAAAATCCCATGGCCTCTTGCATTGAATATCCCTCAGACATGCTACCTTCTAGTTTTTCTCTAGTACGAACAAATTTTTTTAAAACCTTCATATATTGTTCTATAGGATACATCCATCTTGTTCTTATCCGGCCACAATGCTTTAGTTCGTATTGTAGATGTATCAAAAGATGCATAGAAATGTTAAAGATTGTTGGTGGAAATTATCGTTCCAATAGAAAAAGGACTTCAACAACCTCCTCCCTCAAACTATCAAAGTTTGAAGGATCTAATACATGTAAACTCATTCTCTTTAATATTAGGCCCAACTTTATAACTGCCAATCTTGGCCCCTTTGGAAAACTTAATATATTTACCACAATAGGTAAAATATTCTCCATTATGACATGATAGTCATGTGTCTTGAGGCCTCTTAAGCCATTAATGTCAATTTGGCTTCTAATAATACTACTTACATATCCAGTGGGAAAGCGAGTCTGAGACATCAACTCTAAGAATTGTGCACGTTGTTCCTTTGTCCAATCATAAGGAGCACTAGGTTTTCAATATTTTTCATCATCATATTTTTCAACCCAAATATTTCGACGAATATTTAGTTTTCAAAGGTCTTCATGTGATGAAATAGTATCAAAAGCACCAAAAAGAGTTTCTATAATAGCACAGGCTATATTTTTCTTAGTATGCATAAAGTCAACAGTATACCTAATGGCTATATACTTAAAGTATGGAAACTTATAGAATATGCACAACCTTTTTACACCACTTTCATTACATGGATCATATCTACTAGTAGCAATCAAATCATTTTCAATAAATGCCATTCCTTTTTGTCTATTCTCAACAATGTAATCACCTGTTATTAGCAATAGTGCTTCACGATTCTCTTCTTGACCATTGAACCATGTTTTTTGTTGACGATATGGATGATCCATTTTAACGTAACCATGATGTCCACAATAAATACACTTACACAAACTTCTTGAGTGCCTCACAAAATCCTTAAAGTTGCAAGAAAGGCATCCATGGTATCCATGAACACTGAGACCAGACAACGTTCCATATGCAGGAAGATCATGAATCATAAACAATAAGGAAGCTCTTAAAGTGAATTTGATTGAATGACCATCCCTTTAAGATTGAATTGCTTCAATTCCTTTCCAAAATTCCACTAGCTCATCATATAATGGCTCTAGATAAGCATCAATTGTATCTGAAGTCACACTTTTCTTTCCTGGTATAATCAATTATAGCATTAAGAAAAATGGTTTAGTTGCTAACCATGGAGGCAAGTTATAATTTATTAAAAACACTAGCCAAGTTGACCATTTAATACTTTGATATGAGAATGGGTTCACCCCATCTAGAGCCAAACCCAAACTTCTATTACGAGGATCTTGAGAAAAATTAGGCCATCTATTATCAAATTCCATCCACATCTTACAATCAGGCACATGTCATTGTTTTCCATTAGTGCTATAATTTTGGGCATGTCATTGCATAAGTTCAGCAATGTCTCTACACCTATACATTCAGAGTAATCGTGGGATTACCGGAAAGTGGTGAAGAACCTTTCTAGGAACCACAACTAATTTCAACCCTTCTCTATACCTCGCTTCATAACATTTCAGACATTCACTCTCACTTGCAAGATTCTTGCGAAGTAATACACAACCATTCACACATGTGTGGATGCTTTCATACCCTAATCCTAGCTTAGTGATTTCCTTTCTACATTGACTTTGTTTTGTTGGCAATGTGGAGTCATATGGTAACAATGAACTTAATAATGCCAATAACTGATCTACACTCTCATTTTTCCAACCAAACACCAATTTCAAGTTAAGAATTTAAAGGATTGTTTTCAAATGACTTAACCTGCAATTAGCATACAAAGGCTTTGAAGCATCCTCCATCAACTTGGCCCAATCATCGTTTAGACCCTCATTCAACATTCTATCAACTTCAAACCCTTCGTCTAACTTTGTTGCCTCTTCATCTATGTTTGTTGCCTCTTCATCTCTCACACTCTAACATTCTATCATATCTTTGTAATAATTGGCATTCCAAGGGCTTATACCACTATGCCCGTATCTTATCATATGTCGATAAATGTCACTTCTTTTTTTCACCTTTCCACCAAGACAATAATTACATGGACATGGATATTTTTCCATGTCCCTCTCATCGACTATTCTCTCATCAAATGCATGGTATTGATCCCTAGTCAACCTTCAATGTTGATCCATTTGTAATGTTCTACACATAGCAAAAAAAAATTGTAGACTAAGAGACAAAAACTATTGTTTTTAATTGAAAGGCGTTTCCATAACAAGAGTTATAGAGAGCAAATAAAATAGAGAGTTTAACTAATGAATTGTAAAAAATAGATTTTTGTAGTTTATATTCAAATTGCTTATTACATTTCATTGCACATCTTTCAAACTCAAAGCATTACTTCACATTGCATAACTAATAACTAGATGTTGATAGATGACAAAATTTCAATTACAATATAGTTTTTACAAAGTCAACCTATGCAGTTATATAATTAGTTCACATTGCATAACTAATAACTAGGAGCAACTGCCAATTGCATTTGCTTGGCATGGCATTCCATGAGACCACATTTCTTTGAGGCATTTTTTCAGAAAGTTCACTGCCTTGTCTATGCTACCACATTTTTCATACATGTCTACCAAAGCATTTTATCAAGCAATTCACTTCCTTGTTGGTAAGGCTATAATCCTAAAAAAAGTGCTTTCAAACAAGCTAAGGATGCTTGGAAAAAATCTATCACATCATAATAGTAAGCAATAGCATAGACAAGGCAGTGAACTGGTTGAAAAAATGCCTAAAAGAAATGTAGTCTCATGGTGATGGAATGCCATGATAGTCCATAACAATTCACTTGTCATGGAATTCATCATGGAATTCCATCACCATGAAACCACATTTCTTTGAGGCATTTTTTGCAAAGTTCATTTCCTTTTCTATGCTACCACATTTTTCATACATGTCTGCCAAAGCATTTCATCAAAAAGTTCACTGCCTTGCTGGTATGGCTAAAAGCCTAAAATAGATGATTTCAAAAAAGCTATGGATGGTTGGAAAAAACATATCAAAGAATAATAGTAAGCAACAAGCTATGGTCTTGTGGTTTTTTTTTGGCACAAAAATCAGCGTGATTTTATTTGCATTTTTTTATAGGTTTTAAACACATTTTTTGCAAGTTTTAAACGCATTTTTTTTGGCAATTTTGTTGTTTGAAATGGGGAATAATCTTTGTGTCCAATTTTGTGCACTTTTTAATTGTAGGATTCTCATAGTTAGTGAAAAAGGTAGTGTTCATGAAGGAATGGAAAAGATGTGTAGAGCCTTTTAATTATACCCGTACTCTGCAATGGCATTGAATCATTTAGCAAACCATTTTTTCTTCATAGGGAAACATTTTCTTGTGGAATAGTTGACTAAGATAGCTCTTGTTTCAACTAACCACCCTCTCATGAAATCTCATTCATATTATAATCGTGCACGATCTAATCATAGTAAAGGTGATTATGATACCACTGGCCGCTACTACATGACATCAGTCAAGGAAAGCCAAAGACCACAAGATTTTGTGGATAGGTCCAATTAAACCTGGGAGATCTTAAGAGTTCTCTCTCAAATTTTGAAAAGGTTTTGAAGGTCCACCATGAGATCTGTGAGAGCTTAAAATTCGTAGGCCATATATATGCTTAGCAAGGGCAGGTAGAGAAGGCTTTGGAAATTTTAATAAAGGCAACTCGCATAGATCCACATGATGCCCATGCATTTATCAAGATGGGTGAGTTATTAATATCATTAGACCCCAATGTAGCCTTAGATTCTCTTAAGATGCCAAAGTCTATTCTAAAGAAGAGCAGAGAAGAAGTACCCATTCAATTGTTAAAAAACATTGGGGTTATTCATTTTGAGCGTGATAAACTAGAGTTGGCTCAAAAAACTTTTATGGAGCCATTAGGAAATGATGTTCTACCTCTACATAAATATTTGTGGTCAGTTTTGTGCATGTTCTACTTGTAGGATTCTCACAGTTAGTGAAAAAGGTAGTGTTCATGAAGGAATGGAAAAGATATGTAGAGCATTTGAATTATACACGTACTCTGCAATGGCATTGAATCATTTAGTAAACCATTTTTTCTTCACTGCAGGGCAACATTTTCTTGTGGGATAGTTGACTGAGACAACTCTTGTTTCAACTGACCACCCTCTCATGAAATCTCATTCATATTATAATCTTGCATGATCTTATCATAAAAGGTGATTATGACACCACTAGCCGCTACTACATGACATCAGTCAAGGAAAGCCAAAGACCACATGATTTTGTGGATAGTTCAATTGAAGCTGGGAGATCTTAAGAGTTCTCTCTCAAATTTTGAAAAGGTTTTGGAGGTCCACCTTGAGAACTGTGAGAGCTTAAAAGTTGTAGGCCATATATATGCTCAGCAAGGGCAGGCAGAGAAGGCTTTGGAAATTTTAAGAAAGGCAACTTGCATAGATCCACATGATGCCCATGAATTTATCAAGATGGGTGAGTTATTAATATCATCAGACCCGAGTGCGGCCTTAGATTCTCTTAAGACACAAAAGTCTCTTTTGAAGAAGAGCAGAGAAGAAGTACCCATTCAATTGTTAAACAACATTAGGGTTCTTTATTTTGAGTATGATAAACTAGAGTTGGCTCAACAAAATTTTATGGAGCCATTAAGAAATGATGTTCTACATCTACATAAATCTTTGTAGTCAGTTTTGTGCATTTTTTACTTGTAGGATTCTCACAATTAGTGAAAAAGGTAGTGTTCATGAAGGAATGGAAAAGATGCGTAGAGCCTTTGAATTATACCCGTACTCTACAATGACATTGAATGATTTAGCAAACCATTTTTTTTCACTGTAGGGAAACATTTTCTTGTGGAACAGTTGACTGAGACAACTCTTGTTTCAACTAACCACCCTCTCATGAAATCTCATTCATATTATAATCTTGCACGATCTTATCATTGTAAAGACGATTATGACACCACTGGCTGCTACTACATGACATCAGTTAAGGAAAGCCAAAGGCCACAAGATTTTGTCGATAGGTTCAATTGAAGCTGGGAGATCTTAAGAGTTCTCTCTCAAATTTTGAAAGGTTTTGGAGGTCCACCCTGAGAACTATGAGAGCTTAAAATTTATAGGCCATATATATGCTAAACAAGGACTAACAGAGAAGGCATTGGAAATTTTAAGAAAGGAAACTGACATAGATCCACCTAATGCACATACATTTATCAAGATGGGTGAGTTATTAATATCGTCAGAACCCAGTGCAGCCTTAGATTCTCTTAAGATGCCAAAGTCTCTTCTGAAGAAGAGCAGAGAATAATTACCCATTCAATTGTTAAACAACATTGGGGTTCTTCATTTTGAGCATAATGAACTAGAGTTGGCTCAACAAACTTTTTTGGAGGCATTAGGAAATGTCTTTTGGGTTGAATTCATAAATAAAATCCCCAATGCTAATTCCGTAGTTTTTCCTGTGCTCTTTAAGGATAAGAAATTCTTCCATCAACTAGAAGAAGGTGGTGTTTCACTTGAGTTACCGTGGGATAAATTCACAACACTATTAATCTTGCTAGGTTGTTTGAAAAACTACATGATACTAAAAAATCAAATATTTTATATAGGATAATATTGTTCAAGTTTCCTGATTATGTGGATACATATCTACATCTTGCAGGCATGCCTTAGGCTCGGAATGAGATCCAACTAAGCCTAGAATTGATTGGGGATGCACTTAAGGTGGATAAAAACTCATCAAATTCTTTATCTATGCTTGGAAAAATGGAACTAAAAACAGATGATTGGCTTAAAGCAAAAAAGCAATTAAAGCTACACAAACTGAATCAAATGCAAAGAATTCTTATGTTGACATTTCACTTGGAAATTGGAATTATTTTGCAACTTTTCGCAATGAGAGGAGGGATCCAAAGGTGGAGGCACAACATCTTGAGAAGGCTAGATAATTGTATTGTAAAGTGTTGGCACAGAGACTAGGAAATATTTATGCTACAAATGAGGTAGCCATTGTGCTAGCTAAAAGGGGTCAATTTGATATTGAAAAGGAAATTTTTACATAGCTACAAGAATCTACAGTAGGAAACATCTTTGTTCAGATCCCTGATGTGTGGGTAAATCTAGCACATGTTTACTTTGCACAAGGACAGTTTGCGCTTGTAGTGAAAATGTATCAAAAATGTTTGAGGAATTCTAATTTGGAACTGACACCCAAATTTTATTATATTTAGCTCGAGCACATTATGAAGCAAAATAGTGGCAAGATTGTAAAAGAACATTATTAAGAGTAGTATAACATTATTAAGAGTAGTAGATTGTAATGAGTGTTTTGAATTTTGTTTAATGTAATGAGGGTTTTGAATTACCTCTGAATTCACTGCAGAGGGCATCCCCAAATCCGATTTCGCTACAGAGGGCCTCAGTGAATTCAAATTCATTACAGTAAACTTTGAATTCCTTGCCCTTGCCTACCTTTTCAGAAGTCTCCAGGTCCTCTCTGAATCCTTATTGCCCATGAAAGTAGCTGCCATAAAAACGCCCCATGCCAGGCTAACAAATGAAGCGAGGTCTGCAATGAACGAACGAAGTGAGGTCAAGTGAGATGAATGAATCTGCAATGAACTTGAATAATCACACCAATACATGGCGTGCATGAATACATCATGCCAATAATTGGCTGAATTATTTTTAATTTTTTTTTTCTACTTTGGATTTGTCGACTAACTCTTTAGACATTTTTATTTTTGTGACTAAATATATTTTTAGTCAATGACCAAATTAGTCATTTATTTACTCATTTATAGTTGAATTGCAAAAAATGAGTAGAATTTATTCATTTTTAGTTGTTGTGACGAATTTTTAGTCACCTAATCATTTATTTTCCAAATTCTACGAGTGGTGTATCGCTTCTCTCGAGTACACTTGTGATAAACTTGCTTCATTGATCATTGTTCTAGCTACTTCTTGAACTGTCCAGTTCATTATTTCCACTACACCATTCTGCTGTGGTGTTCTAGGGGCTGATAGTTGTCTTTTGATGCCATGCTTTTCATAGAATTTGTTGAATTCAGCAGAAGTAAACTCTCCACCTCTATCATATCTTAAACACTTGATTCTCCTGTCAACTTCATTCTCAATCTTGCCTTGAAAATCTTGATTTTTTCTAAAGCCTCTAAATTTTCTCTTAAAAATGTAACCCAGGTTAATTTGGAATGATCATCTATTAAAAGCATGAAATATCTCTCACCTTGTAAGATTCTTATTTTGGTTGGACCACATAGGTCAATGTGTACAAGGTCCAAAAAATTGGTAGATGATTCTTCTTTTCTTTGGAACATTTCTATGGTCTGCTTTCCTTCTTGACATCCTTTGTAGATAGTGTTTTTCGGTTTGGTCAGTCTTGGAAAATCTCTAAATGCTCTTGTTGAACTTATCCTTACCAAATTGTTGAAGTTGATGTGACACATCCTCTGGTGCTAGAGCCAACTATCATTGGACTAAGATAATAAGCATCTCTTTATAGCTCCTTCCAGTTGATACATATTCCCACTTGTTCTTTTTCCAACTGTAATAACAGTTTCAGATCTCTTTTGGATCTCACAACTATCATCCTAAAATACCACATTATAGCCATTTCCGCACATCTATCCAACACTCAGAAAATTGTGATATAAACCCTTCACATAGTAAACATTGTCAGTGTTATGTTTTCCATCAAAGGTAATAGAACCAATTCCAACAATCTATGTTGTTTTATCATCTCCAAATCTAACAGAACCTCCATCATATTTCTCAAGCTTCACAAACTTACTTTTATCACTAGTCATTTGATTCAAACATCCACTATCAATCAGCCATTCATCTCTGTTTCTTTTAACAAATAATGCAACTTTAATTTTATCATTATATTTTAGACAAATATTAGAGATATCAAATCTAGGTTCATCCTTTTCCACCAAAAACAAACAATCCTCATGATCAGATTCATCAACTAAAATAATGGCATTCTCATTAACATAATAGGCCTTCTTATTGATATTTTTAAACTTTTGTCTTGTTCCTTTTTCTAGACACTTAGTTGCTAAATGACCAATCTTTCCACGTCTAAAACATTTAAGAGGTAACATACCTTTGTACTTGTCGATACCTTTCTTTAGTTTCCTTGTGAAGTTTGCTTCCAACTCATCTGAACTTTCACTATTTGGAACTTCTTTTGTCATTGTGGCTTTGAAGGTTGTTTCAGATTTACCCTTTTCTTTTCCAAATTTCCTCATCTCAAACGTGGTCAAGGTGCCAAATAGTTGCTCTCTGGTGAATTTCTTCAAATCATAAACTTCCTCAATAGCTAAGATCTTGTCACTGTAGCTCTCCGGTAGGGTCTTCTGAATCTTATCGATTACATCTTCATCTGTCAGAGTGCTTCCTTGATTTTTGACTTCATTTAATGCACTATCAACTCTCTGAATGTAGCTTGCTAAATCCTCACCTTCTTCCATCCTCAAGTTTTCATATCTACGCTTAGCTATCAACTTCTTTGATAATTTGACTCTATCATTTCCTTCATAGATTTCTTTCAACTTTCCCAAACTTCATAAGCAGTGCCCAATGAAATAACTTTTGTTAACTTAGTCCTAGACAAAGCACTAAAGATTGCATACCTTTCCTTTTCATTCTCTTCATAGGTTGAAATCTCATCCGCAGTAGTAGGACCATTTTCTGGTTCAACATATCTTGTCTCAATAGCTTTCCAAGTCTTGTAGCCTAGAGAGATTAGGTAACCTCTCATCTACACTTTATAGAAAATGTAGTCAGATCCATCAAACACAGGAATTGTCAGTTTGTGCACCATCATATTTACCCCAAGAAGTTAAGCTCTTCTTTGAGTAACCAAATCTCTAATACCAATTGTTCAACAGTCTGGATAACTGAGAGGGGGGGTGAATCATTTATCATAAAATAATTTTCTTGACTTTAACTAATCCAGAGCAAACTTAAATCAATCAGATAAT
The DNA here is from genome assembly GCA_007258455.2 of Sequoia sempervirens. NCBI lineage: Eukaryota > Viridiplantae > Streptophyta > Pinopsida > Cupressales > Cupressaceae > Sequoia > Sequoia sempervirens. The sequence goes on along the minus strand of VDFB02353493.1, from coordinate 362,009,853 downwards.
AATCTAATAGATGTGAACATGAAAGCACATAACAACACCATGCACAATGAACACCAAAATTTACATGGAAACCCAAGAAGGGAAAAACCACAAAGAATACTAATTCTCAATTATAGAACATCGGTTAAGGTGACACCAATTAAGGTGATTTTTACAAAGGGCTCACTGCCAAAATGCTCACTGTAGGTAAGGCTCACTATCGGTGGGCTCACTGCTTGGCTATTATAGCCAAAGATAAAAAGGATCACTACCAAAAGAGAAAGGCTCACTGCCAAGAAAAGGGCTCACTACCAGAAGAATGATGAAAGGGAATCCACCACTGAAATAACTGTCACCAACAATGACACCGGATAGAATCTCTTGTTTGCTATCTTCGGTCGTATACTTTCACAATGTCTGGATTTTTGGATTCGCATTCACCACACTTTCATTCATCAAACAAAATAAAATTTTAATTATACCATTCTATGCTTCCATAAACTCCTAAGTCGGCTAAACACAATTCCATTTCATGCTTCCATAAACTCCTAAGTTGGCCAAACACAATTTGAATTAGGTCACCACAAAACATTCCCGTAGTGAAAACGAATGAAACGTGGACCATATAGAACCTCCTCACTCAAATAAACATGCTACATATTAACCATGTTATCTGGAACCAAGGAATAGGATGTACACATTACAATGCAAACAATGCTTTGGAGCACATTAACCAATTTCTGGATCTGTCTGAACCCATAAGAGTGTGTCTCATTATGTTGCAAAATGAATAGGACTAGGACAAGAATGACCAAAGATAGATCATCACAACACAACATTCGGAAGCACATCAATTCAGATCACCAAAGATTAAAACTAAACCTTAATCAATCAACCAAAATATGTTGACATCAATGACAACCATTAATGACAAAAATCAACAACATCATATCTCACCACTCCAACACTTTGTAGTTTCCTGCTCAATGGCATTGACCTCCTTGTTTTGATCCTGCTATTTGTGAGATGCATTGGAAATCAATTTGAGGATTGTGTCTCTTTACTCATCAATTTTCATCATTTCCATAAAGGGCACTGTCATCTTTATCTGAGTTAGTGCTTGGGTAATGTCAAATGAAGGGGCAATCATCCCTTGTTTTCTTTTCTCTATTTTAGTAGCCCTTTTTCCTTCATTTTGAACTTTGTCATTATTTGGTTTTTTCTCAGATTCAACATTTGTAGCCTCCTTCTGAGCTATCTTCTAAGGATTTTTTGTTTTACCCTTCTTTTGGTCAAATGAGACCTTCTCCTTGTTCTTTTGTTCTTTTATAAACAGGCCTCTAGTTGTTCCCTGGTCTACATCTGCGAGTCTTCTTCTTAGATTGTATTTATTTATTTTTGTTTCATCCACAACCTTTGTTGTGTTGGCCCTCTTTTCTTCTTTTTTTGGTGTTATCAATTGAAATTGTAGTGTGTATTGTATGCATACGCTACTTCTTCTGTATTTTCTTCTAGATCAGAGAACACTTCTTTCTCTATAGTAACATTGTTTTTCTGATTGCTGACATCATATTCAAACCCATCCTCTAAGGATGAGTATCCATCATTGGTTTGATGGTACCCCCATCTTAACATATTCATGGTGTGGCCATCTCTATCTTGTTCTTGTGACCATTCATCTTCTTGGAAATTTTGAGCCACTACATAGTGTTTTGGGGCATGAGGCCTATGACATGGTGGACACCATGGTGTAGTATCCACTACATGTGCTCCATGTTTTTTCAAAGGATCCTTTAGAGTATCTTTCAAATTTGGCTTACCCACTGGTTGTCCATCCTTCCAAGTGGTATTATAGGGAATGTCATGCAACCTTGGCCTTCCATTCCTGTACTGGTTTTCTTGTCTACTTTGGTGATTGTTAGGATTTTGTGGGATTCTGAGGTTACCTCTTTTGCCGATTATACTGACAAATTTCCTATTGTTTTCAATGGTTATAGTAACCTTTTGTGCTTTGGTCAAGCTACTAGTACATCTGTTTCTGAGCTCATACCCTATTTTAGGATCAAAGGCTCTCAAATAGATGCTTAAAGCTATTGAGTTATCTAATTTAGATCCATGTGGTATCTTGTTGTTAATCTTGGAGAACCTATGATTAAAGTCAAAAATAGATTCATTTTGATGCTTTTGAATGCTTATTAACTCATGTAGAGAAAATTTAGGAGCACATTGATTCCCATATTTCTCTAAGAATTTATTTTTGAAGTCTACTGTAGAGGTAATTTGAGGCATCTGGTAGGTTGTTGAACCAATCCCTTGCTTCTTCAGTCAAGGACATCATGAATAGCCTCATAAGGACATCTTCATGTTCCATGACTCAGTCTTGAATGAAAGCATCAAAGTTTCTTACATATTCCTCTGTTGTAGTTGCATTGTTCCTTGTAAATTTGGGGATGGTATTTCTCAAGTTAGTATCAATGAGGTATGGGTATATTGGATATCCGGCTAGGAAAATTGTCTTCTCATACTTGCAAGATTCCATGGACAAGGATGTTGATGTGGTGGATTGGGGTAATATTGAAATCCATATTGAGGTTGGTATACACTTTGTTGGACATTCTTGTGAGAATATAGATTCTGTCGTGGCATATGGTGCTAATAGTGTGGAACATGTTGTCCCTTTGGTGGGTGAGATTGTGGAATGTTGCTGGTGTTTTGTGATTGTGAGTTTTGTGGTGGTACATTATGCTACACATGAGTATCCTTAGAAGGAAATCTTCATGTTCCATGCATAAGTCTTAAATGAAAGCATCAAAGTTTCTTACATGTTCCTCTACTGTAGTTGCATTGTTCCTTATAAATTTGGGGATGGTATTTCTCAAGTTAGTATCAATGGGGTATTGGGTATATTGGATATCTGGCCAGTTCAAATTGTCTACTCATACTTGTAAGATTTTGTGGGCAAGGATTTTGATGTGGTGGATTGGGATAATATTGAAATCCATACTAAGGTTGGTATACATTTTGTTGGACATTCTAGTGAGATTGTGGAATATTGCTGGTGTTTTCAGATTGTGAGTTTTGTGGTGGCCCATTATGCTACACATGAATAGCCTCATAAGGACATCTTCCTATTCCATGCCTAAGTCCTGAATGAAAGCATCAAATTTTCCTACATGTTCCTCTATTGTAGTTGCATTGTTCCCTGTAAATTTGGGGACGGTATTTCTCAAGTTAGTATCAATGGGGTGTGGGTATATTGGATATCCGGCCAGGTCAAATTGTCTAAGGTATAATGAATAGCCTCATACTTACAAGATTTTGTGGAAAATGATTTTGATGTGGCAGATTGGGGTAATATTGAAATCCATACTGAGGTTGGTATACATTTTGTTGGACATTCTAGTGAGGTTGTGGAATGTTACTGGTGTTTTGTGATTGTGAGTTTTGTGGTGGCACATTATGCTGCACAAGTTGATTTGAATTCCCAACTACATTGTGAGGTGCTTTTGAAGTACTTGGAGCACCTGTATTTTGAGATGACCCATGAAGATTGATGTTTCCCCCTTGCTTATGGGGAGGGGCATATTTTGGTGGTTTTGATGAATTAATATTCATTTGGGAGAGTTGTTGGTTCAGCTCTTTACTTTGTTTTATCAACTATTGTCACCTCCTAAATTCCTCCCTCTGTCTTTCCACATGTTCCAACTCTTGAGTGGTCATTTCGTCATAATTCTCATCGAGGGCAGAATGGTCTATAAATCCATATTGGGTCTCTTCTACTTGTTGTGATGAAAACCTCTGGTCATACTCATTATGTCTTTGAATTCTTTCTTCATCTACACGTGCGTAGAATTCACTTTCTTGTTGAGGATATGACTTGAAATTGAGAATGTTGTTAGTTAGATTACCTCGTTCAAGTGGCATTGAATGGTGTCCTTCATCACTGTGAAAGGAATATTATGCACTATGAAAGGTTTCTCTAAGGAATTCCCCTTATCTCCACACATGGCATCTAATTGCTTAGATGCCACTTCATTCCTATTTGTGTTGGTTTTTGAAGGGGGGGGTCCATGATTGTCTGTCCACCAGCCATTGTTCATCTTTGGACTTTCTTGGTGCAGAGATTTCCTTCCGTTCATTTCTTAGGATGATTTGAACTCTATGGTTTTTTCTTCTTGATGTGTATTTTAATTTCTTAGTCATGCACTCATTCCTACAAACTTTTGATAGAGTCTCCACTCACTTTTTATGAAAAGTGAGAAAAGTTTACAATCTTTTATATTTGTTCCCGACGGAGTCTTTTGATGATTTATACAATGAAATAGTTTTGAATGACTATATGGTGACTTGTTGCAAGGTGTAGATCTGCTTAGTTGTTCCCTAGTATAGTTTCCAATCTGTTAGGTCTCAAAAATGTAGGTTTTGAACCTTAAGAGGGTTCCAGTCTCTTAGTACATTTTTTGGTTAATGAACGGGGAAAATTTGGTTGATGATCCCCTGCTCTTTAGGCTCTGTTAAACCTAGGAGGGTGTACCTAAATGATAAGGAAGACTTGAAGGTTTGAATATGATTTCTAATTTGGGAAATCTACTCACAATGGCATGTGGGTGTGAAGTAGATGCAAAGCTTAATGACTAATTCCTTCTGTAGATGTTTAAAGAATTGAGTGTATAAGTAAAGTTTGTATAAAAATGTTCTAAATTTGACTAGTGCCTAATCCTATTGGGTGAATGGAGTCGACAGGTGGATGATGTTGATGGAGAAAGATATGTAGGATTGGTGGATCTATTTCTCATCTTAACTCTAACTTGTTGGGCACTTTGGATATTTGCACCTTGTACAAACGTGCAGGTTTGATAGCTACTATACTCTTCTTTATAAATCCCAGTGTTATTATCCCAAATTACTGTGATGTAATGAAAGGATTTTTAATTCTTAACTTGAGGGAAACCAATCAGAATAACTAATTTAAAAGGATTTTAATCCCTGGAAGGAACTAATTAAAATGAATTATCTGAAAGGAATTTAATTCACCCTAGCCAAAAACCAATCAAGACAATCACACAACAACAACAAATGTGTCCAAACAAATTGCATAAATTTGAATAACTTAGGAGAACCACTTTGGAGACAAAAAAACAACATAGAATAATGAATATTAACACAACAGTTGAACACTAGAAATAGATCATCGATTATGAACAGTCTTCCTCATTATATTGCTTCAAAAGATATACATTAATAGCAACAATTTTTGAAATATGGAAATGGATGAGTGGAATATGCCTATAGA